>CM057337.1:514996497-515316902 GCA_030015575.1 Agapanthus africanus
CTTTAGGTTCTTATCAAATTTTCAGTAATCGTTTGCGGTTCTGGAATCTCTTCCAGTTCTACCATACTCCCACTACTGTTTTCTGAAAAATCCATTTTTACTAAAACTGTGGCGAGCCAAGAACAATATCACTATTGATCTTCCAGATGGTAGAAAGTCAACCCTCGTCATAGCCCGGGTCAACCCACAAACAGCCATTACAGAAACGTGCATTAAGTTTTCCAGAGTCTGGTTTTAAGCATAAGCCGGACAACTCCCCGTACCTTAACATTCCTAAGATATGAACTATTCTATATCCAATATAGAAACAGAGGTACTGATTTAATTGGAACCAGATTCAAATCATGCATCTGTCTCCAGTGCATGTCAACTAAATAGAGAGAGGCCGATCAGCATTACTCAACTTAGGAATACATCCAGATATGAGTAACCTGAAAGAGAAGCAAGTTCTCATAATCATTACTATCAACTGAATACCATACACAAGTATCTACATCTTCGATCATCTTGAAGAATCCTGATACTTGCAACACCTGGTTCTCTACTTTATTCTTATACCTATAACTTCTCAAAACTTAGACCTTGCATTTCTACGAAACACATGTCTAACAACTAGAGAAGTCGCTAGTAAACAGAATATAGTACGAGTACAACCCTTCTATCCTCATGGACACTGGAAAACATACAATACTCTGTATGAGTCCCTTGAGTCTAATAACTCATTCCCTGTGTGTCGTAGGTTGAAAACTGTACTTATGGTTAGAAGAATTACACCGCTGTTTAATGCTCCTTACCTAACCATCCACTGATATAGGTAAATGTCATAGACATAATTTCAAAAAGTAATATCTTACTTTATAAAAATAAACGCACAGATATATCAATTTGAAATTAGTGCATAACAACGGATATTCAAAACCAAACATTTGCCGTCCGGCAAACAACCCAGGCGATTTCCTCAAATATCACCAATTACAACGAATCCCGATATAATGAGGATGATCACCTAATTCCCAATAACTTACTCCCACTAATCATCTGTAAAACCATACAGATGTGAGAATCATACCAGGTAAATGTAGGGTTCCTAAGCACTCTAATGAGGTCTCACAAGGCATCAACCATGCCAATTTCAAATTTTACAAGTGCCGAGAAACCCTAATACGGATCGTTAACTAGAATTTTAGGCGAAACAAGTAACTAGTTAACAATTTAACTAAGTGAACGGAAATACAACCTTTGTAGATCCGGTTCTCCACCTCCATAGCTCCGTGATGAAGTCCCCTCGCTGTACAAATCGCATCCCGGACTCTAGAATCGGCTTCATCGGAGTAATGGGCGGGCTTGGTCGTCGGCTTCGATGCCGAAGATGATCTACGTCGAGGCATCACTAGATCAAGCTCCCACTTCACCAAGTCATGAAAGTTGTGAAGAAAACACCCTATACTACTTGGCAAGAGGTAGAGGATGAAGAAATATGAAGTGGGTTCACTTTATAATTGGATTTCTCACTCTTTTCATCAAGTCACCATTGATGAAAGCTAGGTTTTCTTCTTGAAGAAGAACAAGAAGAAGAAGATGAATATTATGATAAGTTAATTAAATCAAAAAGAAAATGAATACTTATCATATCCAAACCATGGTTAAGTGTAGAGAATGAATCATGGTTAAGTGGAATGGTTAGGGTTAAGCATGAGACAAAAGTGGTCAAACTTTCAACACTTCATGAAGCTTCATGAAAGATACAAAGAAAGCCACCATATCAATTTATCCTTTTAATTTCCAAAAAGAATAAATAAATAAATGAATGAAAAAGCAAAACCCTAATCATCAATTTAACCATGGTTTAATTCTTTACACTCAACCAAATAAGCATGCATCATCAAACATGATACAATCATGTGCACAAAAGTATATCACATATACAACTTGCACAATCCAAGTGAGAAAATCCATTTAAAGTGAACCAATACTAGTTAATGCAAACTAATATATCAAATATATAATTATACATTAAATCATTAAATCAACACTTGATTTAACGATCCGGTCATATCGCATATAACCGACTAGTATCCTATGTATCGGCTTACCGAATCAATCCTTGATTCGATAACTAGGTTATATCGCATACAACCATTCGATACATTCATCGCGAGAATGGAATACGGTATCACATACACGCATTATTCTCGGTCCTGCACATATCTCATATGCGCTCCTATTTCGTTTCGCTTGAGCCAGGAAACCTCTGTGTAGGACTCTAAAGACTTGTCAATACGCCGGCAGCAGATGATGATCATATCAAGCACCTACAAGCCGCAAGCGGTCTGCTAAACGTAACGGCCACCCGGGTATTGAGCGATCAGAAGATCGACGAGCAAGCCCGCTCACACTCCTGTGAATCCAACCAGTAACACTTACCGTACAGTCCGGACTCGTCGTCTGATATGTCGCATAACTCGCCTAGGGGTGGTAAACGTCAGACCCCAATAGCTGGATAAGTCGTGTCGATATGAGGTCTATAACAGTTTGAGAAACTACAGGTAACACTTACCAGTAAATCTCAGCAACCCTGGCCAGGGATTTCCGGTTATAGCCAATCGAACACAGCGCAACATCAACTCCCTATACCGGGAGAGACGAATCCCCTCCTATCGCTCATTGCCTCCATGTGATTCGGGACTGTACCCAAAAACCACCATTTTGCACGCCCTCTTGGACGTGGTAAGGTGGAAATCAAAGCACAGTGGGAACCACACAAGACTCTATGACGATCTCAGGTCAACAGACTACTCTGTACCGGTGTCACCAGAGAACTGCCATCTGACGTAAGGTATAATACCATCTGGGTGTTCTCGATGAGTCCGTCCAGTGTACCCAGTCTCCACTGAGCACCCTTATATCATCTCTGATGTCAAACACCAATGGATATGGGATCATCCATCGCCCATCTGTATGGGTCGAGAAGGCATACGCTAGTCTACTCTGGTATATCGATGCCCCGTCTCGATATACCCACGACTAGGGACTTTGAAGGATGTACTTATGGACTACCATGTCCCCACTAGTATGATCTGCATCATAGTCCAGGTAGTCAATTACACATCCTAAGGGCTTTACCAACATGTAACAGAGAGACAATCAGTGTACACGTTAAGGTAAAGATCAACCAGATAGCATACTATCATGTCGAGCAAGAAAGTCCTCCCTATATATGTCCAAGCATCCACTACAATATACATCCTATGTATAGTAATGGCCTCTAGGGCATACATATAACTAACAATCTCCCACTTGCACTAGGGCCATCTGATAGCAGTGGTTGTAGTATCTCATACTCAACCATCCCATAAAAGTCTCTCTCTAGGAAAAGGCCTTTCGTGAGTGGATCCGCCGTGTTGTCCTCTGAGTCTACTCTCCTAACCTCGATCACCCTGGTGAACATCTATCTCCATGATCAGGTGATACTGCCTTAGTATATGTCTGGATCACTGATGGGACGGACGTTCCTTGGCATAAGCCACAACTCCATTGTCGCACAATGGGAGGAACTAAGTTCATCTTATGAACAAATATACATCCAGACTGCCTCTTTGGTAGTATCTTAAGTAGCGATGTATCCTTCCTTTATCGTCTAGTATGTCACGGTATCTAGCTTGGAACTCTTCCAACATACCGTCCCTTTACTGAGGGTAAAGACAATGCCTGTGACTGACTTTCAGTCGTCCATATCACCCTGGAACCCTTCCAGTGATTCTCCCCAGGATTGGTTGATACCATCTCACTACAACTAGTGAGAATCCTAACATCCAATTAGATCTATCTCATAGATGCAAAACCCAGGATTTAGGAGGTATCACTTTGATCCTATATGGAGAATCATTGTGATAAGCGGAGATTGATCGAGCGTAGCATAGGAAACTCCTTCCCTATCAAGAGCATGTCATCCACGTACTCTACGAGGACCGTCACTATACTCCCTACTACCCTTTTTGTTTATACAAGGTTCATCTACCATTTTGATGATGTCAAACTCTTTAACTAATCACATCAAAACAGATGTTCCAACTCCGCGATACCTTCTTTATCCTATAAAGCATCTTGTACACGTTTCCGCTGCTCCCACTGTCTACGAAGCCCTCTGGCTGTGTACTTATAGACGTTCTCTTCTAAAACATCATTTAGAAAAGCATAGGATGTTCATTCTTTATTCGGCTCAATCCCTTTTTTAGGAAAAGGATTGGGCCGAGTTTAATTGCAATCAATTAGGAGAACAAACAGAAATTACTGAATTGTGCGCGCTTAGTTCTTATGCTTTCTATTTATCTATCTTATCTACTGGTTCGAAGTCGAATTTGATCTCTTTCCATACTTCACAAGCAGCCGCTAGTTCAGGGCTCCATTTGCAAGCTTCTCGGATAATCTCATTACCTTCACGAGCAAGATCACCAGATATCGTAGTCATGGTATGTAGCCGTGGCAAGTAGGATCTGGATGGACTTAAGCATAGCCACTTGAAAAGGTTTCATCATTATCCACGCCTGGTCGATGACGAAAAGCTTTAACAAGTCTAGCTTTGAAAGTCTCAACTTTTCCATCTACACCAAGTAATCTTCTCAAGATATACTTGCTCCTGATGGGGATTTAACCCTTCAGATATAGCAACCAAAGTCCATACTTTGTTGGTGTACATGGATTCCATCTCAGATCACTAAGCATCCAGCCATTCTTACAGAGTCTTACTCCTGATGGCCAGCTTGAAACTAGTTGGGTCATCATCTCATGATGCAATCCTCGCTCCCACTGTCAAAGAGTAACCGAAGTATCTCTCAGGCGGGTGAGGAACCTTACTAGATCGGCGGAGAGGCTGAGGTTCGTTGGTAACTATTGAATCCTTTGGTTCTTTCAAATCATCAGCCGCAGTTTGTATAGCTGGAACATTTCCAGTTCTACATAACAGATCTTGCCTCGAGCTTGTCCGGATTATGCTTTTAGACATAGCCCGGACAACCCCAAATCTTAACCAAATTAAGATATGGGCTCTTCCGTTTCCATATCACATATGAAGTGGTAGGCAACTGATTTGATCGGAACCCTATTCAATAGGTATGCAGCTTCTCAAGTGCATAACTCCCAAAAGGAAATAGGAAACTCAGTAGTACTCACCATAGTGCACACCATATCACATAGGGTGCTATTGCTCCACCCCGATATACCATCGTGCTATGGTGTATACGGAGGAGTAATGCTGAGAGAGAATCTCATTCTCCTTTAGAATAGTCCAGGAATTCCGTGCTCAAGTATTCTCCTCCTTGATCTCATCAAAGGACATAATACTTATACCCGTATTGGTTCTCTACTTCTAACTTATATTCTGTGAATATCTCAAAAGGTTCGGACTTGTGTTTCAACAGGAACGTAGGTCTGAATCTCGAAAGATCATCAGAGAATGTAATGAAGTACAAAGAACCGGTCTTGGTATGTGTAGACAGGGGACCTTCATACATCAACATGTATCATCCCAAGAGTTCACTAACTCTTTCTCTGTTTCCAGTAAACGGAGCTATGGTCATCTTATCTCTGTGACATGACTGGCAAGTTTCACAAGATGTAAATTCAAACTAATTTAAATATGCATCTAAATGTAACTTAAGCTAGTCGGGTCGCATTGATATGACCTAGTCTACAATACCTCAAGAAGAATTCGTTCATTTCTGAACTCTTCCTCTTGTGTGTGTTCCGTATACTAAGAACTGTAGTTTGATTTAGAACATCAATGCTTTTAGATAACGTGCCTGAACCGATCAACTTTTGATATAGGAAATGTTCAAAACATTATCCAACAATACAAAATTTTATCATTTCTTTACTGATAAAGAGATTGATATGATTTTGTATATCAGGTTCGGTATCTAATAACATTCGTTTAGAATCAATGTATTGGTAATACAAGGTGACAGTGACCAACAGACTTCGCTGCAACTCTTGCCCCGTTTTCTGCCTCATGAAACTTATCACCCGTTCTCAGTCCTCTACCTTTCTATAGCCCTATGTAACAGATTACATATCTGGGATCCTGATCCGGTATCACATACCCAGGACGTAAAGGATACTGAGAAACAGTTCTCTGTAATGAACACACCCGAAGATGATGCATCAGCATGCACTCTCTTCGTTTGGGCGGCACGGGAATTCTGGTAATCCCCAATTTCCTGCTCTGTCTTATAACAATTATAAGTTGGAGCGGGACCAACGTTCCCCAGCTAAGTATAACAAGCGGGTTCGGTCAATAATCTGTATTATTATCTTGATTAAGGCGTGACATGGTCGCTACCTGGAGAGAGAGAGAAGAAAACACTCAGCGTGCGCTCTTTCAAGAATAGATTGGTTATTATTTTATCTAATCAGGATGGCTCCCACTGTTTTTATCAAATCTTCCTTCAAACCCTAAAAGGAAAGACTAGCCGGGATTAATTACAAACTACAAGTTCGCCAATCTTTCAGCCAGGCCAGTGTCGGTACTTTGAGGGAGGTCCCCCGTGTTTTCGCACGAACCTAATTAATGTAAACCTCGTTTTCCCAGCCAGAGGCGTAACCTCGTTAACACCTTACTAGACACCTACTTGATCGGCTAATTGTAATGTGTAAAACTCTCCCAGGAGTAACAATTACTCGTAGTGGGTATCGGGATCCACTATCTCATAGAAGGTATGCAATCTCATTACAAATTTCAACACTTGAAATTCCCGATAATATTTTGCCCCTAGTGTTCTATGACCTTGACGAATGCCAAACAACCCATAGTCCACTAGTCAAGTTCAATCCGTACATTTCTTGATTGAATTAAACCCACCCGCACGACCCTTGACGAATGCCAAACAACGCCGTACGATACCCTAATCCAATCTGCATCATATGCATAAGCAGATAAATACTAGTTAGCTACCGTACACTACGCCTTGACGAATGCCAAACTACCACAGCACGAATACTAACTAGTACTTATCTAAAATGACGGAGGGCTACGACAGGTTTTTTTTATGAAACCTATTGCGTAATGAACTTGATATCATTGTAGGATCGAATGAATTTTGAAATGGAGTGTTTTGAGGCTTTTCCAGTTTTGCTAAAGGGGTCACTTCCGGTGAAGGATCGTCGGCACTTTCCTCGTCGAATGAGGTGCGGGATATATCATATATATCACTGTGCAAAGCAAAAACTCTTAAAAGCAATCAAAAAGACAAACCGAGTGTGTAGCATCTGCCAGTTATTGCCAAAGGAGTCACTCCCCGGTGAAGGGATCTCGGTCCTTTCCTCATCGAATAAGGTGCAGGATATATCACATATACCGCTGTGCAAAGCAAGAACTGCAGCTACCTGTTTTATTTTGAAATTCGATTCTACAACATCTTAGGTTTCTTTTATTTCATTAATCACATTAATGAAGTCCCATCATTTAAGTACCTAAACATTACAGATAAATACGACGCACACATATGCCATCCGCATTCGCCTCGATGTCCCCTCGTACACCGTTAGGTTAGGTAACTAACGGCAGAGCAGGGCAGGGCTAGCGCGGGTGTAAAACATAAGTAACATCTATATAATATATCATATATACTATATACAGTATCCATCACAGAACATATCACATGATCACATTACAGATATCGCAGCAGAAGAAACATATGAAATATTGGATATACTAGGATGTCCGTGTTTTCAATACGAGCCAGTATAAAACACGGATTCCACGGTCGCGATGAATAGCCAAACCCACACCCCTAGACCCCTACGAGAGCGGCAAGCAACCCTACCAACTCTAGACTTAGGAGACCCGGACTCGACTCCTCGAGTTGGTCTCCCACTGGACTCCAGAACCCGGTTACTTGTGCTCCCCTCCTTGGGTCTATCCTAGTGCGGAAAAGAAAAAAATATACAAAGGGTGACATCTTCCGCAACCTGGAAGTGCCCCAATAAAAGAATATTACATACAAGTTTTTACATGAATGAAAATGAAAAACACTCATCTCACATAAAACCCCCGGCTATTCAAACACGACGATCCAATATAACATATCCAACAACACATAACATCACATGTCATCAACGTAAGTAAATATGCGCATCCCAATTGTCGTTGACATATAGCAACGAAATCGGCGATATCACATATTACACTTACGGTCACAGAAAAGAAAGTGTAAAACTACAACAGTTGGAATCCGCAACCTACATAGACATCGCATGCCTAATCAAATGAATTCCTTAGACATCGCATGCCTAACAATTATAAACCCCGCATTTTAGTCTCATTATCGAAATCACTTTTCAATATCAAGTCGGGTAATTCAACAAGATTCTCGACATTCTGATCGAATGCTCGTCGCAAACTTTACTAGACGGCCGCACCCCCGTCGCCGTCGACGAAGTGCACCAAGGCGGAACACCGCTGCCGCGAGCACCCGAACGGACGCTTTCGGCGACGGGGTTCTCCTACAGTCACTTGGTCGGGGCTATGGAGTGAGGCTGTCTATTAAGTTTTTCCGGCGAGTATCCGCGTACACTACGTGATTTCGACGGACTTTTGATCGTATCAAAATTCCGTGGCAACCGATCAAGTGAGACTAAAGTGCTATGTTTATAGCATTCATTCAGTTATCTCATAACTTCTTGTGAATTCCAATTATTGTATCACATTCCGGATAAATAGAAAATGTTAAACTTTCCGATCGAACAATCGAACACCCAAGTTTTCCTGAAACAGCTCAACTCTTGAAATAAGTTCAAAGACATTCACTTCGTGCCTCAGTACCAACGGTCCAGCCGTAGAAGGGTCAAGCCAACGCCTCACATGTGGCACGCCGTATTGCCCCAAACCCGAAGGTTCAAAGGGCAGTTCAAGACGGTCACATAATCGAGTTAAGGTTTGTTGTCTTCTAGAGGGTCCATCGCGTTACTTGCACTACTTAGAACGTTATTAAACCACGGAAAGATCCAACACATAGAAATTTCCCGACAGGGGAAAAGTTGGGTATTTATATCCGGTCGAACTTTCTAACATATTCTAAATATCCGGAAAAACACACTGTAGCGTCTTGAAAAGTCGTTTTGGTGTTTTCCTGAAATTCGGTGAAAATTCGGTATTTTTCCGAAAACCGTCTTTCTCGATATTTTGCAGTTTAGGGCTAATTATACCTTAAATGGATAGGTAATTATTTGTTTTTAGTAGCTAATGAGTTAATTATGAAATTTTGGCCATTTAAAATTTTTTCCCTATTTTTCAATTTTTTAATATTATTTTAAGCCGGTAAGAAAATACATTAAATAAGCGATAAATACAAATTTTTCCGGGCTAATTTTAATCTATAAAATTATGATAATTATAATCTAGTGATAACATGAATTTTTAGTAATTTATTTTGATTTTTAACAAATTTTTATGTTATGAAACGAATTTATTGAATTTTGAGCTAAAACTTGCAATTTTTGAGTTGTAGGGGGCCTTTTTGCATAAAATTTCTTTTGTAAAACCCCTCTCTCTTTTTCCTCAGCCCTAGGACAGCCCCACCTTGTGTGAGACCAGAAAATTCTGATCTCTTTTCTTTAGTTGCTTTCTTGAGTGATTTAAGGGTTTTTTTGGGTTTATTTTAATTAAAATGAATAAAGTAAGGTGCATTTGACTTTGTGGACTTGACCCATGACCTTCCCCACTTGCCCACACCCTCCCCCATTCCTCCTCTGGCCGAAAATCCTGCACACCCTCTTCTTCCTCTCTTTTCTTTTCATTTTCTTCAATTTCTTCAAGAAAATACATCAAAATCCATGATTTAATTCAAAAATCCAAACAAAATCCTTAAGCTATCATTATCCTTAGCCGTTCTTGCTTGGATCTTGGTGTTGAGGCCATCATTTGGAGCAAAATTTTCTTGCTTGATCCATAGATCAAGAGGTATAATTTCTATCATGTTAAATTCTTTTGTTTAAGTTCTTATGTTAGATGGTTTAGTGTTAATTTAGTGTAGTTTAATCTAGTTTCTTAGGTTTTGCTTGAAAATTTTAGCTAGGGTTTTGAAGCCATAATACTTAATTAGATTGTTTTATATTTAATCTAGTGGTTAATTAACTAATCCATATAGTTATCTTGTTGATGTAGTTTTCAATTATGCTAATTTGATTAAATTTAGAAGTGTGAAATTGCTTTTTAGGATTTTCAAGAGAGGGTTTTTGTATGGAATTGGTTTGTGAAGCTTGATTAGTGAGTGGATTAAGTTTTAGAAAGCATTATTTAATTGATTAAACCTAACTTGTTATCTAGTATTTTGCTAACCTAACCTAAGAGGTTAATTTTCTTAAGTGGGCTTTGTTGTGTTAATTTAAAGTTTCAAGTGAGGAAACTGATTGGATTTTGCTAAGTTATAAATTCAAGAATGGTTGTTTATGGAAAATAGGATTGGAATCATTGTTGTTGTGTTATAATTAGTGTTTGTAGATTGCTTGTAGTGTGGTTGGGCGATTGTGCTAGATTGTAGTCGTTTTGTCGCAAATCGGCAATTGTTGCACCGATTTTTGGAATGTATATGCTTACTAGATTTTAATATAAATTATGTGATGGATTAATTTTGATATCTTGATGATTGTAATGGCTTGTCCTGCGACTTTTAGGATGCGTGAGTGCGGTTTTTGGGTAGTCGGGTTTTAGTTTTGCCGGGCGACCAAATCGGCGTTTTTCGGCGGTTTTTGCGATTTTCGCGTGTGTCCGCGCACCTTGTGCACGTTGTACCTAGCTAGCGAACTTTAGTAGTTTCGTTGGGGTTTTGCGTCGTTCTTGATATGTAACCTTATATTTGGTACTGATGTAAATTCCAGGTTCGGTCGCGGAAACGTCAGACGCGGCGCGAAAGGGAAAGGCGGTGATTGGACACAGCTAGCCAGGGATTCCGGTGAGTAGATTTAACATCTACGGGGGACGATCGTTTGGATGGCGCAAGTCGCCCGATAGATTTAGTAAACTGGAAAATAGTAAATTGGATAATCACTTGTGACATTAGAATAATAATACTGGCATGATAATTGCTGCAATTAGATCAATATGTTATATCCATATACGCAAACTCAATTGTAGGACACATGCACCATTACCAGGTTTTTATATGCAGCACGAGCACTATTCATGTTTACACACACACCCTGGTAATTGCCATGCCACCACACTAGATAACCTTTAATTTAAACCTTTTACTAATTGATACTTAAATTGTGCTATTTCCTTAAAATGAAACCGTAGGATTGCTATTCATGTGCATGTACTTCATCATATTCATTGTTCATGCTTAATACATTAATCACACATCGCAACTTGATTATTGATATCATACGCATTCATTATCATTGATATATGCACTTATGAGGATTTCTTGAGATTTTATGATATTGCTGGATTTCGGGGGAAAGCCGCAAAATTTCCAAACTTATGATATTTTTAAAACATGTAAATTGCGGTTTTCTAGTGATGTAAGTGTCGTCCACCATGAGTTTGCTGTGGTTTTTGGAGACCCGTTTCGAGGAGTTGGATGAACCGTTTCGGGTACATGGTGGGCCCGGTAGGGTACCCCGGGGCAAGAAGCTCGTGGTGTTGACGATGAGCCTGGCAGGGGACGGATTACCTACCGGTGACTTCATTGGGCACGGCGGATATCCAGAGGATACCGACCGGGGCCGCGAGAGGATGATATATATTGATACTGAGATGGGTCAGCCGGATGGCTGAGGCCAGAGACACTATGACATGGATTTATGAGATTTGAGACAGCTTTTGGGTGTCGTTGCTGGACACCGATTTTCGTCGATTCATTGACATTATGCTGGCATTCTAAAAGAGTTTCAAAAAACAAAAGAAGATAAAATATTTCTTATATATACCTATTGAGACCCCAGATTTCCATGTTGCATACATATTAGCACACTGATGTTGTATACACACCTGCTAGTGCATCCAGTCATACCTGTATTTTAGATGCTAGGATGCTTGTGTGCATGCATACGATAGCCTTTGTAGATGTTATTTATTACTCACGAGTTGGCAACTCACCCCCGTTGTGCCACAGTCTTTTGCAGGTCCGCTCCGTCAGTTCAGTAGCGGCGGGCGCACTTGTTCTTTTGCCTCTTTTGCCTGAGCTCGAGATTTGCTCATAGGTGGGTTATGTTATCATTTTTGTACCACCTTGTATATTCTTTGTATCTAGTGTACTCCATCTACTGTTTCTACCAGATTATTGTATATTGACCTAGAGATGAGACTGTGAGGGTTGTGGATTTTATGCTGTATTTTGGGGTCGAGCTCACTTGAGCCGACATGCTACTTTTTCATGCTTCCTTATGCTTCATTATGCTTGTTGTCATTTATATTGCGTGGGATTTGTGACCGCCTTATGGCGAAGAGCTAGCTCCTGCTTGGGGATGCCCTATTTTGTTGGATTCATGTATATATTTTGTTGTACCCATTTTGGGGGCCAGTATTTACAAAGGAGACTCTGCCGAAATTTTTGGAAAAAGTTGGTATTGTTTTTAAAAAGTGTTTTACATGACTTATTTGATAACTCGCTTTCAATTGATTGGGTTTTCTTCACTCTTTTGCTTCATTGGTTTTGTTTTCTGGGCTTTGGCTTACTTATTTTACGGACGCCCTTAGACGTTTCGTAAACTTAAGTGCCAGTCACGTTCCGTACCCTGCGGGTCGTGACAAAGTTGGTATCAGAGCGATAGGTTTTACCTTTGTGATTGTAGGATGACCCTTGGTAGATGGTGTAAGTGACTTAAGCAGGGTAACGTAGCGTGCGTATGTCCTCGGCATACTTACGATACGGTACTCCGCCTAAGTGACTTTAGGATACTTGCTTGAAAAAAAAAATTCCTTCTTCAATTCAGTGTATCCTATGATCCTATTGCACTGTTCTTACTATCCGTTATCCTGTAACAGCCACTATGCCGCCGAAGGCTACGAGGGCACAGAGGGCTGCCGCCAGAGACGAGATTCGAGCTGGCTCGTCCGAGACTAGGACTGAGCCTGGCGGTATGCCTACGCCGCAGGGACAGACCGATCCACCTTCCCCAGGCCGTATGGATAGGCTCGAGACCGGTATGGAGGAGTTGCGACAGATGATGGGAGGCATGCAGGAGCTGCGTCAGATGGTAGGATCCCTAGTTGCAGCCAGTCGTACACCGAGGCCGGATGACGTACCTACTACGTCACAGACGACCATGATACCTGCTCCTACTACTACCACCGTGGCCATTCCGGTTTCACTACAGGATTTCATGAGGCTGAGACCTCCAGTATTCACCGGCACCGAGGCAGCGGAGGACCCACAGACGTTCCTTGACAGTTTAGCCAGGATCTGCCGTTCGCTGAGATGTTCGGATGATCGATGGGTAGAGCTTGCGAGTTTCCGACTAGAGGGTCTCGCGCAGACATGGTGGGAGTCAGTCTTGAGAGGTCGAGCTGCAGATCTACCGCCTATGACTTGGGTCGAGTTTACAGCGGTCTTTCTAGCCCGTTTCCTTCCAGAGAGCGTTCGTGACGCCAGAGCTCGCAGCTTCGAGGCCTTAGTCAAGACACCTGGGATGACGGTGTCTGAGTATGATATCCAGTTTACACAGTTATCCCGATATGCTCAGTATTTGGTGGATACCGAAGAGAAGATGGTGAAGAGGTTCGTACAGGGACTTGATGCCCAGCTATATCTTGCCATTGGCGCCCAGCACTACGACACTTATTCAGCTGCTATGGATACGGCATTGCGGATGGAGGCACACATATCATGGACTTCGGCCGTTTCTGGGCCGAAGAGGATGCGCACCGATGTACCGCCTCAGAGGCAGCGCGCCAGATTCTTTCCGAGAGATAGGCCTGGCAGAGGATTTGGGCGGGGACAGTTATATGGTTCTTATCCCCAGGGGCAGCAGCCGTCGCCAGGATGTTTTGGGTGCAGGAGTCTGCACCATCTTGTCAGAGACTGTCCAGTGAGACGACAGGGAGCAGCGACAGTTCCGCATGTGACCCTACCACCATCACCACCCCCTCCTCAGAGAGCCCTACTTCCTACCCTAGGCGATGCTCCACGCCAGTTAGGTGCACCGAGAGGCCGTGGACGCGGCGGTCCTGTTCAGAGAGGATGAGGAGGCAGAGGCCGAGGTCGAGGTCAGCCCGCTATCGGTGGAGGACAGGCCCGAGTTTTTGCTTTGACACCGCAGGATGCGCAGGCATCCAATGCCGTTGTGACAGGTACCTTGCCAGTTTGTACTTTCGACGCACGGGTATTATTCGACCCAGGTTCCACACATTCGTACGTATCTACACACTTTGCACCGATGTTGGGCCGTGAGTCGTCGTCGTTAGATCGGCCGCTTGTTGTTGTTACTCCGGTAGGCGAGTCGTTTGTCGCTCGTTTTGTATTTCGTTTGTGTTCCGTTCGTATCGGGGAGAGGGATTCATCAGTTGATTTGATACTCCTCGATATGTTGGACTTTGATGTGCTTCTGGGCATGGATTGGCTAGCCACTTGTTATGCTTCGGTGGACTGCCGTGAGAAGGCAGTCAGATTTAGCTTTCCGGGAGAGACAGTCCTTGTTATTCAGGGAGACCGCAGTGTCACCCTTCCCAGCTTAATTTCGTCTCTTCGCGCTGGTCAGCTCTTGCGGAAGGGATGTCAGGGATTCTTAGCGTTTGTTTGTGATACTCGAGCTGCAGAGGTTCCGTTAGACCGGGTTCCGGTAGTTTGTGAGTTCCCTGATGTTTTCCCTGATGAGCTACCTGGGCTACCGCCTGAGCGCGATGTTGTGTTCTGCATTGATTTGATTCCCGGTTCGGGGCCTATTTTTGTACCGCCTTATCGGATGGCCCCGGCAGAGCTTCGAGAGCTGAAGGATCAGTTGCAGGATTTGTTGGATAAGGGGCTTATTCGACCGAGTGTTTCTCCGTGGGGTGCTCCGGTCCTGTTTGTCAAGAAGAATGATGGAAGTTTGCGCTTATGTATCGACTACCGCCAGCTGAACAAAGTTACCGTTCGGAACAGATATCCGTTGCCGCGCATTGATGATTTGTTCGACCAGCTTCAGGGTGCGGGGTATTTTTCGAGGATCGACTTGAGATCAGGATACCATCAGCTGCGAGTTCGACAGGAGGATATACCGAGGACAGCTTTCCGTACACGCTATGGCCACTACGAGTTTTTGGTGATGTCGTTCGGACTCACCAACGCCCCAGCTGCATTTATGGATTTGATGAACCGTACATTCAGGCTGTATCTTGACTTGTTCATCATCGTATTTATCGACGATATCTTGGTGTACTCCCGGAGCAGAGAGGAGCATGAGCAGCACTTGCGGATTACGTTACAGACTCTGAGGGAGCACCAGCTGTTCGCGAAGTTCTCCAAGTGTGCATTCTGGCTGGACAGCGTCGGATTCTTGGGTCACGTGGTTACGAGAGACGGCATTTGTGTGGACCCGAAGAAGATTGAGGCTGTTCAGCAGTGGCCCCGACCTACATCGGTTACTGAGATCCGTAGTTTTCTAGGCTTGGCGGGCTACTACAGGCGTTTTGTTCAGGACTTCTCTCGTATAGCTGCACCGTTGACCGGTTTGACCCGGAAGGGAGTTCCTTTCGTCTGGACGGAGGAGTGCGAGCGCAGTTTTCAGCAGCTGCGGACATGTTTGACTACGGCGCCGGTATTATCTTTGCCTTCAGGATCAGGCGGATTTGTTGTCTACTGTGATGCTTCGCGAGTGGGATTAGGATGCGTTTTGATGCAGCATGGCCGGGTGATCGCTTATGCTTCTCGGCAGTTGAAGAAGCATGAACAGAACTACCCCACTCATGATTTGGAGATGGCTGCAGTGGTCTTTGCACTGAAGATTTGGCGACATTACCTTTACGGCGAGTCGTGTCAGATATTCACCGATCACAAGAGCTTAAAGTACATATTTCAGCAACGAGACCTGAACCTCAGACAGCGTCGTTGGATGGAGTTGGTGAAAGACTACGACTGCGAGATCTTATATCACCCCGGCAAGGCAAATGTGGTGGCAGATGCGTTGAGTAGGAGGCCCGGGGGTAGTCTATCCTTTTTGCGCGCAGTGCAGAGGCAGTCGTCAGCAGATTGGCAGATGTTATGCGACAGCCGAGTTGAGTTCGAGTTCACTCAGACAGGGGGACAGCTCGCGCATGTTCGTGCACGCCCACAGTTGCTTGACCGTATATATGAGGCACAGCGCAGTGACAACCGTTGCTCAGAGATCATGGCACAGATGGGACAGGGCAGATTTTCCGAGTTCGTGATTGACGATCAGGGGATTTTACGATATGGATCTAGACTGTGCGTACCAGATGCTGATGGATTACGGCGCGACATTCTCGAGGAGGCACACTGATCAGTGTATAGTGTCCACCCCGGTTCCACCAAGATGTACCATGATATGAGAGAGACCTACTGGTGGGACGGGATGAAGAGGGACATTGCGGAGTTCGTTTCGAGATGCCTGACTTGTCAGCAAGTCAAGGCCGAGCACCAGAGGCCCGCAGGAGAGCTACAGCCGTTACCCATTCCAGAGTGGAAATGGGAACAAATTTCGATGGGTTTCGTTGTGGGTCTACCCAGGACCAGTCGAGGGCACGACTCCATCTAGGTGATCGTGGATAGATTGACGAAAGCGGCTCACTTCCTTCCAGTGAAGACGACTTTCAGCTTCGCTCAGTATGCTCAGCTCTATATTGACGAGATCGTGCGACTACATGGCGTACCGACTTGTATCGTGTCAGATCGAGGCACTCAGTTCACCAGCCGACTTTGGCAGAGACTTCAGGAGGCTTTGGGCACTCGTTTGAGCTTCAGCACAGCGTTTCATCCGCAGACAGACGGACAGTCAGAGCGGACCATTCAGACTCTCGAGGACATGCTCAGAGCGTGCGTTTTAGACTTTGGTGGTACCTGGGATCGTCATTTGCCTCTAGTGGAGTTCTCCTACAACAACAGCTTCCAGGATACTATTCAGATGGCACCTTTCGAGGCATTGTATGGGAGGAGATGCAGATCGCCCGTTTGTTGGACAGAGCTCAGCGAGAGCAGCATTTTGGGGCCGCAGCTTGTTGAGGAGACGACAGCGAAGATACAGTTGATCCGAGACCGGATGAGAGAGGCTCAGAGCAGGCAGAAATCCTATGCAGACAGGCGCCGTCGCAGATTAGAGTTCGCAGTTGGCGACCATGTTTTTCTGAAAGTCTCTCCGATGAAGGGCGTGATGCGTTTTGGGCGAAAGGGGAAGATTAGCCCTAGATTCGTAGGTCCCTTCGAGATCCTCGAGCGTGTTGGCGCTGTTGCTTATCGTTTGGCTCTTCCTCCCAGCTTTCCCGATGTTCACCCCGTCTTTCATGTTTCGATGCTCCGCAAGTACCTTCACGACCCTTCGCATGCGATTCAGCACCCGACAGTCCAACTAGAGCGCGACCTTTCTTTTGCAGAGCAGCTGGTGGCCATCCTGGATCGGCAAGTGAAGAAGTTGAGGTCGAAGAGTATACCAACCGTCAAGGTCCTTTGGCGTAGCCCGAGCAGCGAGGAGGTTACCTGGGAGACCGAGGGCGAGATGAGGAAGAAGTATCCCCATCTCTTTGAAGGTATGCGTAGCTATATTTTTAAATTCGGGGACCGAATTTCTCTAAGGGGGGAAGATTGTAGCGTCTTGAAAAGTCGTTTTGGTGTTTTCCTGAAATTCGGTGAAAATTCGGTATTTTTCCGAAAACCGTCTTTCTCGATATTTTGCAGTTTAGGGCTAATTATAAATTAAATGGATAGGTAATTACTTGTTTTTAGTAGCTAATGAGTTAATTATGAAATTTTGGCCATTTAAAAATTTTTCCCTATTTTTCAATTTTTTAATATTATTTTAAGCCGGTAAGAAAATACATTAAATAAGCGATAAATACAAATTTTTCCGGGCTAATTTTAATCTCTAAAATTATGATAATTATAATCTAGTGATAACATGAATTTTTAGTAATTTATTTTGATTTTTAACAAATTTTTATGTTATGAAACGAATTTATTGAATTTTGAGCTAAAACTTCAATTTTTGAGTTGTAGGGGGCCTTTTTGCATAAAATTTCTTTTGTAAAACCCCTCTCTCTTTTTCCTCAGCCCTAGGACAGCCCCACCTTGTGTGAGACCAGAAAATTCTGATCTCTTTTCTTTAGTTGCTTTCTTGAGTGATTTAAGGGTTTTTTTGGGTTTATTTTAATTAAAATGAATAAAGTAAGGTGCATTTGACTTTGTGGACTTGACCCATGACCTTCCCCACTTGCCCACACCCTCCCCCATTCCTCCTCTGGCCGAAAATCCTGCACACCCTCTTCTTCCTCTCTTTTCTTTTCATTTTCTTCAATTTCTTCAAGAAAATACATCAAAATCCATGATTTAATTCAAAAATCCAAACAAAATCCTTAAGCTATCATTATCCTTAGCCATTCTTGCTTGGATCTTGGTGTTGAGGCCATCATTTGGAGCAAAATTTTCTTGCTTGATCCATAGATCAAGAGGTATAATTTCTATCATGTTAAATTCTTTTGTTTAAGTTCTTATGTTAGATGGTTTAGTGTTAATTTAGTGTAGTTTAATCTAGTTTCTTAGGTTTTGCTTGAAAATTTTAGCTAGGGTTTTGAAGCCATAATACTTAATTAGATTGTTTTATAGTTAATCTAGTGGTTAATTAACTAATCCATATAGTTATCTTGTTGATGTAGTTTTCAATTATGCTAATTTGATTAAATTTAGAAGTATGAAATTGCTTTTTAGGATTTTCAAGAGAGGGTTTTTGTATGGAATTGGTTTGTGAAGCTTGATTAGTTAGTGGATTAAGTTTTAGAAAGCATTATTTAATTGATTAAACCTAACTTGTTATCTAGTATTTTGCTAACCTAACCTAAGAGGTTAATTTTCTTAAGTGGGCTTTGTTGTGTTAATTTAAAGTTTCAAGTGAGGAAACTGATTGGATTTTGCTAAGTTATAAATTCAAGAATGGTTGTTTATGGAAAATAGGATTGGAATCATTGTTGTTGTGTTATAATTAGTGTTTGTAGATTGCTTGTAGTGTGGTTGGGCGATTGTGCTAGATTGTAGTCGTTTTGTCGCAAATCGGCAATTGTTGCACCGATTTTTGGAATGTATATGCTTACTAGATTTTTATATAAATTATGTGATGGATTAATTTTGATATCTTGATGATTGTAATGGCTTGTCCTGCGACTTTTAGGATGCGCGAGTGCGGTTTTTGGGTAGTCGGGTTTTAGTTTTGCCGGGCGACCAAATCGGCGTTTTTCGGCAGTTTTTGCGATTTTCGCGTGTGTCCGCGCACCTTGTGCACGTTGTACCTAGCTAGCGAACTTTAGTAGTTTCGTTGGGGTTTTGCGTCGTTCTTGATATGTAACCTTATATTTGGTACTGATGTAAATTCCAGGTTCGGTCGCGGAAACGTCAGACGCGGCGCGAAAGGGAAAGGCGGTGATTGGACACAGCTAGCCAGGGATTCCGGTGAGTAGATTTAACATCTACGGGGGACGATCGTTTGGATGGCGCAAGTCGCCCGATAGATTTAGTAAACTGGAAAATAGTAAATTGGATAATCACTTGTGACATTAGAATAATAATACTGGCATGATAATTGCTGCAATTAGATCAATATGTTATATCCATATACGCAAACTCAATTGTAGGACACATGCACCATTACCAGGTTTTTATATGCAGCACGAGCACTATTCATGTTTACACACACACCCTGGTAATTGCCATGCCACCACACTAGATAACCTTTAATTTAAACCTTTTACTAATTGATACTTAAATTGTGCTATTTCCTTAAAATGAAACCGTAGGATTGCTATTCATGTGCATGTACTTCATCATATTCATTGTTCATGCTTAATACATTAATCACACATCGCAACTTGATTATTGATATCATACGCATTCATTATCATTGATATATGCACTTATGAGGATTTCTTGAGATTTTATGATATTGCTGGATTTCGGGGGAAAGCCGCAAAATTTCCAAACTTATGATATTTTTAAAACATGTAAATTGCGGTTTTCTAGTGATGTAAGTGTCGTCCACCATGAGTTTGCTGTGGTTTTTGGAGACCCGTTTCGAGGAGTTGGATGAACCGTTTCGGGTACATGGTGGGCCCGGTAGGGTACCCCGGGGCAAGAAGCTCGTGGAATTGACGATGAGCCTGGCAGGGGACGGATTACCTACCGGTGACTTCATTGGGCACGGCGGATATCCAGAGGATACCGACCGGGGCCGCGAGAGGATGATATATATTGATACTGAGATGGGTCAGCCGGATGGCTGAGGCCAGAGACACTATGACATGGATTTATGAGATTTGAGACAGCTTTTGGGTGTCGTTGCTGGACACCGATTTTCGTCGATTCATTGACATTATGCTGGCATTCTAAAAGAGTTTCAAAAAACAAAAGAAGATAAAATATTTCTTATATATACCTATTGAGACCCCAGATTTCCATGTTGCATACATATTAGCACACTGATGTTGTATACACACCTGCTAGTGCATCCAGTCATACCTGTATTTTAGATGCTAGGATGCTTGTGTGCATGCATACGATAGCCTTTGTAGATGTTATTTATTACTCACGAGTTGGCAACTCACCCCCGTTGTGCCACAGTCTTTTGCAGGTCCGCTCCGTTAGTTCAGTAGCGGCGGGCGCACTTGTTCTTTTGCCTCTTTTGCCTGAGCTCGAGATTTGCTCATAGGTGGGTTATGTTATCATTTTTGTACCATCTTGTATATTCTTTGTATCTAGTGTACTCCATCTACTGTTTCTACCAGATTATTGTATATTGACCTAGAGATGAGACTGTGAGGGTTGTGGATTTTATGCTGTATTTTGGGGTCGAGCTCACTTGAGCCGACATGCTACTTTTTCATGCTTCCTTATGCTTCATTATGCTTGTTGTCATTTATATTGCGTGGGATTTGTGACCGCCTTATGGCGAAGAGCTAGCTCCCGCTTGGGGATGCCCTATTTTGTTGGATTCATGTATATATTTTGTTGTACCCATTTTGGGGGCCAGTATTTACAAAGGAGACTCTGCCGAAATTTTCTGAAAAAGTTGGTATTGTTTTTAAAAAGTGTTTTACATGACTTATTTGATAACTCGCTTTCAATTGATTGGGTTTTCTTCACTCTTTTGCTTCATTGGTTTTGTTTTCTGGGCTTTGGCTTACTTATTTTACGGACGCCCTTAGACGTTTAGTAAACTTAAGTGCCAGTCACGTTCCGTACCCTGCGGGTCGTGACACACACAGACAAAATTAGACAATCCGATCGAAACACCGAGTCCCCAATACAACCCAGAAAACTCAACTCTTGAGTTCATATTAAAACATCCCAGAAAATCCAGTACCAGAAAATAGGAATTGCTGTGCAAAAAGTATTGGGCATTGTGATAATACGGCCGCGGAACCGCCGCAGAAGCCTTGCTTCTGCCGCGGTTCCGCCGCCCTCTTGTTGAATCATGGACACGTGTTGCAAAGTAATTCTTAGGATTCCCTGCTGATTTTTCTGCATATTTTTAATATACTAAAATCCACAAATTTGAAAAATGTACAGAGAGGGTTGTCGGGTTAGGGTTTCGGGTTCGATCGGGTTTCTAACATCGTCATCGCATCGCCTAAGGCTCTAGCTAGGCTCTGATACCACTGTAGGGTTCCTAGGCACTCTAATGAGGTCTCACAAGGCATCAACCATGCCAATTTCAAATTTTACAAGTGCCGAGAAACCCTAATACGGATCGTTAACTAGAATTTTAGGCGAAACAAGTAACTAGTTAACAATTTAACTAAGTGAACGGAAATACAACCTTTGTAGATCTAGTTCTCCACCTCCATAGCTCCGTGATGAAGTCCCCTCACTGTACAAATCGCATCCCGGACTGTAGCATCGGCTTCATCGGAGTAATGGGCGGGCTTGGTGGTCGGCTTCGATGCCGAAGATGATCTACGTCGAGGCATCACTAGATCAAGCTCCCACTTCACCAAGTCATGAAACTTGTGAAGAAAACACCCTATACTACTTGGCAAGAGGTAGAGGATGAAGAAATAGGAAGTGGGTTCACTTTAGAATTGGATTTCTCACTCTTTTCATCAAGTCACCATTGATGAAAGCTAGGTTTTCTTCTTGAAGAAGAACAAGAAGAAGAAGATGAATATTATGAGAAGTTAATTAAATCCAAAAGAAAATGAATACTTATCATATCCAAACCATGGTTAAGTGTAGAGAATGAATCATGGTTAAGTGGAATGGTTAGGGTTAAGCATGAGACAAAAGTAGTCAAACTTTCAACACTTCATGAAGCTTCATGAAAGATACAAAGAAAGCCACCATATCAATTTATCCTTTTAATTTCCAAAAAGAATAAATAAATAAATGAATGAAAAAGCAAAACCCTAATCATCAATTTAACCATGGTTTAATTCTTTACACTCAACCAAATAAGCATGCATCATCAAACATGATACAATCATGTGCACAAAAGTATATCACATATACAACTTGCACAATCCAAGTGAGAAAATCCATTTAAAGTGAACCAATACTAGTTAATGCAAACTAATATATCAAATACATAATTATACATTAAATCATTAAATCAACACTTGATTTAACGATCCGGTCATATCGCATATAACCGACTAGTATCCTATGTATCGGCTTACCGAATCAATCCTTGATTCGATAACTAGGTTATATCGCATACAACCATTCGATACATTCATCGCGAGAATGGAATACGGTATCACATACACGCATTATTCTCGGTCCTGCACATATCTCATATGCGCTCCTATTTCGTTTCGCTTGAGCCAGGAAACCTCTGTGTAGGACTCTAAAGACTCGTCAATACGCCGGCAGCAGATGATGATCATATCAAGCACCCACAAGCCGCAAGCGGTCTGCTAAACGTAACGGCCACCCGGGTATTGAGCGATCAGAAGATCGACGGGCAAGCCCGCTCACACTCCTGTGAATCCAACCAGTAACACTTACCGTACAGTCCAGTCTCGTCGTCTGATATGTCGCATATCTCGCCTAGGGGTGGTAAACGTCAGACCCTAATAGCTGGATAAGTCGTGTCGATATGAGGTCTATAACAGTTCGAGAAACTACAGGTAACACTTACCAGTAAATCTCAGCAACCCTGGCCAGGGATTTCCGGTTATAGCCAATCGAACACAGCGCAACATCAACTCCCTATACCGGGAGAGACGAATCCCTTCCTATCGCTCATTGCCTCCATGTGATTTGGGACTGTACCCAAAAACCACCGTTTTGCACGCCCTCTTGGATGTGGTAAGGTGGAAATCAAAGCATAGTGGGAACCACACAAGACTCTATGACGATCTCGGGTCAACAGACTACTCTGTACCAGTGTCACCAGAGAACTGCCATCTGACGTAAGGTATAATATCATCTGGGTGTTCTCGGCGAGTCCGTCCAGTGTACCCAGTCTCCACTGAGCACCCGTATATCATCTCTGATGTCAAACACCAATGGATATGGGATCATCCATCGCCCATCTGTATGGGTCGAGAAGGCATACGCTAGTCTACTCTGGTATATCGATGCCCCGTCTCGATATACCCACGACTAGGGACTTTGAAGGATGTACTTATGGACTACCATGTCCCCACTAGTATGATCTGCATCATAGTCCAGGTAGTCAAGTACACATCCTAAGGGCTTTACCAATATGTAACAGAGAGACAATCAGTGTACACGTTAAGGTAAAGATCAACCAGATAGCATACTTTCATGTCGAGCAAGAAAGTCCTCCCTATATATATCCAAGCATCCACTACAATATACATCCTATGTATAGTAATGGCCTCTAGGGCATACATATAACTAACAGTAAATACATATCCTGGAGTGAGTACTAATTGGGAAATCTGTTTTCTATTAACAATACACAGTCAAACTGAAACATGAATATGTTTCAGAGGGGTATCCGGGTATTCCTAGTAATGCCTCTTCCATTATCAGATTCACAACTATAACCATATATTTCTTTGCCATCTCTCCAAATCCCTTTATATGTCCTTAGTCATTACCTTCTGTACACCTTCTTAGGCTAAATGGTTTTCTTCCTTCCCTACACCAGCCTATTGTTGGAGATAGTGCCCTCAGAGTCAATTATTGGGTCACAGGCACGTGATTGCAATGATTGAGGGGAGGACCTATCCCGGTAGGACAGTCTTACTCGAGATGATAGTATGCTATCTGGTTTATCTTTATCATCGTGTACTGCTTTAGGTGACCTTTCGAGTCGCTATTACACGTTGATAAAGCCCCTAGGATTCTTGCTTGACATCCAGCAGTATGAGGGCGATCATATAAGTGGGAGCTGGGGTCTACAAGCACATCCTTAAAAGGTCCCTAGTCGTGGGAGATTCGAGACAGGGCATCGATTCTCCACAGTAGACTAGTGTATACAGTCGAGACCCCGACGAGGGGCGGTGGCCGGTCTCACAAGCCACTGGTGTCAGTTGGTTCACCTAAGATGTATACAGGTGCTCATTGGGTTATGAGTACACCGGACAGGACTCGCCGGGAACCTGCTAGTTGGGCATATACCAGACGTCAGATAGCAGTTCCCAGGTGACATGTGTACAGGTTAGTTCATCGACCTGGGATCGTCATTTGTCTCGTGTGAGTTCCCACTGTACTTTGATTACTACCCTACCACGGCTCAAAGGAGTCGTGCAAACAGGTTTTAGTTGGGTACAGTCCCGAGCCACATGGAGGCAGTGAGCGGATCTGCAGGGGTTCGTCTTTCCCGGTATTGGGGGTGAGGTCGTGCTGTGTCTAGGAGAGCCAGAACATGAAAAGTCCTTGGCCAAGGCAGGAGATTTGCTGGTAGGTATTCCAGTAGTATCTCAGGGTGTTCTGGGCTACACTCCGACACGACTTGTACCGCTTTTGGGGGTCTGACTTTTACCAACCCCCTAGGCCCGCCATGCGATGCTCATAGACGAACAGACCGGACTGTACGGATATTGTCACTGACAGGCTCAGTAGGGTGTCAGGATGAGTTCGCTCATCGACGTCCCTTTTGGTCGATAGCTGGTGGCCCGTCACGTATGGCTTATACCTCTGACGTGCTAGTGGTTAAATCCACAGCCGTAGTATTGACGAGTCTTTAGAGTCCACCACACAGACAGTTACTCAAGTTTCAGGCGAAACGCTGTAGAGGCCGTATGGAGATATGGCAGGGTTCGATCAGATACGTGCGATATTGCACGGATCGTGATCGGACAGTTTTTACTAGCCGGCTTTGGCTTAAGCCGGATACTAGTATTTGATAGTATAGTTTTGTCTCTTTGCATTTGTGTTCAGTGCGAATACAAATGCGGGCATGTATTTGCAGTAGTGGGGTTTTCCTGTAATTTATTACGGGATCGGTTTTCTGAAGTTGCCAGTTTGCATTCCGTTCCGGCCGGTTTTCTCTTTTTCCTTCCCGGTCGGACTTTTCGTTGGAGGGTGTTAATTGCTAGTTTGCAATTAACATTAAGTGGAGGGTTTTCTTGCTTATGTGGCTATTTGATGAGACTTGCTTCATGATGATATTCTATTTTGGTCTCATCTTTGCTTTTCTTGTGATGGTTTTAAAAAGGGGAGATTGATTAATGAAATGAGAGTGACCATTTTCTATGGTTGATATATTCTTTCTTGCATTCCTTTTTCTCTCTCCAATCCCATTCTTGAGAGGGAGGGCCGGCCACTTCAAGAGAGGGAGAAGAGGGGATTTCATTTGGTGTGAGGAAAAAGTTTCATATCATATTTCATGCTACCAAAAATTCCAAAGCACATTTTCTTTAGTTTCTTTTCTTCTCCTCCTCACATCCTTCCATCAAGGCAACTTCAAGAACCCCAAGAGACATGCCTTCTACACTATTTCTATAGCAAGTCTTGGACGCGTCGGCTAGCCAACTTCGCGTCCGAGTTGCCTCGGTCAAGAGGCGGGAGCCCGTAAAAGATTCCGGCTACGTGGTGCCCCTTTCCGACGAGCGAGGAGGTGACGGAGATTCCGCAAGAGAGCGGAGTGGAGATGAAGACCGAAGGACACGGATCGCTTGGTATTGCATCTCTACTCTTTTCTTATTTGCTAGCTAGCTAGGTTAATGGCCCGATCCGGGTAAAAAGTCCGCGGTGGTGCCGTTTTGCAAAGTTCGCAAAGTTTTTGTTTTCCGCGTTTCCGGCGTCGGATCGACGGCCGGGGCGCCCCCGCGGGCTTACAATGGTATCAGAGCCACGCCGTTAACCTTCCCTAGCTTGCTCTAGCGCGTTTAGAACTCGATCGAACAAAAACCCGAAAACCGTATTTTTTGTGCACATGTGTTCTCTGTTAAAATTTTTTGAGCTCCTAAAATTTTTCTGGTGATTGCAGAGACATGTACAACAAATTATAAGAATTCTGGGAAAATACGATCCACTGATTCCTCACTTCGACCGCGGAAGCGCGGCCAAAACCCTGGTTTGGCCGCGCTTGCGCGGCGGAAAAGAGGAATCGTGGCACCATATTTTCCCAGTAAGCTTATGTGTTGAAAATAGGGCATTTGGGATATTTTCTTTGGGCCCAGATTTTCTGTAAGTGCTACAGTAGTGTGTGGGGCCCACTTTGATAAATTTGTTCGATCGGATATTTTAAACATACTAGTTCACAGTTTTTACTTTATATCTGCGACCGTGAATGTCACTTGATCGGTAAGTCCCGTCTAACTGCTATAGCCCGGTTAGACGGATTTGCGAACGTGACTTTCACGTTGCTGTTCTGTGATTGTACTGTGTTGTTGCGGATCGGTCGTGGGGGATAGCCTGGTTGCAGTGGTAGTACAGTTTTGTTTTCTATGTACATTTGATATTGCGGGGCGAGCGTCCGACATGTGGACTGCCGTCACTGCCTGTTTGTATTATTATTTTGGGGCACGACCTGGTTGCGGTCGATGTACCCATTGTATGTATATTTTACTTTCTGTACTAGGATTACCCCGCGGAGGGGTGCACGGATAGCCGGATTCTGGAGGGCAACAAGCCCGCATCTCATGGCATTGAGATGAAGGGGGCTTCACTCTAGAATTGGCGGGCTATTCGCCGCACTCGTAGGGGGTATAGGGTTGACCCAGGAGGGGTGCCCAAGTTACCGGATTCTGTGAAGTGTTGGGTGGTCCATTCACGTTGCTGAAGGGGGCTGCCTCGCTTCAGGTTTTGGCGGGTAACTTGCCGCACCCGTAGGGGTCTAGGATTTCATTGCACAGGCTATCCACACGACCAGGGGAACGTCGGGTTTCAGCGGCTCTGTGAAACCCGGGGATCCCAGATATCTGTATTGATCTGTGTTGCTATACATTTCTGTGTTGCTGCTTTTTTATCACGCCTTGAGCGAAAATTATATATTATATATATATTAGTAGATGTTGTATATGTTTTTCATCCGCGCTAGTCCAGTCCCCGCTCTGTCGTTAGTTAGCTAACCTAACGAGTGATGACGGGACCCAGTGGCGAATGCGGATGGCATATACGTACGTCAGTATATTTTCGTTCTTTGTGGTGTGATCAATTGATGGGACTGCGTTGATTCAGATCAATGCAAGATAAACAAACCTAATCTGATGTTGTTGGAACACTTTTCAAAAGCTGTTATTGCAAGGACGTTCACTTTTGTTTTGCACCGTGGTATTCAGTTGGAATATCCTGCTCCTCAGTCGACGAGGCAAGGGCCGAGATCCCTTCACCGGGAGTGACCCCTTGGACAAAAGTTTGCGTTAGGGCAGTAACTTCACTATAGCCGATTACTTTTGCTTTGCATCGTGGTATTCATTTGGAATATCCTGCACCTCATTCTACGGGGAAAGAGCCGAGATCCCTTCACCGGGAGTGACCTCTTTAGCGAAGGTTTTCATTACTATATTTTTCTAAAAAGCTATCCGTTCCTTCAACGATATCAAGTTCATTACGTTAAAGGTTTTCGCCAGAAACCATTCGTAGCCCTCCGTCATTTCAGTTAAATATTCGGTAGTATTCAAGCTATGTATTTTGACCTCACGCCAAGGCATAGTGTTTGGTAGCTGCCGGGTATTTATCTGCTGCATAGATAGATGCGTTGGTTTGGGACAGTCGTACTACTATTTTGGCCTACGTCAAGGGTATGTACGGGTGGGTTCAAATTAACCAGGATAATGACGGGTAGAACTTGACATGTGACTTATGATATTTTGACCTCACGCCAAGGTCATAAGAGCATGGGGCAAAAATCCACATCGGGAGTTTCAAAAGTACCGAAACTTGCCAGATATACGCATACCTTCTGGAGTGTGATAACGTGAGCGGATTCCGTCACGTTATCATGCGATGAGAGTTGGATCCCGATTCCCACTGATGAGTTGGTTTACTCCTCGGGTTATCCCGGCTAATTCTTCTTTCAGGTTTGAGGAAGAATTTGACGTTACAGTGGGAGGTTTCCAGATTAGATAAAGTGATAACCATTCTGATCTAGGTTAGAGTGCACGCTGAGTGTTTCTTTTCTCTCTCTCTTTGGCAGCGACCATTGACCCGACCCTAGACTATGACTCAGTGACCAAGTTGACCGAACCTTCTTAACACTGGCTTTTGGATTGTCAGAGTTGCCGACCTCTTTGCCACTCCTACTTTTACTCTTTTCTCCGGGACACCCCGTATTACTACGAACGTCCACTTCCATTGGACAAAACCATCGTATGGTTATATACGAACTCGAAGGACTTCGAGGATGGTTTCCGGTTCTGGAGAAAACGAATAGGATTATTCAGTTGTCTTTACCTTTTACCTTCTCTCAGGTTGCGAGTACTCCTTGGTTTAGGAGATAGTACACCTATTACGCAAATTGGATAGTCTTCTTCCAAACCTTAGGCTGGTGTCGAACGGTGGGGAATGAAGAAAGCCAATTAGCCTAAACGGTGTACAGAAGGTATTAAGTTCAGACAAAGCAAGGGATTAGTAAGAGGGCAAAGTAAATTGCGACTGCTATTCACGACCAAACCATGTACTTCTTTGTCAATCCTAAATCACCTATGAATTAAGTTCATTCGGTTGTCTTTTATCCTCACCTTCTCTCGCATTGCGAGTGCTCCTAGGACTAGGACAGTACACCCATTATGCTTTTTGGATAGTCTTCTTCCAAACCATAGGCTGGTGCCGAACGGTAGGGAAGGAAGAAAACCATTTGGCCTAAAGGGGTGTACAGAAGGTAATGACTAAAGACATGTAAAGGGATTTGGAGAGGTGGCAAAGAATTATACAGTTATAGTTGTGAATCTGGATAATGGAAGAGGCATTACTAGGAATACCAACATACCCCATCGAAACATTTCAATGTTTCAGTTTCACTGTGTACTGTTAAAAGGAAACTGATTTCCCGATTAGACACTTACTCCAGGGTATGTATTTACCAGGTTGGATTCTCACATCTGTATGGTTTTACAGACGATGAGTGGGAGTAAGTTATTGGGAATTAGGTGACCATCCTCATTATATCGGGATTCGTTGTAATCGGTGATATTTGAGGAAGTCACCTGGGTTGTTTGCCGGTCGGCAAATATTTGGTTTTGAGTATCCGTTGTTGTGCACCAATTTCAAATTGATATATCTGTACGTCTATTTTTATAGAGTGAGATATACTTTTTGAAATTATGTCTATGACATTTACCTATATCTGTGGATGTTTAGGTAAGGAGCATTGAACAACGGTGTACTTCTTAACCAAAAGTACAGTTTTCAACCTACGACACACAGTGAATGAGTCACTAGACTCAGAGGACTTATACAGAGTATTGTATATTGTCCAGTGTCCATTAGGACAGAGGGGTTGGTCCTCGTACTATATTCTGTTTACTTTTAACTTCTCTAGTTCTTAGACATGTGTTTCGTAGAAACACAGGGTCTAAGTTTTGAGGAGTTATAGGTATAAGAGTAAAGTAGAGAACCAAGTGTTGCAAGTATCGGGATTCTTCAAGGAGATCGAAGATGTAGATACTTGTGAATGGTATTCAGTTGATAGTAATGATTAAGAGAACTAGCTTCTCTTTCAGGTTACTCATAATTGGAAGTACTCCTAAGTTGAGTAACGCTGATCGGCCTCTCTTCCATTTACTTGACATGCACTGGAGACAGCTGCATGATTTGAATCTGGTTCAATTAAATCAGTGCCTCTGGTTCTTGGATATAGAACAGTTCATATCTTGACATTGTTAAGATACGGGGAGTTGTCCGGCTTATGCTTAAAACCAGACACTGGACAACTCAAGGCACATTTCAGTAGTGGCTGTTTGTGGGTTGACCCGGGCTATGACGAGGGTTGACTTTCTACCATCTGGAAGATCAATAGTAATATTGTTCTTGACTCGCCACAGTTTTATCAAAAATGGATTTTTTCAGAAAAACAGTAGTGGGAGTATGGTAGAACTGGAAGTGATTCCAGAACCGCAAACGATTACTGAAGATTTGATAAGAACCTAAAGATTCAATCTGGTTTGACATTCTATTGGCCACTCCGCAGATACGGTGGGTAACCTCAGGCACTCGAGAGGTACTTCGGTATGCTCAAGGACGGTGGCAGGGAGGTTCTTGTTTACCCAGACTTGCCATTGCTGTTGTTCCAGACTGTGAGACCCGGCAGGAGGATGAGTATAGCGTCGTTCTAAACTAGCTTTAGAAGTGTATGTCTATATGACTCTGCCAGAGGGTTGTCGTAGTCAGTGGGAGCAGCGGAAGCATTGGTGGACATCAGGCTTATGTCTATTTATAGACTAAAGCAGATATAGCGGAGATAGATCATCTATTTCTGATGTGACAGTCATAAGATTGACTTTATCAGAATAGGGGATGGATCTGTTAAGAAGGTAGTAAGGTGTGATGTCCTGGTATTTGATGACATACACAGAGTAGGAAGTGATATTCCTATACTACGATCGGTTATACTTTGGTCGTCACACAGTAGTTTCTCCTCATAGGACTTGGATCTTATATCGGACATTCTGGTAACTAGATCTATGGTTTTAGATCTAGATTTGGGTGGTTTCCCAATCTGGGTACCTTGACAGCATTCTATGAGTATTTAGAATGGACGACTCCTGGCATGGTAGTGTACCAGCAGGTGATGGAGTCACCCTCTCTAAAGGTGTCTTACAGACTAAAGGGGAGAGGGATACGCATGATTGACAGATCACTTGCTTAGGCAATTGAGTCAATCATGAGATGTCAAGTACCACACCAGATGTTGTTCTTGTACTAGATGCAATAAGTTGATATTGATCCAATCCTGGAGAAACAGTCGGAAGCAGTCTTAGAACATAAGTGGATGTTCTAGGGATATGATAACGACAGCCTCATTTGGGAGACAGTTATCATTCCAGGCTTCCAAGGTGACATGGACGACAAGGAGGTTGTCAGAGTTATAGTTTTCCCTCTGACGAGGGGCAGTATTTTGGACAGATGGTCCAGGTGGATACTGAGGGAAGGCATGGCGCAGGATACTGATTAAGTTCAGTTGACGATACATTCTAAGAAGTTTGGATTTGGAGTTCATTTCTGAACTAGGTCCCATCAGACATCCAGACATTCTAGGACAGGTATTGCTCGTTTTCGGGAGATAGTTTTCTCTGCGAATATGAGATATAGAGAGACATAGAAAGAAACATCAAAGCGGATCCACTCACTGAGGCTATTCCTCGAACGCAATAGTTTCGCAAACGAGCTTTGTGAGACTGACTAGTAGAGGAGTTGGGTGTTCGGTATCACACGGGCTGTGAGTATGCGACATCGCAATAATTAGCCTCGAGTGCAAGTGGGAGATTGTTGGAGATAGTGCCCTCAGAGTCAATTATTGGGTCACAGGCACGTGATTGCAATGATTGAGGGGAGGACCTATCCCGGTAGGACAGTCTTACTCGAGATGATAGTATGCTATCTGGTTTATCTTTATCATCGTGTACTGCTTTAGGTGACCTTTCGAGTCGCTATTACACGTTGATAAAGCCCCTAGGATTCTTGCTTGACATCCAGCAGTATGAGGGCGATCATATAAGTGGGAGCTGGGGTCTACAAGCACATCCTTAAAAGGTCCCTAGTCGTGGGAGATTCGAGACAGGGCATCGATTCTCCACAGTAGACTAGTGTATACAGTCGAGACCCCGACGAGGGGCGGTGGCCGGTCTCACAAGCCACTGGTGTCAGTTGGTTCACCTAAGATGTATACAGGTGCTCATTGGGTTATGAGTACACCGGACAGGACTCGCCGGGAACCTGCTAGTTGGGCATATACCAGACGTCAGATAGCAGTTCCCAGGTGACATGTGTACAGGTTAGTTCATCGACCTGGGATCGTCATTTGTCTCGTGTGAGTTCCCACTGTACTTTGATTACTACCCTACCACGGCTCAAAGGAGTCGTGCAAACAGGTTTTAGTTGGGTACAGTCCCGAGCCACATGGAGGCAGTGAGCGGATCTGCAGGGGTTCGTCTCTCCCGGTATTGGGGGTGAGGTCGTGCTGTGTCTAGGAGAGCCAGAACATGAAAAGTCCTTGGCCAAGGCAGGAGATTTGCTGGTAGGTATTCCAGTAGTATCTTAGGGTGTTCTGGGCTACACTCCGACACGACTTGTACCGCTTTTGGGGGTCTGACTTTTACCAACCCCCTAGGCCCGCCATGCGATGCTCATAGACGAATGGACCAGACTGTACGGATATTGTCACTGACAGGCTCAGTAGGGTGTCAGGATGAGTTCGCTCATCGACGTCCCTTTTGGTCGATAGCTGGTGGCCCGTCACGTATGGCTTATACCTCTGACGTGCTAGTGGTTAAATCCACAGCCGTAGTATTGACGAGTCTTTAGAGTCCACCACACAGACAGTTACTCAAGTTTCGGGCGAAACGCTGTAGAGGCCGTATGGAGATATGGCAGGGTTCGATCAGATACGTGCGGTATTGCACGGATCGTGATCGGACAGTTTTTACTAGCCGGCTTTGGCTTAAGCCGGATACTAGTATTTGATAGTATAGTTTTGTCTCTTTGCATTTGTGTTCAGTGCGAATACAAATGCGGGCATGTATTTGCAGTAGTGGGGTTTTCCTGTAATTTATTACGGGATCGGTTTTCTGAAGTTGCCAGTTTGCATTCCGTTCCGGCCGGTTTTCTCTTTTTCCTTCCCGGTCGGACTTTTCGTTGGAGGGTGTTAATTGCTAGTTTGCAATTAACATTAAGTGGAGGGTTTTCTTGCTTATGTGGCTATTTGATGAGACTTGCTTCATGATGATATTCTATTTTGGTCTCATCTTTGCTTTTCTTGTGATGGTTTTAAAAAGGGGAGATTGATTAATGAAATGAGAGTGACCATTTTCTATGGTTGATATATTCTTTCTTGCATTCCTTTTTCTCTCTCCAATCCCATTCTTGAGAGGGAGGGCCGGCCACTTCAAGAGAGGGAGAAGAGGGGATTTCATTTGGTGTGAGGAAAAAGTTTCATATCATATTTCATGCTACCAAAAATTCCAAAGCACATTTTCTTTAGTTGCTTTTCTTCTCCTCCTCACATCCTTCCATCAAGGCAACTTCAAGAACCCCAAGAGACATGCCTTCTACACTATTTCTATAGCAAGTCTTGGACGCGTCGGCTAGCCAACTTCGCGCCCGAGTTGCCTCGGTCAAGAGGCGGGAGCCCGTAAAAGATTCCGGCTACGTGGTGCCCCTTTCCGACGAGCGAGGAGGTGACGGAGATTCCGCAAGAGAGCGGAGTGGAGATGAAGACCGAAGGACACGGATCGCTTGGTATTGCATCTCTACTCTTTTCTTATTTGCTAGCTAGCTAGGTTAATGGCCCGATCCGGGTAAAAAGTCCGCGGTGGTGCCGTTTTGCAAAGTTCGCAAAGTTTTTGTTTTCCGCGTTTCCGGCGTCGGATCGACGGCCGGGGCGCCCCCGCGGGCTTACACCTATGGTTTAGAAGAAGACTATCCAATAAGCGTAATAGGTGTACTGTCCTAATCCTAGGAGCACTCGCAACGCGAGAGAAGGTAAAGATAAAAGACAACTGAATAAACCTTATTTCTATTTCTCCTGAACCCGAATCCATCCCGGAACTGGAACAAGTGCCTTCGAGTTCGTATATAACCATACGATGGAGTATCCAATAAACTGTGGATCTTCGTAGTGATACAGGGTGTTCCGGAGAAATACAATGGTGAGGTAGGAGTGGCGATGAAATACTTGGTTTGGTCGTGAATAGCAGTCGCAATTTACTTTGCCCTTTTACTAGTCCCTTTATTTATCTTTACTTAATACCTTCTGTACACCTTCTAGGCTAAATGGTTTTCTTCATTCCCTACCGTTTGGCACCTGCTTATGGTTTGGATGAAGACTATCCAATTAGCGTAATGGGTGTACTGTCCTAATCCAAGGAGCACTCGCAACCTGAGAGAAGGTAAAAGGAAAAGACAACTGAATAGTCCTATTCATTTTCTCCAGAACCGGAAACCATCCTCGAATCTAGAACAAGTTCCTTCAAGTTCGTACATAACCATACTATGGTTTTATCTAATGGAAGTAGATGTTCGTAGTAATACGGGGTGTTCTGGAGAAAAGGGTAAAAGTAGGGGTGGCAATGAGGTATGCAACTCTGACAATCCAAAAGCCAGTGTTTTAGGAAGGTTCGGTTAACTTGGTCACTGAGTCATAGTCAAGGGTCGGGTCATGGTTGCTACCAAAGAGAGAGAGAAAAGAAACACTCAGCGTGCACTCTGACCTAGATCAGAATGGTTACCAATTTATCCAATTAGGAAACCTCCAACTGTAACCTCAAATTCTCCTCCAAACCTGAAAGAAGAATTAGTCGGGATCACCCGAGGAGTAAACCAACTCATTAGTGAGAATCGGGATCCAACTATCACCGCATAATAACGTGATGGAATCCACTCACGTTATCACACTCCAGATGGTATGCGCATGCCTGGCAAGTTTCAGTTTCTTTAGAAACTTCCGATGTGTGTTTTTACCCCTATGACCTAAGTGACCTTGACTGAGCCAACATATCAAACGATCCTAGCCAAGTTCAACCCGTCATTATCTTGATTGCATTAGACCCACCCGCACGAGTCCTTGACCGAGCCAAAATGACCGTACGACTGTCCTAACCAATCACATATCCATAAGACAGAAAAGCATTACAGAGCTACCGCACACTACGCCTCGGCTGAGCACGACATACATAGCACGAATACTAAGCAATACTAATCTGAAATGACGGAGGGCTACGGTTGGTTTTGGCAAAAAACCTTTAACGTAATGAACTTGATATCATTGAAGGAACCGGATAGGTTTTTATAAAAATATAGTGGTGAAAACCTTTGCTAAAGAGGTCACTCCCGGTGAAGGGATCTCGGCTCTTTCCCCGTAGAATGAGGTGCAGGATATTCCAACTGAATACCACGATGCAAAGCAAAAGGCAATCGGCTATAGTGAAGTTATTGCCCTGACGCAAACTTCTGTCCAAGGGGTCACTCCCGGTGAAGGGATCTCGGCCCTTGCCTCGTCGACTGAGGTGCTGGATATTCATAACCGAATACCACTGTGCAAAACAAAAGAGAACGTCCTTGCAATAACAGACTTTTTTTTTGAAAAATGTTCCAACAACATCAGAATAGGTTTGTTTAGCTTGCATTGATCCGAATTAATGCAGTCCTATCAATTGATCACACCAATAAAGAACGAAAATACGATGTACGTATATGCCGCCCGCATTCGTCACTGGGTCCCGTCATCACCCGTTAGGTTACTTAACTTACGACAGAGCGGGGACTGGACTAGCGCGTGTGCAAAACATATACAACATCTACTAGTATATATATCAATATATAATATTCCCTCAAGGCGTGATAAAATGCAACATCACAGAAATGTAATAAGTATCACAGAACAATACAGATAATCTACGATCCCCGGGTTTCATAGAGCCGCTACTGAAACCCGACGTTCCCCTGGTCGTGTGGATAGCCTGCACAATGAAATCCTAGACCCCTACGGGAGTGGCAAGTTACCCGCCAAAAGATGAAGCGAGGCAGACCCCTTCAACAATGTGAATGGACCACCCAGCACTTCACAGAATACGGTAACTTAGGCACCCCTCCTTGGGTCAACCTATACCCCCTACGAGTGAGGCGAATAGCCCGTCAATTCTAGAGTGAAGCCCCCTCCGTCTCAAAGCCATGAGATGCGGGCTTGTTGCCCTCTAGAACCCGGCTATCCATGCATCCCAGCACGAGGTAATCCTAGTACAGAAAATAAAATATATACAACGGGTACATCGACCTCAGCCCAGTTGTGCCCCAAAAGAATAATATACAAACAGGCAGTGACGGCAGTCCACATGTCGGACGCTCGCCCCGCAATATCAAATGTACAATTTCAACTAAGCTGTACTACCATTGCATCCAGGCTATCCACCACGACAAATCCGCAACATCACAGCACAACATAGAACATCAACGTGAATGTCACGTTCGCAAATCCGTCTTAAAGAACTATAGCAATTAGACAGGATTTACCGATCAAATGACATTCATAGTCGCAGATATAATGTAAATACTGTGAACTAACATGTTTAAAATTTTCGATCGACAAGATTTCCCGAAGTGGGACCCAAGCACAATACCCACTGCTCAGACAAATCTGGGCCCAAACAAAAAATACCAGAAACCACATTTCCAAGCCAGAGATCACCTCAGAAAATTTCGTGCACTGTGGCTACAGTACTGCGGCGGATCCGCGTCCAAAACGTTGGTACGGCCGCGGATCCTCCGCGCTACACTTAAATCAGCCCACCAAATTTTCTCAGTTCTCTTAAAAAACCCTGCCTGTTTTTCTGCAGCACACAAAATAATTTTTTGACCACAGGAAAAATTCAACAGAAACTGATGACTTGGAAATGTAGTTTTTGAAAATTTCGTTTGATCGAAGTTCTAAGCACGTTAGAGCAAGCTAGTAAAGATTAATGGCGTGGCTCTGATACCATGTAAGTGTACGGTAGCACCCCGGCAGTCATTCCGAGGCCAAAATGCTGAAACGAAAAGTTTTTCAAACTAGAAACTAGCGCTATCGTATGCTTAAAACCCGGATCGACCCATTAACCTACAACTAACAATCTAGAGAAGGGATAGAAAGGCTATACCGATCGATCCATGTCCTTCGGTCTTTGGCCACCATCCCAAGCTCCTCGCGGCAACTCCGGTCTCGATCTCCTCGTCGGAAAGGGCACCACATCTACGAGTCTTTTTACGGGCTCCCGCTTCATCCGAAGCAACTCGGGCACGAAGTGTGCTAGCCGACTTGTCCAAGGTGATGTAGAGAATGTTTGTGATCACTTTGCCTCTTACATCCATTGATTTGGATGGAGGTTAGAGGTGTTGCCATTAATGGAGATTTTGAGCTAGAGGAGGAAAAAGAAGAAGAAGCTTTCTTTTTCCTTTTGGGATGGAATGATAAAAAAATGATAGAGAGTCAGAAGAATAATATGAGAGCTAACCCTTCATGGCAGCCCCTCTCTATCCTCTTATCATATCATCACAAATCCATCACCTTATGTGATATTTACACAATAAAAGAGACCATGAGTCACTATATATGTCCATGTCACATTTAATGCATCTCATGATGAAATTCTAGCTCATTATTTCCATTAACAAACATTAATCCAAATGTTTGCAATAATAAAAAGATACGGCAACATCTGAAGTAAACTCGTGACGGATCACAAGGATACCCCTCACCTGTATATACATACCAGCACCCGCATTCCGACTGAATGCGAATGTGATGAGACTAAAGTAATCCAACAAATCTAATACTAGGATCCAGCTTAAACCAAAGCCCACTTGTATGATCCGCCCGATCATGATCCGTGCATTACCGCACATATATGATCGGACCCTGTCATATATCTTACGGCCTCTACATCTTTTCACCCGAAACTTGAGAAACTGTCTATGGGGGACTCTAAAGACTCGTCAGTACATTGGCTGTGGATTTAACCAATAGCATGTCAGAGGTACTAGCCGTACGTAACGGGCCACCAGGTATTGACCAAAAGGGAGGTCGATGAGCGAACTCATCCTGACACCCTACTGAGCCTGTTAGTGACAATATCCGTACAGTCCAATCCGTTCGTCTATAAGTATCACATGTCGGGCCTAGGGGGTTGGTAAAAGTCAGACCCCCAAAAGCGGTACAAGTCGTGTCGGACTGTAGCCCAGAACACCTTGAGATACTACTGGAATACCTACAAGTAAATCTCCTGCCTTGGCCAAGAACTTCGTGTAATGGCTCTCCTAGACACAGCGCGACCTTACCCCCAATACCGGGAGAGACGAACCCCTGCCGATCCGCTCACTGCCTCCATGTGGATCGGGACTGTACCCAACTAAAACCTGTTTGCACGACTCCTTTGAGCCGTGGTAGGGTAGTAATCAAAGTACAGTGGGAACTCACACGAGACAAATAACGATCTCAGGTCGATGAACTAACCTGTACACATGTCACCAGGGAACTGCTATCTGACGTCAGGTATAATACCAACTAGCATGTTCCCGGCGAGTCCTGTCCGGTGTACTCATAACCCAATAAGCACCTGTATACATCTTAGGTGAACCAACTGACACCAATGGCTTGTGTGACCGGCCACCGCCCCTCGTCGGGGTCTCGACTGTATACACTAGTCTACTAATGGAGTATCGATACCCAATCTCGAAACTCACACGACTAGGGACCACTTTAAGAATGTGCTTATAGACTACCCAACTCTCACGTATATGATTGCCATCATACTGCTGGTAGTCAAGCAAGAATCCTAAGGGCTCTATCAACGTGTAATAGCGACCTGTAAGGTCACCTATAGCTGTACACGATGATAAAGACAAACCATGGTAGCATACTATTCTCTATCAACGTGCAATAGTGAACTACAATTTCACCTAAAGCATGTACACGATGATAAAGGCAAACCAGATAGTATACAAACCTCTCGAGTAAAACTGTCCTACCGGTACAGGTCCTCCCTCAATCATTGCAATCACGTGCCTGCGATCCAATAATTGACTCTGAGGGCACTATATCTAACAGGCGAATCGTTGCAGATATTTACGGACCACAAGAGCTTGAAGTACATATTTCAGCAGCGAGACCTGAATCTGAGACAGCACTATTGGATGGAGCTGGTGAATGACTATGATTGCGAGATCCATTACCATCCGGCAAGGCGAACGTGGTGGTTGATGCTTTAAGTAAGAGGCCTGGAGGTAGTTTATCTTGTTTGAACACCGTACAGAGGCAGTCATCAGCAGATTGGCAGATGTTATGCGACAGCCTAGTTGAGTTCGAGTTCACTCCGACAGAGGGATAACTTGCGCATATTCGTGCAAGTCCGGAGTTGCTTGACCGTATTCGAGAGGCATAGCAAGTGATGACCGTCTTTCAGAGATTATAGAGCAGGTTCGGCAGGGCAGAGTTTCCGAGTTCTTGATCGATGATCAGGGGATACTGCGATTTGGGACTCGATTGTGCGTACTAGATTCTTAAGGACTGTGGCGTGAGATTCTTGAGAAGGCACATCGATCGATGTATAGAGTTCATCCCGGTTCCACCAAGATGTACCACGATTTGCGAGATGTTTACTGGTGGGACGGAATGAAGAGGGACGTCACAAATTTCGTGTCGAGATGCCTGATTTGTCAGCAAGTCAAGGCAGAGCACCAGAGGCCTACGGGAGACTTGCGGCCTTTGCCCATTCCGGAGTAAAAATGGGTGCAAATTTCTAAGGACTTCATCGTGGGTATACCCAGGACAAGTCGAGGGTATGACTCTATTTGGGTGATCGTGGATCGATGGACGAAAGCGGCTCACTTCCTGCCAGTGAAGACTACTTTCGGTTTTGCTCATTATGCCTAGATTTACATCGACGAGATCGTACGGTTGCATGGCGCCCCGACTTGTATCGTGTCAGACCGAGGCACCCAGTTTACCAGCCGACTATGGCAGAGACTTCAGGAGGCGTTGGGCACCCGTTTGAGTTTCAGTACAGTATTTCATCCGCAGACTGACGACCAGTCAGCGCGGACTATTCAGACTCAAGAGGACATGCTCCGAGCGTGCGTTTTAGACTTCAGAGTTAGATGGGATCATCATTTACCCTTAGTGGAGTTCTCCTACAACAACAGCTTCCAGGATACTATTCAGATGGCAGCTTCGAGGCCTTGTATGGGAGGAGATGCAGATCGTCCATCTGTTGGACAAAGCTCAGTGAGAGCAGTATTTTGGGGCCGCAGATTGTTGAAGAGACGACCGAAAAGATTCAGTTGATTCGAGATTGGATGAGAACGGCTCAGAGCAGGCAGAAATCGTATGCGGACCGACGCCGTCGCAGACTAGAGTTTGCAGTTGGCGATCATGTTTTTCTGAGGGTCTCTCCAATGAAGGGCGTGATAAGGTTTGGGCGAAAAGGAAAGCTTAGTCCCAGATTTGTGGGTCCCTTTGAGATCCTCGAGCGTGTCGGCGCAGTTGCGTATCGTTTGGCTCTTCCACCCAGCTTTCCTGAGGATCACCCCGTCTTCCATGTTTCGATGCTCCGCAAGTACCTTCATGACCCTTCTCATGCGATTCACAACCCGACGATCCAGCTGGAGCACGACCTTTCTTTTGCAGAGCAGTCGGTGGTCATCCTGGATCTGTAGGTGAAGAAATTGAGATCGAAAGTTACACCGACCGTCAATGTCCTTTGGCGTGGCCCGAGCAGCGAGGAGGTCACCTGGGAGACCGAGGACGAGATGAGGAAGAAATATCCCCATCTCTTTGAAGGTACACGTAGCTAGATTTTTAAATTCGGGGACCGAATTTCTTTAAGGGGGGAATATTGTAACGCCTTGAAATGGCCATTTTGGTATTTTCCCGAAAATCGGTAAATATTTGGTATTTTTCCGTAAATCGTCATTATAATTATTTTACAATATAGGCTTATTTATACCTAATTTGGATAGATAATTGCAAGTTTTTAGCAGCTAATGAGTTACTTATAAATTTCTGGTTGATTAAATTTTTTTCCCTAATTTACTATTTTTTAATATTATTTTAAGCTGTTAAAAATACATTAAATTAGCGATAAATACAAATTTGAATGGGCTAATTACATGCTTTAGAACCATGACAACAAAAATCTAGTGAGTAATATAAATTTTTAGCATTTTATTACAACTTCTAATTAGTTATAATCAAAGGAAATTAAAATTTTAAATAAATTAAACTAAAACTTGCAATTTTGTAACTTGAGGGGTTCTTTTTGCATAGAATTTTTTTGTACACTCTCTCACACACCCTCACTCCTCATGGCCGGCCCCACCACCACAACAGCAGCCCACTTTTCTCCCCCTCAAAATTTTCTTTGACTCTTGTGAATGAAATGGTATGAAAAGGATTAAAATATGTTAATTTGAGGTATGGGTTTTATGTGATATGATATCGCTTTGACTTGGAGAAAATTCCACAATCCCACACCATTCTCCGCCACTCCCTTTCCTGGCCGAGCACCTGCAGCTGCTGTTCCCAAATTTTCCCTTCTCATTTTCCTTCAAAACTCATCAAAATCCAAATTAAATCTCACAATTTCAAGCCCATTCTTCATCTCATTCTCCTTGGCTTCTATAGCTTGAATCTTGATGCTATGAGGCCATCAATGGAGGAAAATTCTTTTGCTAGATCCCTCAGAAATTGAGGTATAATCTTGACCCATTTATATACTTATGGTTAAATTCCTTGATTAAATTGTTTTAGTGTTAAGTTTAGTGCTAATTTCTAATCTAGTTTTTTTTAAATGAATGGTTTGAGTTTAAACTAGGGTTTTAGAAAACCATTACTAGGTTAAATAAATTTATTTTGCTATCTAATTGTTTTACTAACTTAATCTAAGAGGTTAACTAGCTTAATGGGCTTCAAATTAGTGTTAATCTAGGTTTTTCTAGTGTGGAATTTGTTTGGAATTGCTAGTTTATGAAATCAAGAAAGGGTTTGTTTATGGAAAATAGGTTTTGAAGCATGGAAAATGAGATGAATTTAAGTGATTGTGGCTTACTAGTTGTGTAGTTGGATGATTATGCTTGATAGTAGTCTTTTTGTCGCAAATCTATGATGTTTGCACTGAATTTGGAATGCTAATGCTTACTAGGTTTTTTTTATAAAATTATGTGATGAATTATTTGTGATATCTTAATAATATTATTGGCATCTCCTATGAATTTTAGGGTAAATGAATGCTAAACTTGGTTTGATCGGGTTTTGTTTTGGCGGTCGGTCCGAAACGACAATTTTAGTTAAGGTTGTAGTGTTTTTCCGTGTGTGTTCCGCGCACCTTGTGCACAATGTGACTAACTCGTTGACATCGACCATTTCATTTTGTGACATGCGTCGTTTCATGATCTGTAACCTTATGTTTTGTGTTGTGCAAATTCCAGGATCGGCCGCAGAGACTTCGGACGCGGCACGAAAAGGGAAAGCGGTGATTGGATCAAGCTAGCTGGGGATTTCCGGTGAGTAGATGTATACAGCTACGGGGAGAATCGTTTGGATGGCGTGGGGCGCCCGATAATTTAGAATTTCTAGTAATACCATCTTTTTGCATTTAATTCCTAGTTACCTATTTTACGGCACTGCATGACCTGTATATCCATATTTGTGTTCTATTCATCATATAAAAACCATTGAAACCATTAAATGAGATATGTGACACAGGAAATAATTGGCTTGCTTAATTCATTGTATATAGTTGTGCAACTTCATCTCATAGGACCCTTGCACCATTACCAAGATTTTATGCTGCACGAGCACTATTCACGCGAACACACATGCCTTGGTAATTGCTATGCCACAAACACTAGATAACTTGTTTAAACCGTAATTTAGAATAATTTCACCATATAGGACGTATAAACCAGCATTAATATACTAAATTCCTGAAGATGAACATGTAGAATTGCTAGTCATATGCATGTACCACATTACATCATTCGATCATACATAGTCTTTATGTCATATAATGCAGTTCGCACTGTTGATACCATAGACATTCATCATCATTGACATGCATACTTATGGTACTTTCTTCTAGAGGATTTCAGTATTTGAGATTTATGAGATTTTGGAGAAACCGTAAGGATTTAATAAAACTGATATCATTTTAAATGTGGCAAGTTGTGGTTTTCTCGTGACATGATAATTGTGTCGTCCACCATGAGTTTTCTGTTGGTTTTTGAGACCCGTTTCGAGGAGTTGGATGAACCGTCTCGGGTACATGGTGGGCCCGGTAAGGTACCCCGGGGCAAGAAGTTCGAGTAGTAGACGATTAGCCTGGCAAGGGCAGACTACCTATCGGTGATTTTTGGCGCGGCGGATATCCAGCTGTATGGTTAGTATAGAACCTTAGCAGGGTTTAGGAAGACATCACACATGCCATATTGAAATTTTTGGGGTGCTAAACAAAACCTAACCAAGATCTTAACTAGAGAATTAGGTTTAACAAAGCAAGTAAACAACTTTACTTCTAAGAGAGTGGGATTACAACCTTTGTAGTCCGTTCCTTCGCTTCATAAGCTCCGAGAAGTAGTCCCTTTGCCGCGATCAATGATCTCCCGGACTCAAGAGAGGCTCCACAAGTCGAATGATCCATTCTTGCTTGAAGTCTTCCTTTTCGAAGATGATCTACCTTGAAAAATCTCAAGATCATGCTTTTACTTCTCTAATCAAGTATTAGTGAAGTGAACACCCTAATCTAAGTGGTTAGAATAGATGAGGATGATGAAGTAGAAATTTGGCTCTCTTTTGTTTTCATTTTCTCACTTTAAATCATCACAAATCAGAAAACTAGAAAGCTTTTTAAAGAGGAAGAAGAAGAAGAAATCTATTTGTGATGAATAATGAATTAATTGTGATGGTTACAAATTAACCATGGGTTAAGAATGAAGGCTTAACCCTTGTAGAGATTTAACTAGGGTAAAGGGTTTGGGTTGGGTTAAGAAATATCTACACAAAATATCTTTACAAAATATCTAAGCTTAAAAATAAATAAAGTTTCTAGAAGCTTCATGAAAAAGCTAACCCAAATGCTCACCAAAATCAAACCCTAACTTGTTTAATCTCCACAAATCATGTTGTATTTGTAATCATAACTTGTTACAATATTATATATCACATATATAATATATTTTGCAAAAAAAGAAAATAATACAATTAACATATATCGCATATATATCAATGTATTATCCGGTGAGAAAATGAATCAATAAAGCGAGCTTATATTTGTTAACGTAAATAATATATCACATATATAATTATACATTAAATTATCGAATCAACATTTGATCCGACAATCCAGTTATATTGCATATAACTGACTAATATAACATGTACCAATTTCATCGAATCAACACATGATCCGATGACCCGGCTATATCACATATACCCGGCCGATATCTCATATCGCGAGAATATAATACGGTATCTCATATCGTATTATTCTCGGTCCCGCACATATCACATATGTGCTCCTACTCCGTTTTTCCTAAACCAAGAAACCGTTGTGTAGGACTCTAAAGAATCGTCAATACGCCGGCCGTAGGTGATGATCATATCAAACACCCAAAAGCTGCAAGCGGTCAGCTAAACGTAACAGCCACCCAGGTATTGAGCAATCAGAAGATCAACAAGCAAGCCTGTACATTCTCCTGCGAATCCAATCAGTAACACTCCCGTACAGTCCGGTCTCTTCGCCTGATATGTCGCATATCCAGTCTGGGCGTGGTAAACGTCAGACCCCAGTAACCGATAAGTCGTGTCGATATGAGGTCCATAACAGTTTGAGAAACAACTGATAACACTTACCAGTAAATCTTAGCAACCCTGGCCAGGGATTTCCAGTTATAGCCAATCGAACATAGCGCAATATCAACTCCCTATACCGGGAGAGACGAAACCCCTCCTATCGCTCATTGCCTCCATGTGATTCGGGACTGTACCCAAAAGCCACCATTTTGCACGCCCTCTTGGACGTGGTATGATGGAAATCAAAGCACAGTGGGAATCACATAAGACTCTATGACGATCTCGGGTCTACAGACTAACCTGTACCAGTGCCACCAGAGAACTGCCATCTGACGTGATGTATAATACCATCTGGGAGTTCTCGGCGAGTCTGTCCAGTGTACCTAGTCTCCACTGAGCACCCGTATACTATCTCTGATGTCAAACATCAATGGATATGGGATCATCCATCGCCCATCTATATGGGTCAAGAATCATTTGCTACTTTACTCTGGTATATCGATGCCCTGTCTCGATACACCCACGACTAGGAATATTTGAAGGATGTACTTAGCGACTACACTGTCCCCACTAGTATGATCTGCATCATAGTCCTGGTAGTCAAGTACTTATCCTAAGGGTTTTATCAACATGTAACATAGAGACTATCAGAGTACATGTTAAGATAAAGAGCAACCATATAGCATACTATCATGTCAAGCAAGAAAGTCCTCCATATATATGTCCAAGCATCCACTACAATATACATCGCATATACAGTAATGGCCTCTAGGGCATACATATCACTAACAATCTTCCACTTGCACTAGGGCCACCAGTTGTAGTATCTCATACCCAACAATCAGCTGTGGTTGAAGTATCTTATACTCAACCATCCCATAAAAGTCTCTACTGGGAAATAGGCCTTTGTGAGTGGATCCACGCTATTGTCCTCTGTGTCTTCTCTCCTAACCTCGATCTCCCTGGAGATCAACATCTCCATGATCAGGTGATACTGCCTAAGAATATGTCTGGATCTCAGATGGGATGGGGTTTCCTTGGCAAAAGCCAAAACTCCATTGTCACACAATGGTAGGAACGAAGTTCATCTCATGAACTAGTGTACATCCAGACTATTTCTTTGGTAGCATCCTTGGTAGCGGTGTATCTTGCCTTTAATCGTCTAGTAAGTCATGATATCTAGCTTGGAACTCTTCCAATATACTGTCCCTCCTCTGAGGGTAAAGACAATGTCTGCGACTGACATTCAGTCGTCCTTATCACCCTGGAACCTTTCCAGTGATTCTCCCTAGGATCGATTGATACCATCTCACTACAACTAGTGAGAATCCTAACATCCAATCGGATCTATCTCATAGATCCATAACCCAGGATTTAGGAGGTATCACCTTGATCCTATATGGAGAATTTTTGTGATAAGCGGAGATTGACCGAGCGTAGCATTGGAAACTCCTTCTGTATCAAGAGTATGTCATCCACGTACTATACGAGGATCACCACCATACTCCCTACTACCTTTTTGTATATACTTGGTTCATCTACCGTTTTGATGAAGTCAAACTCTTTGACTATCACATCAAAACAGACGTTCCATCTCCGCGATGCCTGCTTTATCCCATAAAGCATCTTGCTCACGTTTTCGCTGCTCCCACTGTCTATGAAGCCCTATGGCTGTGTACTTATAGATGCTCTCTTCTAAATCAATATTTAGAAAAGCAGTCATGACACCCAACCGCCAGATATCGTAGTCATGGTATGTAGTAATTGCAAGTAGGATCTGAATGGACTTAAGCATAGCTTTGAAAGTCTCAACTTTTCCATGTACACCAAGTAATCTTCTCAAGATATACTTGCTTCTGATGGGGATTTAACTCTTTAGACAAAGCAACCAAAGTCCATACTTTGTTGGTCTACATAGATTTCATCTCAGATTACTTAGCATCTAGCCATTCTTAAAGAGTTCCCACTCTTGGTGGCCTGCTCGAAACAAGTTAGGTCATCATCTCATGATGCAATCCTCGCTCCCACTGTCATAGAGAAACTGAAGTAACTCTTAGGTGGATGACGAACCCTACTAGATCGGCGGAGAGGCTGAGGTTTGTTAGAAACTATTGAATCCTTTGGGTTTACCAAATCATCAGCTGTAGTTTGTATAGCTGGAACCTTTTCCAGTTCTACCTCATGACCACTAATTTCTTCACAAGAAATTCCCTTCCAAAAGGTGGCATGCTGAGAAACAAAACACCTTTTTTTCCTCGGTTCAGTAGAAGATATTCCCTTGCGAATGCTTGGGATATCCAACAAACTTTCACAGAACTGACCATTCTTCGAGTTTGTCCGATTTTGCTTTGGACAACCCCAAATCTTAACATCCTTAAGAGATGGGCTCTTTCCATACTATATCACATATGGAGTGGTAGGCTCCTGATTTGATTTGAACCCTATTCAATTGGTATGCAACACAAGTGCATAACCCCCAAAAGGAAATAGGTAACTCAGTAGTACTCATCATAGAGCACACCTTATCTCAAAGGATGTGATTGCTCTGCCCCGATACACAGATGTGCTGTGGTGTTTATGGAGGAGTATTGCTGAGAGAGAATCTCATTCTCCTTTAGAATAGTCCAGGAATCCTGTGCTCAAGTATTCTCCTCCCTGATCACATCAAAGGACATAATACTTATACACGTTTTGGTTCTCTACTTCTGAAGTACAAAGAACCAGTCCTGGCATGTGTAGACAGGGAACTCATACATCATCATGTATCAATCCCAAGAGTTCACTAACTCTTTTTCTGTTTTCAATAAACAGAGCTATGGTCATCTTATCATTGTGATATGACTGGGAAGTTTCACAATATGTAAATTCAAACTAATTTAAATATGCATCTAAATGTAACTTAGCTAGTTGGGTCACATTGATATGACCTAGTCTACAAACCTCAAGAAGGATTCGTTCATTTCTGAACTCTTCCTCTTGTGTGTGTTCTGTACATTAAGAACTGTGGTTTGATTTAAAACGTCTATGCTTTTAGATAATGTGCCTGAACTGATCAACTCTTGATATAGGAAATGTTCAAAACATTATCCAACAATACAAAATTATATCCATCTTTATTAAATAAAGATACTGATATGATGTTGCATATCAGGTTCGGTATCTAATAACATTCGTTCAGAATCAATGTATTTTGGTAATATAGGGTGATAACTGCCAACTGCTTGGCTTGCAACAATTGCACCGTTTCCAACTCTTGAAACTTATCACCCGTTCTCAGTTCTCTACCTATCTGTAACCCATGTAACAGATTACATTTGTGGGATCCTGATCCGGTATCTCATACCCAGGACGTAAAGGATACTGAGAAACAGTTCTTAGTAATGAACACACCTGAAGAAGATGCATCAGCATGCACTTTCTTCGTTTTGGGCGGCACGGGAATTCTGGTAATCCCCTATTTCCTGCTCGGTCTTATAACATTTATAAGTTAGAGCGGGACCAACGTTCCCTAGCGCAATATAACAAGCGGGTTCGGTCAATACATCCGTATTTTTTGTTTTGATTAAGGCGTGACATAGTCGCAACCAGGAGAGAGAGAGAAGAAAACACTCAGCGTATGCTCTTACAAGATTAGATAGGTTATTAATATATCTAATCAGGATGCCTCCCACTATTTTAGTCAAATCTTCCTTCAAACCCTAAAAGGAAAGATAAGCCGGGATTTAATTACACCCTACAAGTTAGCCAATCTTTCGGCCAGGCCAGTGTCAGTACTTTGAGGGAGGTTCCCCTTGCTTTCGCACGGACCTAATTAAAATAAACATCATTTTCCCCGGGGCGTAACCCCGTTAACACCTTTCTAGACACTTACTTGATGGGCTAATTGTCATGTGTAAAACTCTCCCAGGAGTAACTCTTACTCGCAACGGGTATTAGGATCCAACTATCTCATAGAACGTATGCAATCTCATTGCAAATTTCAACACTTGAAATTCCCGATAATATTTTACCCCTAGTGTCCTATGACCTTGACGGAGGCCAACAAACCATAGTCCACTAGTCAAGTTCAACCCGTATATTTCCCGATTGAATTAAACCCACCCGCACGACCCTTGACAGAGGCCAACAAAGTCACACGACTACCCTAACTCAATCGCATCATATGCTTAAGCAGATAAGCATAAATAGCTACCGCACACTACGCCTTGACGGAGGCCAACAAACGTAGCACGAATACTATGAAGTACTTATCTGAAATGATAGAGGGCTATGACAGGTTTTTAAGAAAACCTTTTGCGTAATGAACTTGATATCGTCGTAGAATCGAGTGATTTTAAATGGAGTTCTTTTGAGGCTTTTCTAGTTTCGCTAAAGAGGTCACTCGCAGTGAAGGGATTTCGGCTCTTTCCTCATCAAATAAGGTGCAGGATATTTCATAAATACCGCTGTGCAAAGCAAGAACTATAGACGCAATCAAAAACTAAACCGTAAATTTGTAGCATCTACCAGTTTTGCTAAAGAGGTAACTCCCGGTGAAGGGATCTCGGCTCTTTTCTTATTGAATAAGGTACTGGATATTCTACAACGAATACCACCATGCAATGCCAGATCAAGAGCTACCAGTTTTTAAACAAGTTTCTACAACAACTTTAGGTTTCTTTTATTTCATTAATCTTATTAATGAAGTCCCATTTTATTATGCTTCACAAGAATCACAATTGAAACGAAATCAGCAATATAACATATATCTCATATATATAATATAATAATTCGTCTCAGGCAATAATTTTATCTCATTACAGAACATTGAAGCAAAAGATAACATATGAAATATTGGATATACTAGGACGTCTGTGTTTTATTTCGAGCCTGTATAAAACACGGATTTCACAGTCGCGATGGATAGCCAAACCCACATCCCTAGACCCCTACGAGAGCGGCAAGCAACACTGCCAATTCTAGGTTTAGGAGACCCAGTCTCGACTCCTCGAGATGGCTTCCCACTGGACCCTAGAACCCGGTTACATGTGCTCCCCTCCTCGAGTCTATCCTAATGCGGAAAAGTAAATAATATACAATGGTGACATCATCCTAAACCCGGAAGTGCCCCAATAAAAGAATATTACATACAATTGAATTTTATATGAATGAAAAAGAAAAACACTCATCTCACATAAAACGCCCAGCTATTCAAAACACGACTATCCAATATAACATATCATGGAAACACATAATATTTCATATCATCAACGTAAGCAAGTATGCGTATCCCGATTGTCGTTGATGTATAGCAACGAAGCCGGCGATACACCACATACTACGCTTACGGTCACAGAAAAGAAAATGTAAAACTACAACATTTGGAATCCACAATGACTTTAGACATCTTAAATCCGAAATATCACATACTTCGTATTTCATGCCTAACTATATGAATTCCACATATTGTATCGCATTCCAGATAAATAGACAATGTTAAACTTTTTCGATCGAATAAGCGAACACCCAAGATTTCCGAAATAGCTCAACACTTGAGCGAAGTTCAAAAATCCCAGAACATGTCACAGCCCCGATGAACTAGCCGTAGAAGGGTCAAACCGACGCCTCACATGTGGTAACGCTAAACTACCACAAACCCTAGGGTTCAGTGGCAGTTTTGACGGTCACATAATATAGTAAATGTTACGTTCCTCTAGAGGGTCCACAAATACGCTTGCATGATTTCCCGAAAGTTTTAAACTCGTCAAAAAATCCAACACTCGAAAATTTTCTGACAGGTCACAAAGTGAGTTATTGAAATCCGTTCGAACTTTTTAACACGTTCTAAATTACCCGAAAAACTAAACGTTGTTAAACTTTCCGATCGAATCAACGAATTCTTAAGATCTCCAGAACACTTAACACTTGAATAATATTAAAAATTCCCAGAAGCATGTAGTAATACCTACGGATATTACCTAGAAACATCTATCCCTAATACCCAAGTATGGCCGCGAAACCACCGCGCAAAGCATGGTATTGCCGCGATTCCGCGGCGAATTGAGGGAATTAGGAGTTCGTATTTCACAGTAATCCTTAGAATTCCCTGCTTAATTTTCTGAGTATTTTAATACGGAAAAAAAAACTTTTTAGAAAATTTCCAGAGAGGGGGTCAAAAACGATGTTTCAGGGTTCGATCGAATATTTAACTTCGTCTAGACAATGCGTGAAGCTCTAGCTCGGCTTTGATACCACTGTAGGGTTAGTATAGAACCTTAGGAAGGTTTAGGAAGGCATCACACATGCCATATTGAAATTTTTCGGGTGCTAAACAAACCCTAACCAAGATCTTAACTAGAGAATTAGGTTTAACAAAGCAAGTTAACAACTTTACTTCTAAGAGAGAGAGATTACAACCTTTGTAGTCTGTTCATTTTCTTCATAAGCTCCGAGTAGTAGTCCCTTTGCCGCGATACATGATCCCTCGGACTCAAGAGAGGCTCCACAAGTCGAATGATCCATTCTTGCTTGAGGTCTTCCTTTTCGAAGATGATCTACCTTGAAGAATCAAGATCAAGCTTTTACTTCTCTAATCAAGTATTAGTGAAGTGGACATCCTAATCTAAGTGGCTAGAATAGATGAGGATGATGAAGTAGGAATTTTGCTCTCTTTTGTTTTCATTTTCTCACTTTAAATCATCACAAGTCAAAAAGCTAGAAAGCTTTTTAAAGAGGAGGAAGAAGAAGAAATCTATTTATGATGAATAATGAATTAATTGTGATGGTTACAAATCAACCATGAGTTAAGAATGAAGGCTTAACCCTTGTAGAGATTTAATTAGGGTAAAGGGTTTGGGTTGGGTTAAGAAATATCTACAAAAAATATCTTTACAAAATATCTAAGCTTAAAATAAAATAAAGCTTCTAGAAGCTTCTAGAAGCTTCATGAAAAAGCTAACCCAAATGCTAACCCAAATCAAACCCTAACTTGTTTAACCTCCACAAATCATGTTGTATTTGTAATCATAATTTGTTACAGTATTATATATCACAGAAATAATATCTTTTGCAAAAAATGAAAATAATGCAATTAACATATATCGCATATATATTAATGTATTATCCGGTGAGAAAATGATTCAATAAAGCGAGCTTATATTAGTTAACGTAATGTAATATATTGTAAGTCTACTGTAGCGCCTCGGCCGTCATTCTGACGCCAAACGCGGAACAAAAACTTTTATAAATGGCGCTATAGCATACTATAATCCGGATCTTTCCATTAACGCTAAACTAACAAATTGTAAAGAGGTAGAAAGGCTATACCGATCGATCCGAGTCCTTCGGTCTGTAGCCATCATCTCACGCTCCTAGCGGCAACTCCAATCTCTTATCTCCTCATTAAGGTGGCACCACGTCAACGGATGTTTAAACGGGCTCTCGCCTCTAGACCGGGGCAACTCGGTCATCAAGTCGGCCAAAAGATGACCAAGATGAAGTAGAGAATGAGTAGAATACTTTGTCTCAAACACCCTAGGGTTATCATCACATAAGAGGGATAGGGTGGAGGTGGAATAAGATGCAAAGAGTTGGAAATGGTGAACTCAAGAAACTTATCTCAAGAGAGCAAAAACCAAGCATACCAAAATAACCCTTGGCTGCCCTCTTCTTTTGTATGTGATATATATAAGGTTTAGTGTTAGAGAAATAAAGAAAATATTTTCCCAAAATATCTCCAACTCAACCCTAAAATATCTCACCCAAAACAAACATCATTAATTCGTTTAATGACTCACTACATGACCCATTACATGAGTCATTAGTGAACATTCTAGAATTAATGAGTCACAACAATGAGTCACCCTTTCCAAAACTAATAATCATTTAAACCAAAATAATTAATCCAAAAAGAAATGCATCTTCTAAAATATTCTCGTAACGGATTACGAGAATACTCCTCACCTGTATATACATACCTGTATCCATATTCCGACCGAATACGAATACGAGAGACTAAAATATTCTGACTCAAAATAATACATGGATCCGGCTTAAACCAAAGCCCACCAGTATTATCAGTCCGAAATATGACACGTGCAAAAGTGCACGTGCATTTTTGAACCCTACCATAAAACCATACGGCCTCTACAACGTTTCGTCCTAACTTGGGAAACTATCTGTGGAGGACTCTAAAGACTCGTCAGTACCATGGCAGTGGGTTTAACCACAAGCACGTCAGCGGCACTAGCTGTGCGTAACGGCTGCCCATATACCGAACGAAAGGGAAGCCGATGAGCGAACTCATCCTGGAACCCTACTGAACTTATCAGTGACAATATACATACAGTCCGGTTCGTTCGTCTATGAGCATCGCATATCGGGCCTAAGGGGCTGGTAACGTCAGACCCCTAATAGCGGTATAAGTCGTATCGGAGAGTAGCCCTGAGCACCCTGAGAAACTACTGGAATACTTACCAGTAATTCTCATCTGCCTTGGCCAAGGACATGGTGTAATTGCTCTCCTAGACACAGCACGATCTCACTCCCAATACCGGGAGAGATGAATCCCCTGCCGATCTGCTCACTTGCCTCCATATGGCTCGGGACTGTACCCAACTAAAACCTGTTTTCACGACTCCTTTGAGCTGTGGTAGGGTAGTAATCAAAGCACAGTGGGAACTCACACGAGACAAGTGACGACCTCAGGTCGATGAACTAACCTGTACACATGTCACCAGGGAACTGCTATCTGACGCTAGGTATAATACCAACTAGCAGGCTTCCGGCGAGTCCTGTCCGGTGCACTCATAACCCAATGAGCTCCTGTATACATCTTAGGTGATCCAACTGACACCAATGGCTTGTGAGACCGGCCACCGCCCCTTGTTGGGGTCTCGACTGTATACACTAGTCTACTCTGGAGTATCGATGCCCTGTCTCGAAACTCCCACGACTAGTGACCACTTTTAAGGTTGTGCTTATAGACTACCCAACACTCACGTATATGATCGCCATCATACTGTTGGTTGTCAAGCAGGATCCTAAGGGCTCTATCAACGTATAATAGTGATCATGTCACCTAAAGCTGTACACGACTGATAAAGGAAAATCAGATAGCATACTATCATCTTGAATAAGACTGTCCTACCGGTATAGGTCCTCCCTCAATCATTGCAATCACGTACTTGCGATCCAATAATTGACTTTGAGGGCACTACATCCAACAATCTCCCACTTCCACTTAAGGCTAATTATTGCGATGTCGCATACTCACAGCCCGTGTGGTACCGTACACCCAACTCTCCACTAAACAGTTTCACAAATCTCGTTTGTAAAACTCTTGTGTTCGAGAAATAGCCTCTGTGAGTGGATCCGCCCTGATGTTTCTTTCTATGTCTCTCTTAATCTCAAGTTCGCGGAGAAAGCCATCTCCCGAATTGAGTAATACCTGTCTTAGAATATGTCTGGATATCTGATGGGACCTATTTCATAAATGAACTCCAAATCCAAACTTCATAGACTGTATCGACAACTAAACCTAATCAGTATCCTGCACCATGCCTCCCACAGTGTCCTCTTGGACCACCTGTCCAAAATACTGCCCCCTTCGTCAGAGGGAAAAACTATAACTCTGACAATCACTCTGTCATCCATATTACCTTGGAAGCCCAGAATGATAACCGTCTCCGAAGGAGGCTGCCGTCATCAAATCCGTAGAACATCCACTTATGTTCTCAAACTGCTTCCGTATGTTTCTCCAGGATTGGATTAATATAAACTTATTGCATCTAGTGCAAAAACAACATCTGGTGTGGTACTTGATATCTCATGATCGACTCAATTGCCTAAGCAAGTGATATGCTAATCATGCACATCCCTCTCCTTTTTAGTCTGTAAGACACCTTTAGAGAGGGAGACTCCATCACCTGCAGGTACACCACCATGCTAGGAGTCATCTATTCTAAATACTTTTAGAACACTGTCTAAGTACCCAGATTGGGAAACTACCCAATTCTAGATCTAAAACCATAGATCTAGTAAACAGAATGTCAGATATTATATCCATATCCTTTGTAGAGAAACAACTGTGTGACAACCAAAGTATAACCGATCGTAGTATAAGAATTTTACTTCCTACTCTGTGTATGTCATCCAAATACCAGGACATCACACCCTACTACCTTATTAACAGATCCATCCCTTATTCTTATGAAGTCAAACCCATGACTGTCACATCAAAAATAGATGATTTGTTTCCGCTATATCTGTTCGAGTCTATAAATAGACATAAGCTACTTACCCACATACTTCCGCTGCTCCCTCTGACCACAACAACCCTCTGGCAGAATAATATATACGTGCACTTCTAAAGCTAGTTTAGAATGACGCTATACTTAACCTCCTGCCGGGTTTCATAGCCTGGAACAACAGTAGTGTCAAGTCTGGGTAAACAAGAACCTCCCTGTCACCTTCCTTGAGGCTACCGGAGTACCTCTCGGATGCCTGAGGTTACCACCATATCTGCGGAGTGGATAATGGAATGTCAAACCTGATTGAATCTATAGGTCCTATTAAATTTTCCGTAATCGTTTGCGGTTCTGGGATCACTTCCAATTCTACCATACTCCCACTGCTGTTTTCTGAAAAAAAAACCATTTTACTAAAACTGTGGCGAGTCAAGAACAATATCACGATTGATCTTCCAGATGGTAGAAAATCAACCCTCGTCATAGCCTGGGCCAACCCGCAAACTGCCTTTACAGAAACGTGCCTTGAGTTATCCAGAGTCTTGTTTTAATCATAAGCCGGATAACTCCCCGTACCTTAACATCGTTAAGATATGAACCATTCTATATCCAATATAGAAACTTTGGCATTTATTTAATCGGAACCAGATTCAAATCATGCAGCTGTCTCCAGTGCATATCAACTTAATGGAGAGAGGCTAATCAGCATTACTCAACTTAGGAATACATCCAATTATGAGTAACCTGAAAGAGAAAAAAGTTTCTCAAAACCATTACTATCAACTGAATACCATTCACATGTATCTACATCTTCGATTACCTTGAAGAATCCCGATACCTGCTATACCTGGTTCTCTACTTTATTCCTATACCGATAACTTCTCAAAACTTAGACATTGTATTTCTACGAAACACTTGTCTAAAAACTAGAGAAGTCATAAGTAAACAGAATAAAGTACGACGACCAACCCCATTGTCCTGATGGACACTGGACAGCATACAATACTCTGTATGAGTCCCCTGAGTTGAATAACTCAAAACCTGTGCATCGTAGGTTGAAAACTGTACTTATGGTTAAGAACTACTCCGTTGTTCAATACTCCTTACCCACTCGTGAACTGATATAGGTAAATGTCATGGACATAATTTCAAAAATTTATATCTCACTTTATAAAAATAAACGTACAGATATATCATTTTGAAATTGGTACACAACAACGGATACTCAAAACCAAATACATGCCGTCCGGCAAAAACCCAGGCGACTTCCTCAAATATCACCAATTACAACGAATTCCGATATAATAAGGATGATCACCTAATTTCCAATAACTTACTCCCACTCATCTTCTGTAAAACCATACAGATGTGAGAATCAAACCTGGTAAATACATACCCTGGAGTAAGTATCTAATCGGGAAATCAGTTTTCCTTTAACAATGCACAGAGAAACTGAAACATGAAAATGTTTCGTAGGGGTATCCTGGTATTCCTAGTAATTCCTCTTCCATAATCCAATTCATGACTGTTGTTAGTTATATGTATGCCCTAGAGGTCATTACTGTACATTGGATGTATATTGTAGTGGATGCTGGGACATATATAGGTAGGACTTTCTTGCTCGACATGATAGTACGCTATCTGGTTGCTCTTTATCTTAACGTGTATACTTTCTGTCTCTCTGTTACATGTTGATAAAGCGCTTAGGATGTGTACTCGACTTCCAGGGCTGTGATGCAGATCATACTAGTGGGGCCTGGATAGTCCATGAGTACATCCTTCAATGTTCCTAGTCGAGGGAATATCGAGACGGGGCATCGATATTCCAGAGTAGACTAGCGTATATCTTCTCCACCCATGCGATGGGCGATGGATGATCCCATATCCATTGGTGTTTGACATCAAAGATGGTATACGGGTGCTCAATGGAGACTGGGTACACTGAACGGACTCGCCGAGAACTCCCAGATGGTATTATACCTCACGTCAGATGGCAGTCCTCTGGTGACACTGGTACAGCTTAGTCTGTTGACCCGAGATCGTCATAGAGTCTTGTGTGTCTCCCACTGTGCTTTGATTTCCACCCTACCACGGCTCTACTGAGTCGTGCAAACAGGTGGTTTTTGGGCACAGTCCCGATTCACATGGAGGCAATGAGCGATAGGAGGGGATTCGTCTCTTCCGGTATTGGGGGTTGATGTTGCGCTATGCTCGACTGGCCATAACAGGAAATCCCTGGCCAGGGTTGCAGTGACCTACTGGTAAGTGTTATCAGTGGTTTCACACATGTCATGGACTTCACGTCGGCATGACTTATCGAGCTACTGGGGTTGGACGTTTACCACCCCTAGGCGAGATATGTGACATATCAGACGAACAGACCGGACTGTACGGTAAGTGTTACTGGTTGGATTCACAGGAGTGTGAGTGGGCTTGCTCGTCGATCTTCTGATCGCTCAATACCCGGGTGGCCGTTACGTTTAGCAGACCGCTTGCGGCTTGTGGGTGTTTGATATGATCATCATCTGCTGCCGGCGTATTGTCGAGTCTTTAGAGTCCTACACAGAGGTTTCCTGGCTCAAGCAAAACGAAATAGGAGCGCATATGAGATATGTGCGGGACCGAGAATAATTCGTGTATGTGATACCGTATTCCATTCTCGCGATGAATGTATCGATTGGTTATATACGATATAACCTAGTTGTCGAATCAAGGATTGATTCGATAAGCCGATACATAGGATACTAGTCGGTTATATGTGATATGACCGGATCGTTAAATCAAGTGTTGATTTAATGATTTAATGTATAACTATATATTTGATATATTACTTTGCATTAACTAGTATTGGTTCACTTTAAATGGATTTTCTCACTTGAATATCACAAGTTGTATATGTGATATACTTTTGTGCACTTGATTGTATCATGTTTGATGATACATGTTTACTTGGTTAAGTGTAAAGAATTAAACCATGGTTAAGTTAATGATTAGGGTTTTCTTTTTCCTTTCTTATTCATTTATTTATTTATTTTTGGAAAATATAAGAAATGAATGGTGGCTATGTTTGTTTTTTAGTTGAAGATTCATGAAGCATTGACTTAGTCACCATTCTTGTCTCATGCTTAACCCTAACCATTTACACTAACCCTAGTTCATTCTCTACACTTAACAAAGGGTTAGTATATGATAAGTATTATATTTCTATTCTATTATTATTAACTTATCATATTCATCTTCATCTTCTTCTTCATCTTGAACAAGAAGAAAACCTAGCCACCATCAATGGCAACTAGTGAAAATGAGTGAGAAATCCAATTCTAAAGTGAACCCACCTCCTATTTCTTCATCCTCTACCTCTTGCCAAGTAGTATAGGATGTTTTCTTCACAAGTTTCATGACTTGGTGAAGTGGGAGCTTGATCTTGTGATGCCTCGACGTAGATCATCTTCGGCATCGAAGCCGACGACCAAGCCCGCCCATTTCTTCGATGGAGCCGATGCTAGAGTCCGGGATCCGATTTGGACACCGGAGGGACATCGTCGCGGAGCTTAGGAAGTGGTGGACCGGATCTACAAAGGTTATAGCTCCTTTCCTTTAGCATTTAATTCGTTTACATGCTTGCATCGCCTCATTATCTAGTTAACGATCCGTATTAGGGTTTGTAGGCACTTGTAAAATTTGAATTAGCCATGTTTGATCACTTGTGAGACTTCATTAGTGTGCCTAGGAACCCTACAGTGGTATCAGAGCCTAGCTAGAGCCTTAGGCGATGCGTAGACGGAGTTAGAAATCCGATCGGACCGAAACCCTAACCCTAAGCATGCTCTCTGGACAATTTTGTAAATGTGGATTTTTTTATATTAAAAATATGCAGAAAAAACAGCAGGAAATTGTAAGGTTTACTGTAAAATTCGAGTCCATGATTCATCAATAGTGCGGCGGAACCGCGGCAGAAGCAAGGCTTCTGCGGCGGTTCCGAGGCCGTATTGTCACAGTGCCCAATACTTTTTGCACAGTAATTCCTATTTTCTGGTGCTGGTTTTTCTGGGAATTTTTAATTTGAATTCAAGAGTTGAATTTTCTGGGTTGTATTGGGGACTCGGTGTATCGATCGGATTGTCTAATTCTGTCTGTGTACTTTTCCGGATAATTTTAGAATATGTTTAAAAGTTCGACTGGATATAAATACCCAAGTTTTCCACTGTTGGGAAATTTCCAATTGTTGGACTTTTTCGGGGTTTAAAGACGTTCTAAGTAGTGCAAGTAACGCGATGGACCCTCTAGAAGACAACAAACCTTAACTCGATTATGTGACCGTCTTGAACTGCCCTTTGAACCTTCGGGTTTGGGGCAGTACGGCGTGCCACATATGAGGCGTTGGCTTGACCCTTCTACGGCTGGACCGTTGGTACTGAGGCACGAAGTGAATGTTTTTAAACTTATTTCATGTGTTGATCTATTTCGGGAAAACTTGGGTGTTCGATTGTTCGATCGAAAAGTTTAGCATTTTCTATTTATCCGGAATGTGATACAATAATTGGAATTCACAAATAGTTATGAGATAACTGAATGAATGTTATAAATCTAGCGGTTTGGTCTCATTTGATCGGTTGCCACGGGATTTTGATGTGATCAAAAGTCCGTCGCAATCACGTAGTGTACGCGGATACTCGCCGGGTAAACTTAATAGACAGCCTCGCCCTATAGCCCCGACCAAGTGACTGTAGGAGAACCCCGTCGCCGAAAGCATCCGTTCGGGTGCTCGCGGCAGCGGTATTCCGCCTCGGTGCACTTCGTCAACGGCATTGGGGGTGCGGCCGCCTACTAAAGTTTGCGACGAGCATTCGATCAGAATGTCGGGAATCCTGTTGAATTGCCCGACTTGATATTGAAAAGTGTTTTCGATAATGAGACTAAAATGCGGGGTTTATAATTGTTAGGCAAGCGATGTCTAAGGAATTCATTTGATTAGGCATGCGATGTCTAAAGAGATTCTGGATTCCAACTGTTGTAGTTTTACACTTTCTTTTCTGTGACCGTAAGTGTAATATGTGATATCGCCGGTTTCGTTGCTATATGTCAACGACAATTGGGATGCGCATATTTTCTTACGTTGATAACATGTGTTGTTATGTGTTGCTGGATATGTTATATTGGATCGTCGTGTTTGAATAGCCGGGGTTTTTTTTATATGAGATGAGTGTTTTTTCATTTTCATTCATGTAAAAACTTGTATGTAATATTCTTTTATTGGGGCACTTCCAGGTTGCGGATGTTGTCACCATTTGTATATTATTTACTTTTCCGCACTAGGATAGACCCAAGGAGGAGGGCACAAGTAACCGGGTTCTAGGGTCAAGTGGGAGACCAACTCGAGGAGTCGAGTCCGGGTCTCCTAACTCTAGAATTTGTAGGGTTACTTGCCGCTCTCGTAGGGGTCTAGGGGTGTGGGATTGGCTATTCATCACGACTGTGGAATCCGTGTTTTATAATGGCTCGTATTGAAAACACGGACGTCCTAGTATATCCAATATTTCATATGTATCTTCTGCTGTGTTTTATCTGTGATGTGATCATGTGATGTTCTGTGACAGATATTGTATATAGTATATATGATATATTATATAGACGTTGCTTATGTTTTACACCCGCGCTAGCCCTGCCTCGTTCTGGCGTTAGTTACCTAACCTAACGGTGCAGACGGGACATCGAGGCGAATGCGGATGGCATAAGCGTACGTTATATTTATCTGTGATGATTAGGTGGACTTAAATGATGGGATATTCATTAATGAGATTAATGAAAGAAAATAAACCTAATTGATGTTGTGGAATCGAATTTCAAAAATAAAACAGGTAGCTACAGTTCTTGCTTTGCATCGCGGTGTTCCTTGTAGAACATCCTGCACCATATTCGATGAGGAAAGGACCGAGATCCCTTCACCCGGAGTGACTCCTTTAGCAATAACTGGCAGATGCTACAACCCTCGGTTTGTCTTTTGATCGCTGTTATAACTTCCGCTTTGCACAGTGATATATATGATATATCCCGCACCTCATTCGACGAGGAAAGGGCCGACGATCCCCTCACCGGGAGTAACCCCTTTAGCAAAACTAGAAAAGCCTCAAAAACATTCCATTTAAAAACCATTTGATTCCACAACGAGATCAAGTTCAAAGCGTTAAAGGTTTTCTTAAAAACCATTCGCAACCCTCCGTCATTTTAGGAAGTAGAGTACTTAGTATTTGTGCTACGTTTGTCGACCATAGCCGAGGCGTAGTGTGCGGTAGCTAAGTGATGTCTTCCTACACAGCATATGATGCGATTAGTTAGGACAGTCATGTGGCTTTGTTGACCTTAGCCAAGGGTCATGTGGGTGGGTCTAATTAATCACGAAATGATGGGTAGAACTTGACTAGTACCTATGATTTGTTGACCTTAGCCAAGGTCATAGGTGCTAGGGGTAAAAACCATTATCGGGAGTTTCAAGTGTTGAAATTTGCAATGAGATTGCATACCTTCTATGTGATAGTTGGATCCCGATACCCACTGCGAGTAATTGTTACTCCTGGGAGAGTTTTGCACTTTGCAATTAGCCGATCAAGTAGGTGTCTAGAAAGGTGTCAACGGGGTTACGCCTCTGGGAAAACGAGGTTTACTGTAATTAGGTCCGTGCGAAAACACGGGGAACCTCCCTCAAAGTACCGACACTGGCCTGGCTGAAAGATTGGCGAACTTGTAGAGTGTAATTAATCCTAGCTAGTCTTTCCTTTTAGGGTTTGAAGGAAGATTTGATAAAAACAGTGGGAGCCATCCTGATTAGATAAAATACATAACCAATCTAATCTTACAAGAGCGCACGCAGAGTGTTTTCTTCTCTCTCTCTCCTGGTAGCGACCATATCACGCCTTAATCAAGATAATAAAATGGATGTATTGACCGAACCCGCTTGTTATACTGAGCTGGGGAACGTTGGTCCCGCTCCAACTTATAATTGTTATAAGACAGAGCAGGAAATAGGGGAATACCAGAATTCCTATGCCGCCCAAACGAAGAAAGCGCATGAGATGCATCTCCTTCGGGTGTGTTCATTATAAAGAACTGTTTCTCAGTATCCTCTGCATCCTGGGTATTTGATACCAGATCAAGATCCCAGATATGTAATCTGTTACATAGGGCTACAAAAAGGTAGAAAAACTGAGAACCGGTGATAAGTTTCATGAGACAGAAAACGGGGCAAGTGTTGCAGCCAAGTCTGTTGGTCACTGTCACCCTGTATTACCAATACATTGATTCTGAACAAATGCTATTAGATACCGAACCTGATATACAAAATCATATCAGTCTCTTTATTAGTAAAGAAATGATAAAATTTTGTATTGATGGATAATGTTTTGAACATTTCCTATATCAAAAGTTGATCGGTTCAGGCACGTTATCTAAAAGCATTGACGTTCTAAATCAAACTACAGTTCCTCGTATACAGAACACACACAAGAGGAAGAGTTCAGAAATGAACGAATCATTCTTGAGGCATTGTAGACTAGGTCATATCAATGCGACCCAACTGGCTGAAGTTACATTTTAGATGCATATTTAAATCAGTTTGAATTTACATCTTGTGAAACTTGCCAGTCATGTCACAAAGATAAGATGACCATAGCTCTGTTTGTTGGAAACAGAGAAAGAGTTAGTAAACTCTTGGGACTGATACATTATGATGTATGTAAGGTCTCCTGTCTACAAATGCCAGGACCGGTTCTTTATACTTCATTACGTTCTCTGATGATCTCTCAAGATTAAGACATATGTTCCTGTTGAAACACAAGTCCGAACCTTTTGAGATATTCACAGAATATAAGTTAGAAGTAGAGAACCAATAACCGGGTATAAGTATTATGTCCTATGATAAGATCAGGGAGGAGAATACTTGTGCATGGAATTCCTGGACTATTCTAAAGGAGAATGAGATTCTCTCTCAGCATTACTCCTCCGTATACACCATAACACGATGGTATATCGGAGCGGAGCAATCACACCCTATATGATATGGTGCGCTCTATGATGAGTACTACTGAGTCTCCTATTTCCTTTTAGGGAGTTATGCACTTATGAAGTTGCATACCTATTGAATAGGGTTCGAATCAAATCAGTGCCTACCACTCCATATAAGATATGGTGTGAGAAGAGCCTATCTCTTAAGTAAGTTAAGATCTGGGGTTGTCCGGCCTATGTCTAAATGCAAAATCCGGACAAGCTCGAGGCAAGGTCAGTTATGTAGAACTGGAAATGTTCCAGCTATACAAACTGCAGCTGATGATTTGACAGAACCAAAGGATTCAATAGTTCCCGACGAACCTCAGCCTCTCCGCCGATCTAGCAGGGTTCCTCACCTGCTTGAGAGATACTTCGGTTTCTCGATGACAGTGGGAGCAAGGATTGCATCATGAGATGATGACCCAACTAGTTTCGAGCAGGCCATCAAGAGTAGGGACTCTGTAAGAATGGCTGGATGCTTAGCGATCTGAGATGGAATCCATATCATACACCAACAAAGTATGGACTTTGGTTGCGATATCTGAAGGGTTAAATGCCCATCAGGAGCAAGTATATCTTGAGAAGATTACTTGGTGTAGATGGAAAAGTTGAGACTTTCAAAGCTAGACTTGTTAAAGGTTTTAGTCATCAACCAAGTGTGGATAATGATGAAACCTTTTCTAAGGACTATGCTTAAGTCCATCTAGATCCTACTTGCCATTGCTACATACCATGACTGCGATATCTGGTGGTTGAGTGCCATGACTACTTTTCTAAATATTGATTTAGAAGAGAGAGTCTATAAGAACACAGCCAGAGGGCTTCGTAAACAGTGGGAGCAGCGGAAACGTGTGCAAGTTGCTTTATATAATGAAGCAGGCATCGCGGAGTTGGAACATCTGTTTTGACGAGTTAGTCAAACAGTTTGACATCATCAAAATGGTAGATGAACCAAGCATATACAAAAAGGTAGTAGGGAGTATGGTGACGATCCTCGTAGAGTACGTGGATGACATACTCTTGATAAGAATGGGATTTCCTACATTACGCTCGGTCAATCTTCACATATCACAAGGATTCTGCAAAAGGATCAAAGTGATACCTCCTAAATCCTGAGTTTTTATCTATGAGATAGATGTAATTGGATGCTAGGATTCTCACTAGATGTAGTGAGATGGTATCAATCGATCCTGGGGAGAATCACTGGAAGTGTTCCAGGGTGATAAGGACGACTGAATGTCAGTCACAGGCATTGTCTTTATCCTCAGTGGAGGTACGGTATGTTGGAAGAGTTCCAAGCTAGATACCGTGGCAAACTAGACTATAAAGGCTGGTAACATCGCTATTAAAGATACTACCAAAGAGGCAGTTCGGGTGTATATTGGTTCATAAAATGAACTAGGTTCCTACCATTGTATGACAATGGAACTGTGGTTTGGCCTAGGAACCCTGGTCCCATCAGTGACCCAGACATATTCTGAGGCAGCATCACCTGATCATGGAGATAGATGATCTCCGGGGTGATCGAGGTTAGGAGAGTAGACTAAGAGGACAACACGGCGGATCCACTCACGAAGGCTTTTTTCCCAGAGAGAGACTTATATGGGATGGTTGAGTATGTGATACTGCAACCACTGCTACAGATGGCCCTAGTGTAAGTGGAAGATTGTTAGTTATATGTATGCCCTAGAGGCCATTACTGTACATTGGATGTATATTGTAGTGGATGCTGGGACATATATAGGTAGGACTTTCTTGCTCGACATGATAGTACGCTATCTGGTTGCTCTTTATCTTAACGTGTATACTTTCTGTCTCTCTGTTACATGTTGATAAAGCCCTTAGGATGTGTGCTCGACTTCCAGGGCTGTGATGCAGATCATACTAGTGGGGCCTGGATAGTCCATGAGTACATCCTTCAATGTTCCTAGTCGAGGGAATATCGAGACGGGGCATCGATATTCCACAGTAGACTAGCGTATATCTTCTCGACCCATGCGATGGGCGATGGATGATCCCATATCCATTGGTGTTTGACATCAAAGATGGTATACGGGTGCTCAGTGGAGACTGGGTACACTGAACGGACTCGCCGAGAACTCCCAGATGGTATTATACCTCACGTCAGATGGCAGTTCTCTGGTGACACTGGTACAGCTTAGTCCGTTGACCCGAGATCGTCATAGAGTCTTGTGTGTCTCCCACTGTGCTTTGATTTCCACCCTACCACGGCTCTACTGAGTCGTGCATGTTAGTTGTATGTATGCCCTAGAGGCCAGTATTGTACAGATGATGTATATTATATTGGATGCTTGGACATATATAGAGATGACTTTCTTGCTCGATATGATAGTATGCTATCTGGTTACTCTTTATCTTAACATGTACACTTGTCTCTTTAAACTGTTATATAGTTACATGTTGGTAAAGCCCTTAGGATGTGTACTTGACTACCTGGACTGTGATGCAGATCATACTAGTGGGGACATGATAGTCCATAGGAACATCCTTCAAGGTCCCTAGTCGTGGGTGTATCGAGACGGGGCATCGATATACCAGTGTAGACTAGCGTATACGCTTCTCGACCCATGAGATGGGCGATGGATGATCCCATATCCATTGGTGTTTGACATCAGAGATGGTGTACGGGTGCTCAGTGGAGACTGGGTACACTGGACGGATTCGCCGAGAACTCCCAGATGGTATTATACCTCACGTCAGATGGCAGTTCTCAGGTGACACCTGTACAGGTTAGTCTGTAGACCCGAGATCGTCATAGAGTCTTGTGTGATTCCCACTGTGCTTTGATCTCCACCTTACCACGTCCATGAGGGCGTGCAAAACGGTGGTCTTTGGTTACAGTCCCGAGTCACATGGAGGCAATGAGCGATAGGAGGGGTTTCGTCTCTCCCGGTATTGGGGGTTGATGTTGCGCTGTGCTCGATTGGCCGTAACAGGGAAGTCCTTGGCCAGGGCTGATCAGAGATTTGCTGGTAAGTGTTACCAGTAGTTTCTCGACCCGTTATGAGCCTCACATCGGCACGACTTATCGGTTATTGGGGTCTGACGTATACCACCCCTAGACTTGATATGCGACATATCAGACGAACAGACCGGACTGTACAGTAAGTGTTACTGGTTGGATTCACAGGAGTGTGAGTGGGCTAGCTCGTCGATCTTCTGATCGCTCAATACCCGGATGGCCGTTACGTTTAGCAGACCGCTTGCGGCTTGTGGGTGCTTGATATGATCATCATCTGCTACCGGCGTATTGACGAGTCTTTAGAGTCCTACACAGAGGTTTCCTGGCTCAAGCGAAACGAAATAGGAGTGCATATGAGATATGTGCAGGACCGAGAATAATGCGTGTATGTGATACCGTATTCCATTCTCGCGATGGATGTATCGATTGGTTATATTCGATATAACCTAGATATCGAATCAAGGATTGATTCGATAAGCCGATACATAGGATACTAGTCGGTTATATGCGATATGACCGGATCGTTAAATCAAGTGTTGATTTAATGATTTAATGTATAATTATATATTTGATATATTACTTTGCATTAACTAGTATTGGTTCACTTTAAATGGATTTTCTCACTTGATGTGCAAGAAGTATATGTGATATACTTTTGTGCACATATTTGTATAATGTTTGATGATACTTGATCATTTGGTTAAGTGTATAGAATTAAACCATGGTTAATTTGATGATTAGGGTTTTGCTTATTCATTTATTTATTTATTTGTTCATTTATTAATTTGGAAATGATTTAGATGAGAATGGTGGCTTTATTTGTTTCTAGTTGAAGCTTCATGAAGCTTTGACATCTTAACCATTCTTGTCTTCATGCTTAACCCTAACCCATCCAAGTAACCATGGTCTATTCTCTACACTCTACCCTAGTTAGTATATGATAAGTATTCATTTACTTTTCAATTTGAAATAATACTTATCATATTCTTTCTTCTTCTTCATCATCTTCTTCTTCAAGAAAAGCTTAAGTCCATCAATGGAAACTTGAGCAAAAGTGAGAGAAATCCAATTCTAAAGTGAACCCACCTCCTATTTCTTCACCCTCTACCTCTTGCCAAGTAGTATAGGGTGTTTTCTTCACAAGTTTCACAACTTGGTGAAGTTGGAGCTTGAACTTGTGATGCCTCGACGTAGATCATCTTCGGCACGAAGCCGACGACCTAGTCCGCCCATTTCTCCGATGAAGGCGACGATTGAGTTCAGGATTCGAGATGGACAGTGAGAGGACGCCTACGTGGAGCTAAGGAAGTTGAGAACCGGATCTACAAAGGTTGTAGCCTCTCTCCTTTAGTTAAGATGTTAACTAGTTTCGTATTTCGCCTAAATTTCTAGTCAACGATCTAGTCTAGGGTTTCTCGGCACCGTAAAATTTGAAATTGGCATAGTTGATTCCTTGTGAGACCTCTTGAGAGTGCCTAGGAACCCTTCAGTGGTATCAGAGGCTAGCTAGAGCCTTAGGCGATGCTTAGACGATGTTTGAAACCCGATCGAACCCGAAACCCTAACTTTTTCATGCTCTCTGGACTTTTTCTAAAATCTGGGATTTTTCCATATTAAAAATGCTTAAAAAATTCTGCAGGGAATTATAAGATTTACGGTTCAAAATTTAACTTATGAACAGTACAATCGGCGGCGGAACCGCGGCGGAAGCCTTACTTCTGCGGCGGTTCCGCGGCCATATGATGACGTCATCCTCCCCTTTTTGCACAGTAATTCCTATTTCTGGATGCTGAGTTTTCTGGGAATTTTTAATTTGACTCAAGAGTTGAGTATTCTAGGGTAGCTCTATGTGATTTTTCCGGATAATTTTAGAATATGTTAAAAAGTTCGACCGGATGTAAATACCCAATCTTTCCCCTGCCCGGAAATTTCCAATTGTTGGACTTTTCCGTAGTTTAATGACGTTCTGAGTAGTGCAAGTAACGCGATGGTCCCTCTAGAAGACAACAAACCTTAACTCGATTATGTGACCGTCTTGAACTACCCTTTGAACCTTCGGGTTTGGGGCAGTACGGCGTGCCACATGTGAGGCGTTGGCTTGACCCTTCAACGGCTGGACCGTTGGTACTGAGGCATGAAGTGAACGTCCTTGAACTTATTTCATGTGTTGAACGGTTTCGAGAAAACTTGGGTGTTCGAATGTTCGATATTTTCTATTTATCTGGAATGGGATACAATAATTGGAATTCACAAACAGTTATGAGATAGCTGAATGAATGTTATAAATCTAGCGGTTTAGTCTCACTTGTTATTGAAAAGAGTTTTCGATAATGAGACTAAAATGCGGGGTTTATAACTGTTAGGCATGTGATGTCTAAGTATTTCATTTGATTAGGCATGTGATGTCTAAAGAGGTTGCGGATTCCAACTGTTGTAGTTTTACACTTTCTTTTCTGTGACCGTAAGTGTAATATGTGATATCGCCGGTTTCGTTGCTATATGTCAACGACAATTGGGATGCGCATATTTACTTACGTTGATGACATGTGATGTTATGTGTTGCTGGATATGTTATATTGGATTGTCGTGTTTGAATAGCCGGGGGTTTTTATGTGAGATGAGTGTTTTTCATTTTCATTCATGTAAAAACTTGTATGTAATATTCTTTTATTGGGGCACTTCCAGGTTGCGGAAGATGTCACCTTTTGTATATTATTTTCTTTTCCGCATTAGGATAGACCTAAGGAGGGGAGCACAAGTAACCGGGTTCTAGGGTCCAGTGGGAGACCATCTCGAGGAGTCGAGTCCGGGTCTCCTAACCCTAGAATTGGTAGGGTTGCTTGCCGCTCTCGTAGGGGTTTAGGGGTGTGGGATTGGCTATTCATCACGACCGTGGAATCCGTGTTTTATACTGGCTCGTATTGAAAACACGGACGACCTAGAATATCCAATGTTTCATATGTTTCTTCTGCTGCGATATCTGTGATGTGATCATGTGAGATGTTCTGTGATAGGTACAGTATATAGTATATATGATATATTATATAGGCGTTACTTATGTTTTACACCCGCGCTAGCCCTGCCCTGCTCTGTCGTTAGTTACCTAACCTAACGGTGCACGAGGGGACATCCAGGCGAATGCGGATGGCATAAGTGTACGTCGTATTTATCTGTGATGTTTAGGTATTTAAATGATGGGACTTCATTAATGTGATTAATGAAAGAAAAGAAACCTAAGATGTTGTAGAATAAAATTTAAACAAAACAGGTAGCTACAGTTCTTGCTTTGCATAGCGGTATATATGATATACCCTGCACCTTATTCGATGAGGAAAGGACCGAGATCCCTTCACCGGGCGTGACTCCTTTAGCAATAACTGGCAGATGCTACACACTCGGTTTGTTTTTGATTGCTTCTATAGTTTCTGCTTTGCACAGTGATATATATGATATATCCCGCACCTCATTCGACGAGGAAAGGACCGACGATCCCTTCACCGGGAGTGACTCCTTTAGCAAAACTAGAAAAGCCTCAAAAGCACTCTATTTTAAAATCATTTGATTCTACAACGATATCAAGTTCATTACGCAATAGGCTTTCAGAAAAACCTGTCGTAGCCCTCCGTCATTTTAGATAAGTCCTATTTAGTATTCGTGCTACGTTTGTTGACCTCCGTCAAGGCGTAGTGTGCGGTAGCTAACTAGTATTTATCTGCTTATGCATATGATGCAGATTGGATTAGGGTAGTCGTGCAGCCTTGTTGACCTCCGTCAAGGGTCGTCCTGGTGGGTTTAATTCGATCAAGAAATGACAGGTTGAACTTGACTAGTAGCCTATGGTTTGTTGACCTCCGTCAAGGTCATAGGGTGCTAGGGGCAAAATATTATCGGGAATTTCAAGTGTTGAAATTTGCAATGAGATTGCATACCTTCTATGAGATAGTTGGATCCCGATACCCACTGCGAGTAAGAGTTACTCCTGGGAGAGTTTTACACATTGCAATTAGCTGATCAAGTAGGTGTCTAGAAAGGTGTCAACGGGGTTACGCCTCTGGGAAAATGAGGTTTACATTAATTAGGTTCGTGCGAAAGCACGCGGGACCTCCCTCAAAGTACCGACACTGGCCTGGCTGAAAGATTGGCGAACTTGTAGTGTGTAATTAATCCCGGCTAGTCTTTCCTTTTATGGTTTGAAGGAAGATTTGATAAAAACCAGTGGGAGCCATCCTGATTAGATAAGATAATAACCAATCTGATCTTGCACGAGCTTACGCTAAAGTGTTTTCTTCTCTCTCTCTCTCCAGGTAGCGACCATTTCATGCCCTAATAAACATAATAATATGGATGTATTGACCGAACCCGCATGTTATACTGTGCTGGGGAACGTTGGTTCCGTTCTTACCTATAAGAGTTATAGGACTGAACAGGATATAGGGGAATACCAGGATTCCCATGCCACCCGAATGAAGAAAGTACATGATGATGCATTTTCTTCGGGTGTGTTCGTTACAGAGAACTGTTTCTCCATTTGCCCTACGTCCTGGGTATTAGATACCGGGTCATAATCCCATATATGTAATCAGTTACATGGGCTTAGGAAAGGTAGAGAACTTGGAGAAGATGATAAAGACATTAGAGTTGGAAATGGTGCAATTGTTGCAGCTAAGACTGTCGGGGAATATCACCTTGAATTACCAACTGGTAATACATTGGTTCTGAATGAATGCTATTACATGCCGAACCTGATATGCAACATTATATCGGTTTCTTTATTGAGTAAAGAGGGATATAATTTTGTATTACAGGATAATGTTATGAACATTTTCCGTAACCAAAAGTTGGTTGGATCAAGCACGTTGTGCAATGGCATTTATGTTCTAAACCAATCAACAGTTCTGAGCATAACAAACACACATAAGAGGAAGAGTTCAGAACTGAACGAATCCTTCTTGTGGCATTGTAGACTGGGTCACATCAATGTGACACGACTGGCTAAGTTGCATAAGGATGGATATTTAAATCCGTTTGAATTTTCATCTTATGACACTTGCCAGTCATGTCTCAAAGGCAAGATGACCAAAACTCCGTTTACGGGACACGGAGAAAGAGTTACCGAACTCTTGGGACTGATACATAGTGATGTATGCGGTCCCATGTCTACACATGCTAGGGATGGTTCTTCGTACTTCATTACATTCACTGACGATCTCTCTAGATTCGGATATGTGTTCCTGATGAAACACAAATCAGAAGCTTTTGAGAAATTTAGAGAATATAAACAAGAAGTCGAGAACCAAACCGGAAAAAGTATTAAAATCCTACGATCTGATCGAGAAGGTGAATACTTGAGCATTGAATTCCTGGACTTCCTAAAAGAGAATGGGATTCTCTCTCAGCTAACTCCTCCATATACACCACAGCACAACGATGTATCAGAATGGAGGAACCGCACCCTATTGGATATGGTGCGCTCTATGATGAGTATAGCTGAGTTACCTGTTTCCTTGTGGGGATATGCACTGGAAACAGCAGCATACCTACTGAATAGGGTTCCCACCAAATCTGTTCCTACCACACCATATGAGATATGGGAAGGGAAGAGACCATATCTTAATTTTATTAAGATATGGGGTTGCCCGGCCTATGTCAAAAGACAAAAACCGGACAAACTCGAGGCAAGGTCTGTTTTGTGTAAATTTGTTGGATATCCCAAACATTCAAGAGGGTATATCTTCTACCACAGTGAGGAACAAAGAGTATTTGTTGCTCAACATGCCACCTTTTTAGAAAAGGAATTTCTTGCAAAAGAGATTAGTGGCTCTGAGGTAGAACTGGAAGAGGTTCCAGCTGAACAAAACACAACAGAAGATTTAGTGGAACCAGAGGATTCAGTAGCTCCCAATGAACCTCAGCCACTCCGCCGATCTAGTAGGGTTCCTCGCCAACCTGAGAGATACTACGGTTTTCTCATGGATGGTGGGAGCGAGGATTGCATCATGGAGGATGATGACCCAACTAGCTTCGAGCAGGCCATCACGAGTAGGGACTCAGTGAAATGGCTGGATGCAATGCGGTCCGAGATGGAATCCATGTACACCAACAAAGTATGGACTTTGGATGTTGCTCCTGAATGGGTAAAACCCATTGGGAGCAAATGGATCTTCAAGAAGAAACTTGGTGTAGATGGGAAAGTGGAGACTTTCAAAGCTAGACTTGTTGCAAAGGGTTTTCGTCAAAGACCAGGTGTGGACTATGACGAAACCTTTTCTCCAGTGGCTATGCTTAAATCCATCCGGATCATGCTTGCCATCGCTGCATATCATGACTACGAAATCTGGCAAATGGATGTTAAGACCGCCTTTCTAAATGGTGATTTAGAAGAGTGCGTGTACATGACTCAGCCAGAGGGCTTCGTAGACAGCGGGAGCAGCGGGAAGGTGTGCAAGCTGCTTAAATCCATTTATGGATTAAAGCAAGCATCGCGGAGTTGGAACATCTGCTTTGACGTCGTTATCAAAGAGTTTGATTTCGTCAAAAATCCAGATGAACCTTGTATCTACAAGAAGGTAGCAGAGAGTAAGGTTGTCTTCCTCGTATTGTACGTGGACGACATACTCTTGATAGGAAATGATATTCCTATGCTGCAATCGGTCAATCTCTTCTTATCACAAAGATTCTCAATGAAAGATCTTGGTGATGCCTCCTGCATATTGGGAATTAGGATCTATAGAGATAGATCCAAAAGGATATTGGGATTGTCCCAATCCAGGTAGATTGACACCATACTAAAGAGGTTTAGTATGGAAGAATCCAAGCGTGGGAACTTGCCCACGATTTCTGGAGTCACTCTCTCCAAAGAGATGTCTCCCAAGACTGATTTGGAGAGAGCTCGCATGTAAGGGATACCGTATGTTTCGGCTATAGGCTCTATCATGTACGCGATGCTATGTACCAGACCCGATGTTGCATACTCACTAAGTGTAGTGAGCAGGTATCAAGCTGATCCTGGAGAGAGTCACTGGACAGCTGTGAAGAGCATTCTCAAGTACTTGCGAAGGACTAAAGAGATGCTCTTGGTGTATGGTAACGGAGAACTCCAAGTGGACTCCTTTACCGATTCGAGCTTCCAGAGTGATAAGGACGACTCTAAGTCGCAGTCGGGATTTGTCTTTACCCTTTACGGAGGGGTGGTTAGCTGGAAGAGTTCCAAGCAGGAAACCGTGGCAGACTCGACGATGGAGGCTGAATACATCGCTGCCAACGATGCTGCCAAAGAGGCTGTCTGGATCAAGAAGTTCATTACTGAGCTTGGAGTGGTTCCATCCATTGAGCATCCAATACCTTTGTATTGCGATAACAATGGAGCGGTGGCTTTGGCTAAGGAACCCAGGTCCCATCAGCGGTCCAGACATATTCTGAGGCGGTATGACCTGATCCGGGAGATAGTTGAACGCCGGGAGATCGAGGTCAGGAGGGTTGACACGAAGAACAACACGGCGGATCCACTCACGAAGGCCATTCCCCAGATACAGTTTGAGAGACTCTTCGGGATGCTCGGTATGCGATACTACAGCAGCTGGCCCTAGTGCAAGTGGCAGATTGTTAGTTGTATGTATGCCCTAGAGGCCAGTATTGTACAGATGATGTATATTATATTGGATGCTTGGACATATATAGAGATGACTTTCTTGCTCGATATGATAGTATGCTATCGGTTACTCTTTATCTTAACATGTACACTAGTCTCTTTAAACTGTCTTATAGTTACATGTTGGTAAAGCCCTTAGGATGTGTACTTGACTACCTGGACTGTGATGCAGATCATACTAGTGGGGACATGATAGTCCATAGGTACATCCTTCAAGGTCCCTAGTCGTGGGTGTATCGAGATGGGGCATCGATATACCTGTGTAGACTAGCGTATACGCTTCTCGACCCATGAGATGGGCGATGGATGATCCCATATCCATTGGTGTTTGACATCAGAGATGGTGTACGGGTGCTCAGTGGAGACTGGGTACACTGGACGGACTCGCCGAGAACTCCCAGATGGTATTATACCTCACGTCAGATGGCAGTTCTCAGGTGACATTTGTACAGGTTAGTCTGTAGACCCGAGATCGTCATAGAGTCTTGTGTGATTCCCACTGTGCTTTGATATCCACCTTACCACGTCCATGAGGGCATGCAAAATGGTGGTCTTTGGGTACAGTCCCAAGTCACATGGAGGCAATGAGCGATAGGAGGGGTTTCGTCTCTCCCGGTATTGGGGGTTGATGTTGCGCTGTGCTCGATTGGCCGTAACAGGGAAGTCCCTGGCCAGGGCTGATCAGTGATTTGCTGGTAAGTGTTACCAGTAGTTTCTCGACTCGTTATGAGCCTCACATCGGCACGACTTATCGGTTATTGGGGTCTGACGTATACCACCCCTAGACTTGATATGCGACATATCAGACGAACAGACCGGACTGTACGGTAAGTGTTACTGGTTGGATTCACAGGAGTGTGAGTGGGCTAGCTCGTCGATCTTTTGATCACTCAATACCCGGATGGCCGTTACGTTTAGCAGACCGCTTGCGGCTTGTGGGTGCTTGATATGATCATCATCTGCTACCGGCGTATTGACGAGTCTTTAGAGTCCTACACAGAGGTTTCCTGGCTCAAGCGAAACGAAATAGGAGTGCATATGAGATATGTGCAGGACCGAGAATAATGCGTGTATGTGATACCGTATTCCATTCTCGCGTTGGATGTATCTATTGGTTATATTCGATATAACCTAGATATCGAATCAAGGATTGATTCGATAAGCCGATACATAGGATACTAGTCGGTTATATGCGATATGACCGGATCGTTAAATCAAGTGTTGATTTAATGATTTAATGTATAATTATATATTTGATATATTACTTTGCATTAAGTAGTATTGGTTCACTTTAAATGGATTTTCTCACTTGATGTGCAAGAAGTATATGTGATATACTTTTGTGCACATATTTGTATCATGTTTGATGATACTTGATTATTTGGTTAAGTGTATAGAATTAAACCATGGTTAATTTGATGATTAGGGTTTTGCTTATTCATTTATTTATTGTTTGTTCATTTATTAATTTGGAAATGATTTAGATGAGAATGGTGGCTTTATTTGTTTCTAGTTGAAGCTTCATGAAGCTTTGACTTCTTAACCATTCTTGTCTTCATGCTTAACCCTAACCCATCCAAGTAACCATGGTCTATTCTCTACACTCTAACCTAGTTAGTATATGATAAGTATTCATTTACTTTTCAATTTGAAATAATACTTATCATATTCTTTCTTCTTCTTCATCATCTTCTTCTTCAAGAAAAGCTTAAGTCCATCAATGGCAACTTGAGCAAAAGTGAGAGAAATCCAATTCTAAAGTGAACCCACCTCCTATTTCTTCACCCTCTACCTCTTGCCAAGTAGTATAGGGTGTTTTCTTCACAAGTTTCACAACTTAGTAAAGTTGGAGCTTGAACTTGTGATGCCTCGACGTAGATCATCTTCGGCACGAAGCCGATGACCTGGTCCGCCCATTTCTCCGATGAAGCCGACGATTGAGTTCGGGATTCGAGATGGACAGCGAGAGGACGCCTACGTGGAGCTAAGGAAGTGGAGAACCGGATCTACAAAGGTTGTAGCCTCTCTCCTTTAGTTAAGATGTTAACTAGTTTCGTATTTCGCCAAAATTTCTAGTCAATGATCTAGTCTAGGGTTTCTCGGCACCGTAAAATTTGAAATTGGCATGGTTGATGCCTTGTGAGACCTCTTGAGAGTGCCTAGGAACCATTCAGTGCAAACAGGTAGTTTTTGGGTACAGTCCCGATTCACATGGAGGCAATGAGCGATAGGAGGGGATTCGTCTCTCCCGGTATTGGGGGTTGATGTTGCGCTATGCTCGACTGGCCATAACAGGAAATCCCTGGCCAGGGTTGCAGTGACCTACTGGTAAGTGTTATCAGTGGTTTCACACATGTCATGGACTTCACGTCGGCATGACTTATCGAGCTACTGGGGTCTGACGTTTACCACCCCTAGGCGAGATATGCGACATATCAGACGAACAGACCGGACTGTATGGTAAGTGTTACTGGTTGGATTCACAGGAGTGTGAGCGGGCTTGCTCATCGATCTTCTGATCGCTCAATACCCGGGTGGCCGTTACGTTTAGCAGACCGCTTGCGGCTTGTGGGTGTTTGATATGATCATCATCTGCTGCCGGCGTATTGACGAGTCTTTAGAGTCCTACACAGAGGTTTCCTGGCTCAAGCGAAACGAAATAGGAGTGCATATGAGATATGTGCGGGACCGAGAATAATTCGTGTATGTGATACTGTATTCCATTCTCGCGATGAATGTATCGATTGGTTATATGCGATATAACCTAGTTGTCGAATCAAGGATTGATTCGATAAGCCGATACATAGGATACTAGTCGGTTATATGCGATATGACCGGATCGTTAAATCAAGTGTTGATTTAATGATTTAATGTATAACTATATATTTGATATATTACTTTGCATTAACTAGTATTGGTTCACTTTAAATGGATTTTCTCACTTGAATATCACAAGTTGTATATGTGATATACTTTTGTGCACTTGATTGTATCATGTTTGATGATACATGTTTACTTGGTTAAGTGTAAAGAATTAAACCATGGTTAAGTTAATGATTAGGGTTTTCTTTTTCCTTTCTTATTCATTTATTTATTTATTTTTGGAAAATATAAGAAATGAATGGTGGCTAAGTTTGTTTTTTAGTTGAAGATTCATGAAGCGTTGACTTAGTCACCATTCTTGTCTCATGCTTAACCCTAACCATTTACACTAACCCTAGTTCATTCTCTACACTTAACCAAGGGTTAGTATATGATAAGTATTATATTTCTATTCTATTATTATTAACTTATCATATTCATCTTCATCTTCTTCTTCATCTTGAACAAGAAGAAAACCTAGCCACCATCAATGGCAACTAGTGAAAATGAGTGAGAAATCCAATTCTAAAGTGAACCCACCTCCTATTTCTTCATCCTCTACCTCTTGCCAACTAGTATAGGATGTTTTCTTCATAAGTTTCATGACTTGGTGAAGTGGGAGCTTGATCTTGTAATGCCTCGACGTAGATCATCTTCGGCATCGAAGCCGACGACCAAGCCCGCCCATTTCTTCGATGGAGCCGATGCTAGAGTCCGGGATCCGATTTGGACAGCGGAGGGACATCGTCGCGGAGCTTAGGAAGTGGTGGACCGGATCTACAAAGGTTGTAGCTCCTTTCCTTTAGCATTTAATTCATTTACATGCTTGCATCGCCTCATTATCTAGTTAACGATCCGTATTAGGGTTTGTAGGCACTTGTAAAATTTGAATTAGCCATGTTTGATCACTTGTGAGACTTCATTAGTGTGCCTAGGAACCCTACAACTGTAACTGTATATTTCTTTGCCATCTCTCCAAATCCCTTTATTTGTCTTTAGTCGTTATCTTCTGTACACCATCATTAGGCTAAATGGTTTTCTCCCTTCCCTACCTTTCGGCACCAGCCTAAGGTTTGGAAGAAGACTATCCAATAAGCATAATAGGTGTATACCCCTAAACCAAGAAGTACTCGCAACCTGAGAGAAGGTGATGATAAAAGAAAACTGAATAATACCTTATTCTATTTCTCCCGAACTGGGGAAAAAAGCAAAGGTGAAGTAGGAGTGGCGATGAAGTACGCAGTTTGGTCATGAATGATAGCAGTCGAAATTTACTTTGCCCTCTTTCTAATCCCTTTATTTTGTCTTTACTTATTACCTTCTGTACACCCTACTTAGGCTAATTGGTTTTCTTCATTCCCAACCTTTCGGCACCTGCCTATGGTTTGGAAGAAGACAATCTAATAAGTGTAATAGGTGTACTCTCATAAACCAAGGAGCCCTCGCAACCTGAGAGAAGGTGATGATAAAAGACAACTGAATAATCCAATTCAATTTCTCCTGAACTTGAATCCATCCTCGAAGAAGTCCCTTCGAGTTCGTATATAACCATACGATGGATATATCCAATGGAAGTGGATGTTCATAGTGATACGAGGTGTTCTGAGAAATGCAAAGAGTAAAAGAAGGAGCGGCGATGACTTATGTGTTGGAGATAGTGCCCTCAGTGTCAATTATTGGATCACAGGCACGTGATTGCAATGATTGTGGGAGGACCTATGCCGATAGGACAGTCTTACTCAAGATGATAGTATGCTATCTGGTTTATCTTTATCATCGTGTACTGCTTTAGGTGACCTTACAGGTCACTATTGCGCGTTGATAGAGCCCTTAGGATTCTTGCTTGACGGCCAGCAGTATGATGGCGATCATATACGTGGGAGCTGGGGTCTATAAGCACATCCTTAAAAGGTCCCTAGTCATAGGAGTTTCGAGACAGGGCATCGATACTCCGGAGTAGACTAGTGTATACAGTCGAGACCCCGACGAGGGGCGGTGGCCGATCTCACAAGCCACTGGTGTCAGTTGGATGTATACAGGTGCTCATTGGGTTATGAGTACACCGGACAGGACTCGCCGGGAACATGCTAGTTGGTATTATACCTGACGTCAGATAGCAGTTCCTTGGTGACATGTGTACAGGTTAGTTCATCGACCTGAGATCGTCATTTGTCTCGTGTGAGTTCCCACTGTACTTTGATTACTACCCTACCACGGCTCAAAGGAGTCGTGCAAACAGGTTTTAGTTGGGTACAGTCCCGAGCCACATGGAGGCAGTGAGCAGATCTGCTGGGGTTCGTCTCTCCCGGTATTGGGGGTGAGGTCGTGCTGTGTCTAGGAGAGCCGTTACACGAAGTCCTTGGCCAAGGCAGGAGATTTACTGGTAGGTATTCCAGTAGTATCTCAGGGTGTTCTGGGCTACACTCCGACACGACTTGTACCGCTTTTGGGGGTCTCACTTTTACCAACCCCCTAGGCCCGCCATGCGATGCTCATAGACTTACGGACTGTACGGATATTGTCACTGACAGGCGCAGTAGGGCGTCCGGATGAGTTCGCTCATCGACGTCCCTTTTGGTCAATAGCTGGTAGCCCGTTACGTATGGCTAATACCTCTGACGTGCTAGTGGTTAAATCCACAGCCAAAGTATTGACGAGTCTTTAGAGTCCCCCACAGACAGTTTCTCAAGTTTCGGGCTAAACGCTGTAGAGGCCATATGGATATATGGCAGGGTTCGATCATATACGTGAGGTATTGCACGGATCATGATCGGACGGATAATACTAGCGGGCTTTGGTTTTGTTGGAGATAGTTCCCTCAGAGTCAATTATTGGATCACAGGCACGTGATTGCAATGATTGAGGGAGGACCTATACCGGTAGGACAGTCTTACTCAAGATGATAGTATGCTATCTGGTTTATCTTTATCATCATGTACTGCTTTAGATGACCTTACAGATCATTATTGCGCGTTGATAGAGCCCTTAGGATTCTTGCTTTACAGCCAGCAGTATGATGGCGATCATATACGTGGGAGCTGGTTGTCTATAAGCACATCCTTAAAAGGTCCCTAGTCGTGGGAGTTTTCGAGACAGGGCATCGATACTCCGGAGTAGACTAGTGTATACAGTCGAGACCCTGACGAAGGGGGGTGGCCGGTCTCACAAGCCACTGGTGTCAGTTGGTTCACCTAAGATGTATACAGGTGCTCATTGGGTTATGCATACACCGGACAGGACTCGCCGGGAACATGCTAGTTGGTCTGATACCCGACGTCAGATAGCAATTCCCTGGTGACATAAGTACAGGTTAGTTCATCGACCTGAGATCGTCATTTGTCTCGTGTGAGTTCCCACTGTACTTTGATTACTACCCTAATACGCTTAAAGAAGACGTGCAAACAGGTTTTAGTTGGGTACAGTCCCGAGCCACATGGAGGCAGTGAGCGGATCTGCTGTAAGTGCACGGCGGCGCCCCGGCCGTCAATCCGACGGCCAAATGCGGAAGCGGTGATAAACTTTAATTTTTCTTGAACTGGCAAACCGCCGCGCACTAATCCCAGGATCGAACCACTAACTAGTCCTAGCTAACAAAAGGATGGGAAAGAGATATACCGACGATCCAAGTCCTCCAGTCTTCTCGTCGTCGTCCCAATCTCCTGCGGAATGTCCCGTCTCCTCCTCATCACCGGAAGTGCACCACATCGCCTACTTCTTTTACGGGCTCCCACCTCAATGCCGAGGCAACTCGGGCACGAAGCCGGCTACTCGACGTGCCCAAGGTTCGCTGTAGAATATGTAGTCCTCAAGTCTCACTTTGGGGTTCATGGAGATGCCATTTTAGGTGGAGGGATGATACAAGAACAATGTGGAGGAACTTGGGGATTTTTCTAACATCAAGAGAGCAAAAATCCCCACTACAAAAATGGGCAACCCCTCCTCCAAGCTTGGCCGGCTATAACTAGAGGGGGAGGAGAGAATGAGAGTGAAGATAGTGTATCAAAAGATAATCAACCTCATAATGCAAGAGAGAGAGGGAGAAAAACTATCATGCAAAAACATGATAACAAACTAAAACCAACACTCCACAACCATATCATAACCCATCATCAAGCATGATGACTTCAAAAAGTCAAGCCATCATGAAGAAGTCAAGAAGTCAAGGTCAATGGATGGTGCACCATGAAAGCCATCATGATGCAACAAGATGCAAAGAACCCCCTCCACTAATGCCTATTTGCAACAATGCAAATAAACCCTCCTCCACCAAACTTCGGACAATGAACGGAACAAAGGAAATCGGCCGAAACGAAAAGCAAACTGGCAACTCCATAAAACTGGTCCCGTAATAAATTACAGGAAAACCCCGATACTGTGCATACACACTCGCATTTGTATTCCGACCGAAATACAAATGCAATGAGACAAAGTCTACACTGTACTATACTAGGATCCGGCTTATACCAAAGCCGGCTAGTAATATCTGTTCGATCCTGATCCATGCAATACCGCACGTATCTGATCGAACCCTTCCATATAACCATACGGCCTATAGTACAAACTGTCCGATCCTGATCCGTGCAATACCGCACGTATCTGACCGGACCTTGCCATATCTCCATACGGCCTCTACAACCTTTCGCCCGAAAGCTGAGTAACTGAAATGTGGGGGACTCTAAAGACTCATCAACACCTTGGTTGTGGATTTAACCACTAGCACGTTAGAGGTATAAGCCAATACATAACGGGCTACCAGGTATTGACCAAAAGGGACGTCTGTGAGCGAACTCAGCCTGACTCCCTACTGAGCCTGTCAGTGACAATATCCGTACAGTCCGGTCCGTTCGTCTATGAGCATCGCATGGCGGGCCTAGGGGGTTGGTAAAAGTCAGACCCCCAAAAGCGGTACAAGTCGTGTCGGAGTGTAGCCCAGAACACCCTGAGATACTACTGGAATACCTACCAGTAAATCTCCTTGCCTCGGCCGAGGGCTTCGTGTAATGGCTCTCCTAGACACAGCACGACCTCCCCCCAATACCGGGAGAGACGAACCCCTGAAGATACGCTCACTGCCTCCATATGGCTCGGGACTGTACCCAACTAAAACCTGTTTGCACGACTCCTTTAAGCCGTGGTAGGGTAGTAATCAAAGTACAGTGGGAACTCACACAAGACAAATGACGATCCCCAGGTCGATGAACTAACCTGCACACATGTCACCAGGGAACTGCCATCTGACGTCTGGTATAAGACCAACTAGCATGTTCCCGGCGAGTCCTGTCCGGTGTACTCATAACCCAATGAGCACCTGTATACATCTTAGGTGATCCAACTGACACCAGTGGCTTGTGAGACCGGCCACCGCCCCTCGTCGGGGTCTCGACTGTATACACTAGTCTACTCTGGAGTATCGATGCCCTGTCTCGAAACTCACACGACTATGGACCATTTAAGGATATGCTTATAGACCCCAGCTCCCACTTATATGATCGCCCTCATACTGCTGGTGGTCAAGCAAGAATCCTAGGGGCTCTATCAACGTGTAATAGCACCTTGTCAGGTCACCTAAAACAGTACACGATGATAAAGGTAAACCAGATACCAAACTATCATCTCGAGTAAGATTGTCCTACCGGGATAGGTCCTCCATCAATCATTGCAATCACGTACCTGTGACCTAATAATTGACTCTGAGGGCACTATCTCCAACAATCTCCCACTTGCACTCAAGGCTAATTATTGCGATGTCGCATACTCACAGCCCGTGTGATACCGAACACCCAACTCCTCTACTAGTCAATCTCACAAAGCTCGTTTGCGAAACTATTGCGTTCGAGGAATAGCCTCAGTGAGTGGATCCGCTTAGTTGTTTCTTTCTATGTCTCTCTATATCTCAAGTTCGCGGAGAAACCCATCTCCCGAAATGAGCAATACCTGTCTTAGAATGTGTCTGGATGTCTGATGGGACATAGCTCATAAATGAACTCCAAATCCAAACTTCTTAGACTGTATCGTCAACTGAACTTAATCAGTATCCTGCGCCATGCCTCCCTCAGTATTGCCTTGGACTACCTGTCCAAAATACCGCCCCTCGTCAGAAGGAAAACTATAACTCTGACAACCTCCCTGTCGTCCAGGTCACCTTGGAAGCCTGGAATGATAACTGTCTCCCGAATGAGGCTGTCGTTATCATATCCCTAGAACATCCACTTATGTTCTAAAACTGCTTCCGACTGTTTCTCCAGGATTGGATCAATGTCAACTTATTGCATCTTGTGCAAGAACAACATCTGGTGTGGTACTTGACATCTCATGATTGACTCAATTGCCTGAGCAAGTGATCTGCCAATCATGCACATCCCTCTCCTATTTAGTCTGTAAGACACCTTTAGAGAGGGTGACTCCATCACCTGCAGGTACACTACCGTGCCAGGATTCGTCCATTCTAAATACTCTTAGAATGCTGTCTAAGTACCCTGATTGGGAGACTACCCAAATCTAGATCTAAAACCATAGATCTAGTAACCAGTATGTCTGATATAAAATCCATTTCCTTTGTGGAGAAACCACTGTGTGACGACCAAAGTACAACCGATTGTAGTATAGGAGTTTCTTTTCCTACTCTGTGTATGTCATCCAAATACCAGGATATCACACCCTACTACCTTCTCAACAGATCCATCCCCTATTCTGGTGAAGTCAAACCCATGACTGTCACATCAGAACTAGATGATCTATCTCCGCTATATTTGCTTTAGTCTATAAATAGACATAAGCTTCCTATCCACCAATGCTTCCGCTGCTCCCACTGACTACGACAACCCTCTGGCAGAGTCATATAGACGTCCATTTCTAAAACTAGTTTAGAACGACGCTATACTCATCCTCCCGCCGGGTCTCGCAGCCTGGAACAACAGCAATGGTAATTGTGGGTAAACAAGAACTTCCCTGTCACCGTCCTTGAGGCTACCGTAGTACCTCTCGGGTGCCTGAAGTTACCCACCGTATCTGCGGAGTGGCCAATGGAATGTCAATCCAGATTGAATCTTTAGGTTCCTTATCAAATCTTCAGTAATCGTTTGTGGTTCTGGAATCACTTCCAGTTCTACCATACTCCCACTACTGTTTTCTGAAAAAATCCATTTTTAATAAAACTGTGGCGAGTCTGGAACAATATTGCTATTGTTCATCCGGATGGTAGAAAGTCAACCTTCGTCATAGCCTAGGTCAACCCACAAATAGCCATTACAGAAACGTGCCTTGAGTTGTCCAGCGTCTGGTTTTAATCATAAACCGGACAACTCCCCGTACCTTAACATCGTTAAGATATGAACTGTTCTATATCCAATATAGAACCAGAGGCACTGATTTAATTGAACCAGATTCAAATCATGCAGCTGTCCCCAGTGCATGTCAACTAAATGGAAGGAGGCCGATCATCGTTACTCAACTTAGGAATGCTTCCAATTATGAGTAACCTGAAAGAGAAGCAAGATCTCTTAAATCATTACTATCAACTGAATACCATACACAAGTATCTACATCTTCGATCACTTTGAAGAATCCCGATACTTGCTATACCTGGTTCTCTACTCTATTCAAATACCTATAACTTCTCAAAATTCGGACCCTGTGTTTCCACGAAACACTTGTCTAAAAACTAGAGAAGTCATAAGTAAACCGAATATAGTACGAGGACCAACCCCTCTGTCCTGATGGACCCTGGACAACATACAATACTCTGTATAAGTCCCTTGAGTCTGAAAACTCATTCACCGTGTGTCGTAGGTTGAAAACTGTACTTATGGTTAAGAAGAATTACACCGCTGTTTAATGCTCCTTACCTAACCATCCACTAATATAGGTAAATGTCGTAGACATAATTTCAGAAAGGTATATCTCACTCTATGAAAATAGACGTACAGATATATCAATTTGAAATTGGTGCATAACAGCGGATATTCAAAACCAAATATTTGCCGTCCGGCAAACAACCCAGGTGACTTCCTCAAGTATCACCGATTACAACGAATCCCGATATAATGAGGATGATCACCCAATTCCCAATAACCTTCTCCCACTCATCATCTGTAAAACCATACAGATGTGAGAATCAAACCTGGTAAATACATACCCTGGAGTAAGGACTAATTGGGAAATCAGTTTTCCTTTAACAGTACACAGTGACACTGAAATATTGAAATGTTTTGATGGGGTATGCTGGTATTCATAGTAATGCCTCTTCCAGATTCACGACTGTAACCGTATAATTCTTTGCCACCTCTCCAAATCCCTTCATATGTCTTTAGTCATTACCTTCTGCACACCCCTTTAGGCCAAATGGTTTTCTTCCTTCCCTACCGTTCGGCACCAGCCTATGGTTTGGAAGAAGACTATCCAATAAGCATAATGGGTGTACTGTCCCAATCCTAGGAACACTCGCAATGAGAGAGGGTGAAGATAAAAGACAACCGAATAAACCTTATTCCTATTTCTCCTGGACCAGAATCCATCCCCGGATTGGAACAAGTTCCATTCGAGTTCATATATAACCATACGATGGAGTATCCAATAAACTGTGGATCTTCGTAGTGATACGGAGTGTCCTGGAGAAATACAAAGGTGATTTTAGGATTGGCGAAGGAATACTTGGTTTGGTCGTGAATATCTGTTGCAATTTACTTTGCCCTCTTACTAATCCTTTGCTTTGTCTGAACTTAATACCTTATGCACACCATCGTTATGCTAATTGGTTTCCTTCATTCCCTACCGGTCGGCACCAGCCTAAGGTTTGGAAGAAGACTATCCAATTTGCGTAATAGGTGTACTATCTCCTAAACCAAGGAGTACTCACAACTTGAGAGAAGGTAAAAGGAAAAGACAACTGAATAATCCTATCCGTTTTCTCCAGAACCTGAAACCATCCTCGAATAAGTTCTATCGAGTTCGTATCTAACCATACGATGGTTTTGTCCAATGGAAGTGGACGTTCGTAGTAATACGGGGTGTCCTGGAGAAAAGGGTAAAAGTAGGAGTGGCAATGAGGTTTGCAACTCTGACAATCCAAAAGCCAGTGTTAAGAAGGTTCGGTCAACTTTGTCACTGAGTCATAGTCTTAGGGTCAGGTCAATGGTCGCTGCCAGAGAGAAAGAAAAGAAACACTCAGCGTGCACTCTAACCTAGATCAGAATGGTTACCAATTTATCTAATCTGGAAACCTCCCACTGTACTTCAAATTCTCCTCCAAACCTGAAAGAAGAATTAGTCGGTGTCACCCGAGGAGTAAACTAACTCATCAGTGGGAATCGGGATCCAACTCTCATCGCATGATAACGTGACGGAATCCGTTCACGTCATCACACTCCAGAAGGTATGCGCATATCTGGCAAGTTTCAGTTCTTTTGAAACTCCCGATGTGATTTTTTGCCCCATGCTCTTATGACCTTGACTAAGGCCAACAAATCATAAGTCACATGTCAAGTTCTACCCGTCATTGTCCAGGTTGATTTGAACCCACCTGTACAAGCCCTTGACTAGGGCCAACAAGGCTATACGACTGTCCCAAACCAACGCATCTATCTATGCTGCATATGAACACCCAACAGCTACCAAACACTGTGCCTTGACTATGGCCAACAAACACAGCTTGAATACTATTGACTATCCATATGAAACGACGGAGGGCTACGAATGGTTTCTGGCGAAAACCTTTAACGTAAAGAACTTGATATCGTTGAAGGAACTGATAGCTTTTTGAAAATATAGTGACGAAAACCGTTGCTAAAGAGGTCACTCCTGGTGAAAGGATCTCGGCTCTTTCCCCGTAGAATGAGGTGCAGGATATTCCAACTGAATACCACGATGCAAAGCAAAAGTAATCGGCTATAGTGAAGTTATTGCCCAGACGCAAACTTTTTGTCCAAGGGGTCACTCCCGGTGAAGGGATCTCGGCCCTTGCCTCGTCGACTGAGGAGCAGGATATTCCAACTGAATACCACGATGCAAAACAAAAGTGAACGTCCTTGCAATAACAGCTTTTTGAAAAATGTTCCAACAACATCAGATTAGGTTTGTTTTTAACTTGCATTGATTCGAATCAACGCAGTCCCATCAATTGATCACACCACAAAGAAAAAAAATATACTGACGTACGTATATGCCATCCGCATTCGCCACTGAGTCCCGTCATTACCCGTTAGGTTAGCTAACTAACGACAGAGCGGGGACTGGACTAGCGCGGATGTAAAACATATACAACATCTACTAATATATATACCAATATATTATATTTCGCTCAAGGCGTGAAAGAAATGCAACATCACAGAGAATGAACAGCATCACAGAAACAATACAGATATCTGGGATCCCCGGGTTTCACAGAGCCACTGCTGAAACCCGACGTTACCTTGGTCGTGTGGATAGCCTGTGCAATGAAATCCTAGACCCCTACGGGCGCGGCAAGTCACCCGCCAAAACCTGAAGCGAGGCAGCCCCCTTCAGCTCCGTGAATGGACCACCCAGCACTTCACGGAATCCGGCAACTTGGGCACCCCTCCTGGGTCAACCTGTACCCCCTACGAGTGCGGCGAATAGCCCGCCAATCCTAGAGTGAAGCCCCCTCCATCCCAATGCCATGAGATGCGGGCTTGTTGCCCTCTAGAACCCGGCTATCCGTGCACCCCTCCGCGGGGTAAGCCTATTACAGAAAGTAAAATATACATACAACGGGTACATCGACCGCAACCTGGCCGTGCCCCAAAATAATAATACAAACGGGCAGTGACGGCAGTCCACATGTCGGACGCTCGCCCCGCAATATCAAATGTACATAATACAACAGAACTGTACTAGCATTGCATCCAGGCTATCCCCACGACCGATCCGCAACATCACAGCAAAAACAGAACATCAACGTGAAAGTCACGTTCGCAAATCCGTCTAACCGGGCTATAGCAGTTAGACCAGATTTACCGATCAAGTGACATTCACGGTCGCAGATATAATGTAAATACTGTGAAAAATGTGTTTAAAATTTTCCGATTGATCAAAAATTAACAAGTGGGCCCCAAAGCAATACTGTAGCACTTACAGAGATTCTGGGCCCAAATTTAATATTCCAAAACCCACAAAATCAGCCCACAAGCCCACTGGAAAAATTGGACACAGTGAGGACACTAGAGTACGGCGGAACCGCGGCCCAATGGGGGATTTGGCCGCGGTTCCGCGCTCAAGTCGTCGACTGAAAGTGTCGAATTTTTACAGAGGTCTTATAATATCTTGTACATCAGTTTTATGCAACCTGAAAAATCTTTGGACACCAAAAAATCTTAACAGAAAACTGATGTGAACTAAAATTGGGTTTTTGGAATTTTGATCGATCGGAACTGAAAAACACATCAGACGAAGCTAGACGAAGTTAATGGCGAGGCTCTGATACCACTGTAAGTGCACGGCGGCGCCCCGGCCGTCAATCCGACGGCCAAATGCGGAAGCGGTGATAAACTTTAATTTTTCTTGAACTGGCAAACCGCCGCGCACTAATCCCAGGATCGAACCACTAACTAGTCCTAGCTAACAAAAGGATGGGAAAGAGATATACCGACGATCCAAGTCCTCCGGTCTTCTCGTCGTCGTCCCAATCTCCTGCGGAATGTCCCGTCTCCTCCTCGTCGCCGGAAGTGCACCACATCGCCTACTTCTTGTATGGGCTCCCACCTCAATGCCGAGGAAACTCGGGCACGAAGCCGGCTACTCGACGTGCCCAAGGTTCGCTGTAGAATATGTAGTCCTCAAGTGTTACTTTGGGGTTCATGGAGATGCCATTTTAGGTGGAGGGATGATACAAGAACAATGTGGAGGAACTTGGGGATTTTTCTAACATCAAGAGAGCAAAAATCCCCACTACAAAAATGGGCAACCCCTCCTCCAAGCTTGGCCGGCCATAACTAGAGGGGGAGGAGAGAATGAGAGTGAAGATAGTGTATCAAAAGATAATCAACCTCATAATGCAAGAGAGAGAGGGAGAAAAACTATCATGCAAAAACATGATAACAAACTAAAACCAACACTCCACAACCATATCATAACCCATCATCAAGCATGATGACTTCAAAAAGTCAAGCCATCATGAAGAAGTCAAGAAGTCAAGGTCAATGGATGGTGCACCATGAAAGCCATCATGATGCAACAAGATGCAAAGAACCCCCTCCACTAATGCCTATTTGCAACAATGCAAATAAACCCTCCTCCACCAAACTTCGGCCAATGAACGGAACAAAGGAAATCGGCCGAAACGAAAAGCAAACTGGCAACTCCATAAAACTGGTCCCGCAATAAATTACAGGAAAACCCCGATACAGTGCATACACACTCGCATTTGTATTCCGACCGAAATACAAATGCAATGAGACAAAGTCTACACTGTACTATACTAGGATCCGGCTTATACCAAAGCCGGCTAGTAATATCTGTTCGATCCTGATCCATGCAATACCGCACGTATCTGATCGAACCCTGCCATATAACCATACGGCCTATAGTACAAACTGTCCGATCCTGATCCGTGCAATACCGCACGTATCTGACCGGACCTTGCCATATCTCCATACGGCCTCTACAACCTTTCGCCCGAAAGCTGAGTAACTGAAATGTGGGGGACTCTAAAGACTCATCAACACCTTGGTTGTGGATTTAACCACTAGTACGTTAGAGGTATAAGCCAATACATAACGGGCTACCAGGTATTGACCAAAAGGGACGTCTGTGAGCGAACTCAGCCTGACTCCCTACTGAGCCTGTCAGTGACAATATCCGTACAGTCCGGTCCGTTCGTCTATGAGCATCGCATGGCGGGCCTAGGGGGTTGGTAAAAGTCAGACCCCTAAAAGCGGTACAAGTCGTGTCGGAGTGTAGCCCAGAACACCCTGAGATACTACTGGAATACCTACCAGTAAATCTCCTTGCCTCGGCCGAGGGCTTCGTGTAATGGCTCTCCTAGACACAGCACGACCTCACCCCCAATACCGGGAGAGACGAACCCCTGAAGATACGCTCACTGCCTCCATGTGGCTCGGGACTGTACCCAACTAAAACCTGTTTGCACGACTCCTTTGAGCCGTGGTAGGGTAGTAATCAAAGTACAGTGGGAACTCACACAAGACAAATGACGATCCCCAGGTCGATGAACTAACCTGCACACATGTCACCAGGGAACTGCCATCTGACGTCTGGTATATGACCAACTAGCATGTTCCCGGCGAGTCCTGTCCGGTGTACTCATAACCCAATGAGCACCTGTATACATCTTAGGTGATCCAACTGACACCAGTGGCTTGTGAGACCGGCCACCGCCCCTCGTCGGGGTCTCGACTGTATACACTAGTCTACTCTGGAGTATCGATGCCCTGTCTCGAAACTCATACGACTAGGGACCATTTAAGGATATGCTTATAGACCCCAGCTCCCACTTATATGATCGCCCTCATACTGCTGGTGGTCAAGCAAGAATCCTAGGGGCTCTATCAACGTGTAATAGCAACTTGTCAGGTCACCTAAAACAGTACACGATGATAAAGGTAAACCAGATAGCAAACTATCATCTCGAGTAAGATTGTCCTACCGGGATAGGTCCTCCATCAATCATTGCAATCACGTACCTGTGACCTAATAATTGACTCTGAGGGCACTATCTCCAACATCTGCAGGGGTTCGTCTCTCCCGGTATTGGGGGTGAGGTCGCGCTGTGTCTAGGAGAGCCCTTACACGAAGTCGTTGGCCAAGCCAGGAGATTTACTGGTAGGTATTCCAGTAGTATCTCAGGGTGTTCTGGGCTACACTCCGACACGACTTGTACCGCTTTTGGGGGTCTGACTTTTACCAACCCCCTAGGCTCGCCATGCGATGCTCATAGACTAATGGACCGGACTGTACGGATATAGTCACTGAAAGGCTCAGTAGGGTGTCAGGATGAGTTCGATCATCGACGTCCCTTTTGGTCAATACCTGGTAGCCCGTTATGTATGGCTAATACCTCTGACGTGCTAGTGGTTAAATCCACAAACAAAGTATTGACGAGTCTTTAGAGTCCCCCACAGACAGTTTCTCAAGTTTCGGGCGAAACACTGTAGAGGCCGTATGGAGATATGGCAGGGTTCGATCATGTACATGCGGTATTGCACGGATCATGATCGGACGAACAATACTAGCGGGCTTTGGTTTAAGCCAGATCCTAGTATTATACTGTGTAGATATTATCTCATTGCATTTGTATTCGGTCGGAATACAAATGCGGGTATGTATATACAGTCGCGGGGTTTTCCTGTAATTTATTACGGGATCAGTTTTTTGAAGTTGCCAGTTTGCATTCCGTTTCGGCCATTTTCCTTTGTTTCGTTTCTTTGGCTGAAATTTGGTGGAGGGAGTTATTTGCAATTGTGTAAATAACAAAGGAGAAGACCTTTTATGGCACATGATAGTTTCATGATGTTTCTACCACCATTTGACTTCTTGGTTCATGATTGTTCATGATGGCTTGACTTTTGTGACGAGAGTGATGGGTTTATGAGTGTGAATTTTTATTGTGATGATAATTATTAATCATCACCTTTCTCTCTCTTTCTTGTATGATTGCTTTCCCCCCCTTTGAGATCACTCCCCATTCTCATTCTTGAAAGAGGGCCGGCAATATTAGATGTGGGGGCTGTCCAAAAATTTCAAGAGGAAAATTGTTCTCTTTTTGGCTTGAAAAATGTTCTCTAGTTCATCACAAAATTCCACATCTCATTCCTCCACCAAAATGGCAACTTCTTAAAACCCCAATGAGACAAAGCTTTCTGCACTTCATCTACAGTATCCTTGGGCACGTCGACTCCCCAACTTCGTGCTCGGGTTGCCTCAGTCCAGAGGTGGGAGCCCGTAAAAGTACCCGGGGATGTGGTGCCCTTCCGACGAGGAGATGAAGACCGGGGATTCTGCGGGGAGATCGGGACGACGACGAGAAGACCGAAGGACACGGATCGCTTGGTATATCTCTCTACCCCTTCTCTAGTTAGCTAGGAGTAGGTTAATGGCCCAATCCGGGTTTTTAGTGCGCGGTGGTGCCGGTTTACAAGTTTCGTAAAAGTTTCGTTTCCGCATTTTGGCCTCGTTCAGACGGCCGGGGCACCACCGTGCACCTACACTAGTATCAGAGCCACGCTATTAACCTAGTCTAACTTGCTCTAGCGTGTTTAGAATTTCGATCGGACAAAAATTTCAAAACCGCATTTCCAACTTGACAGTTTCCGTCGAAATTTTATAGTTGTCAAAAAATTCTTTGGTGCATTTTAAAAATACAGGCAGGGATTTTTATGGAATCTGGAAAAATTTGGTCGAGTGATATTCCCCTTCAGCGGCGGAACCGCGGCCGTACCACTATTTTGGCCGCGATTCCGTCGCAGTAAAGAGGTATCACTGCATCATATTTCTTCAGTTGATTCCTGGGTTGGAAATGTGGTTTTTGGTATACTATTTTTGGGCCCAGATTTATTTGAGTGCTACAGTAGTGCTTGGGGCCCACTTCGGAAAATTTAGTCGATCGAAAATTTTAAACATATTAGTTCACAGTATTTACATTATATCTGCGACAGCGAATGTCATTTGATCGGTAAATCCTGTCTAACTGCTATAGCCCTTTTAGACGGATTTGCGAACGTGACATTCACTTTGATGTTCTGTGTTGTGCTGTGATGTTACGGATTTATCGTGGTGGATAGCCTGGATGCAATGGTAGTACAGTTTGGTTTATTATGTACATTTGATATTGCGGGGCGAGCATCCGACATGTGGACTGCCGTCACAGCCTGTTTGTGTATTATTCTTTTGGGGCACGATCGGGCTGAGCTCGATGTACCCGTTGTATGTATATTTTACTTTCTGTACTAGGATTACCCCCCGGAGGGGTGCACGGATAGCCGGGTTCTAGAGGGCAACGGGCCCGCATCTCATGGCATATTGACGGAGGGGGCTTTACTCTAGAATTGGCGGGCTATTCGCCGCACTCGTAGGGGGTATAGGTTGACACAGGAGGGGTGCCCAAGTTTCCGGATTCCGTGAAGTGCTGGGTGGTCCATTCACGTTGCTGAAGGGGGCTGCCTCGCTTCAGGTATTGGCGGGTAACTTGGCGCGCCCGTAGGGGTCTAGGATTTCATTGCACAGGCTATCCACACAACCAGGGGAACGTCGAGTTTCAGTAGCGGCTATATGAAACCCGGGGATCCCAGATATCTGTATTGTTCTGTGATGCTTATTACATTTCTGTGATGTTGCATTTTATCACGCCTTGAGCGAATATTATATGTTGATATATATACTAGTAGATGTTGTATATGTTTTGCATCCGCGCTAGTCCACTCCCCGCTCTGTCGTTAGTTAAGTAACCTAACGGGTAATGACGGGACCCAGTGGAGAATGCGGATGGCATATACGTACATCATTATTTTCGTTCTTTATTGGTGTGATCAATTGATGGGACTGCGTTGATTCGGATCAATGCATGCTAAACAAACCTATTCTGATGTTGTTGGAACAACTTTTCAAAAAGCTGTTATTGCAAGGACGTTCTCTTTTGTTTTGCACAGTGGTATTCGGTTATGAATATCCAGCACCTCAGTCGACGAGGCAAGGGCCGAGATCCCTTCACCGGGAGTGACCCCTTGGACAGAAGTTTGCGTCAGGGCAATAACTTCACTATAGTCGTTTACTTTTGCTTTGCATTGTGGTATTCAGTTGGAATATCATGCACCTCATTCTACGGGGAAAGAGCCGAGATCCCTTCACCTGGAGTGACCTCTTTAGCAAAAGTTTTCACCACTATATTTTTATAAAAAATATCCGGTTTCTTCAATGATATAAAGTTCAATACGTTAAAGGTTTTTCGCCAAAAACTATTCGTAGCCCTCCGTCATTTCAGTTAAATGTTCGGTAGTATTCAAGCTATGTATTTTGACCTATGCCAAGGCATAGTGATTGGTAGCTACCAGATATTTATCTGTTGTATAGATAGATGCGTTGGTTTGGGACAGTCGTACATCCTTGTTGGCCCTAGTCAAGGGCTGTAAGTCCACGGCGGAGCCCCGGCCGTCAATCCGACGGCCAAATGCGGAAGCGGTGATAAACTTAAATTTTCTTGAAATGGCAAACCGCCGCGCACTAATACCCGGATCGAACCATTAACTAGTCCTAGCTAACTATAAGATGGGAAAGAGATATACCGACGATCCAAGTCCTCCGGTCTTCTCATCATCGTCCCGATCTCCTGCGGAATGTCCCGTCTCCTCCTCGTCGCCGGAAGTGCACCACAACGCCTACTTCTTTTACGGGCTCCCACCTCAATGCCGAGGCAACTCGGGCACGAAGCCGGCTACTCGACATGCCCAAGGTTCGCTGTAGAATATGTAGTGAACTATTTATCTCATTTTGGGGTTATCGGAATTGCCTTTAGGTGGAGGGATGAAACAAGAACTATGTGGAGGAACTTGGGGACATTTTTGGAGCATGAAATGAACCATATACCCTCACCAAAATATTTGGACAGCCCCCTCCTATACATGGCCGGCCATCTCAAGAGGAATGGAGAGAATGAGATAAGTGTATCCAAAATGGGAGCCTCACTCATATGATACAAGAGAGAGAGAGAGGAGTCTATCATGCAAAAGGAAATGATTATCAACAAATCCAACACTCCAAGGCAACCATCATCTCATGCATGATGGCTTCAAAAAGTCAAGCCATCATGAGAAGAAGAAGTCAAGTGATGGTGCTCATCATAAAAACCATCATGATGCAACAAGATGCAAAGAACCCCCTCCACAAATACTTATTTGCAACAATGCAAATAAGCCCTCCTCCACCAATCTTCGGCCAATGAACGGAACAAAGGAAATCGGCCGAAACGGAAAGCAAACTGGCAACTCCAGAAAACTGGTCCCGTAATAAATTACAGGAAAACCCCGATACTGTGCATACACACCCGCATCTGTATTTCGACCGAAATACAAATGCAATGAGACAAAATCTACACTGTACTATACTAGGATCCGGCTTAAACCAAAGCCGGCTAGTAATATCTGTTCGATCCTGATCCGTGCAATACCGCACGTATCTGATCGAACCCTGCCATATAACCATACGGCCTATGGTACAAACTGTCCGATCCTGATCCGTGCAATACCGCACGTATCTGATCGGACCTTGCCATATCTCCATACGGCCTCTACAACCTTTCGCCCGAAAGCTGAGTAACTGAATGTGGGGGACTCTAAAGACTCGTCAACACCTTGGTTGTGGATTTAACCACTAGCACGTTAGAGGTATAAGCCAATACATAACGGGCTACCAGGTATTGACCAAAAGGGACGTCTGTGAGCGAACTCAGCCTGACTCCCTACTGAGCCTGTCAGTGACAATATCCGTACAGTCCGGTCCGTTCGTCTATGAGCATCGCATGGCGGGCCTAGGGGGTTGGTAAAAGTCAGACCCCCAAAAGCGGTACAAGTCGTGTCGGAGTGTAGCCCAGAACACCCTGAGATACTACTGGAATACCTACCAGTAAATCTCCTTGCCTCGGCCGAGGGCTTCGTGTAATGGCTCTCCTAGACACAGCACGACCTCACCCCCAATACCGGGAGAGACGAACCCCTGAAGATACGCTCACTGCCTCCATGTGGCTCGGGACTGTACCCAACTAAAACCTGTTTGCACGACTCCTTTGAGCCGTGGTAGGGTAGTAATCAAAGTACAGTGGGAACTCACACGAGACAAATCACGATCCCCAGGTCGATGAACTAACCTGCACACATGTCACCAGGGAACTGCCATCTGACGTCTGGTATATCACCAACTAGCATGTTCCCGGCGTGTCATGTCCGGTGTACTCATAACCCAATGAGCACCTGTATACATCTTAGGTGATCCAACTGACACCAGTGGCTTGTGAGACCGGCCACCGCCCCTCGTCGGGGTCTCGACTGTATACACTAGTCTACTATGGAGAATCGATGCCCTGTCTCGAAACTCTCACGACTAGGGACTTTTTAAGGATATGCTTATAGACCCCCAGCTCCCACTTATATGATCGCCCTCATACTGCTGGTGGTCAAGCAAGAATCCTAGGGGCTCTATCAACGTGTAATAGCGACGTGTCAGGTCACTTAAAATAGTACACGTTGATAAAGGTAAACCAGATAGCATACTATCATCTCGAGTAAGACTGTCCTACCGGGATAGGTCCTCCATCAATCATTACAATCATGTACCTGTGACCTAATAATTGACTCTGAGGGCACTATCTCCAACAATCTCCCACTTGCACTCAAGGCTAATTATTGCGATGTCGCATACTCACAGTCCGTGTGATACCGAACACCCAACTCCTCTACTAGTCAGTCTCACAAAGCTCGTTTGCGAGACTATTGCGTTCGAGGAACAGCCTCAGTGAGTGGATCCGCTTTGTTGTCTCTTTCTATGTCTCTCTAAATCTCAAGTTCGCGGAGAAAGCCATCTCCCGAAATGAGCAATACCTGTCTTAGAATGTGTCTGGATGTCTGATGGGAAATAGCTCATAAATGAACTCCAAATCCAAACTTCTTAGACTGTATCGACTACTGAACTTAATCAGTGTCCTGCGCCATGCCTCCCTCAGTATTGCCTTGGATCACCTGTCCAAAATACTGCCCCTCGTCATAAGGGAAAACTATAACTCTGACAACATCCTTGTCGTCCAGGTCACCTTGGAAGCCTGGAATGATAACTGTCTCCCGAATGAGGCTGTCGTTATCATATCCCTAGAACATCCACTTATGTTCTAAAACTGCTTTCGACCGTTTCTCCAGGATTGGATCAATGTCAACTTATTGCATCTAGTGCAAGAACAACATCTGGTGTGGTACTTGACATCTCATGATTGACTCATTTGCCTGAGCAAGTGATCTGCCAATCATGCACATCCCTCTCCCCTTTAGTCTATAAGACACCTTTAGAGAGGGTGACTCCATCTTCTGCAGGTACACTACCGTGCATGGAGTCGTCCATTCTAAATACCCTTAGAATGCTGTCTAAGTACCCAGATTGGGAGACCACCCAAATCTAGATCTAAAACCATAGATCTAGCAACCAGTATGTCTGATACAAAATCCATTTCCTTTGTGGAGAAACCACTGTGTGACGACCAAAGTATAACCGATTGTAGTATAGGAGTTTCTTTTCCTACTCTGTGTATGTCATCCAAATACTAGGATATCACACCCTACTACCTTCTCAACAGATCCATCCCCTATTCTGGTGAAGTCAAACCTATGACTGTCACATCAGAAATAGATGATCTATCTCCGCTACATCTGCTTTAGTCTATAAATAGACATAAGCTACCTGTCCACCAATGCTTCCATTGCTCCCACTGACTACGACAACCCTCTGGCAGAGTCATATAGACGTACACTTCTAAAACTAGTTTAGAACGACGCTATACTCATCCTCCCACCGGGTCTCGCAGCCTGGAACAACAGCAATGGTAATTGTGGGTAAACAAGAATTTCTCTGTCACCGTCCTTGAGGCTACCGTAGTACCTCTCGGGTGCCTGAAGTTACCCACCTTATCTGCGGAGTGGCCAATGGAATGTCAATCCAGATTGAATCTTTAGGTTCCTTATCAAATCTTCAGTAATCGTTTGTGGTTCTGGAATCACTTCCAGTTCTACCATACTCCCACTACTGTTTTCTGAAAAAATCCATTTTTATTAAAACTGTGGCGAGTCTAGAACAATATTGCTATTGTTCATCCAGATGGTAGAAAGTCAACCCGCGTCATAGCCTGGGTCAACCTACAAACAGCCATTACAGAAACGTGCCTTGAGTTGTCCAGTGTCTGGTTTTAAGCATAAGCCGGACAACTCCCCGTACCTTAACATCGTTAAGATATGAACTGTTCTATATCCCATATAGGACCAGAGGCACTGATTTAATTGAACCAGATTCAAATCATGCAACTGTCTCCAGTGCATGTCAACTAAATGGAAGGAGGCCGATCAGCGTTACTCAACTTAGGAATGCTTCCAATTATGAGTAACCTGAAAAAGAAGCAAGTTCTCTTAGTCATTACTATCAACTTAATACCGTACACAAGTATCTACATCTTCGATCTCTTTGAAGAATCCCGATACTTGCTACACCTGGTTCTCTACTCTATTCAAATACCTATAACTTCTCAAAATTCGGACCCTGTGTTTCCGCGAAACACTTGTCTAAAAACTAGAGAAGTCATAAGTAAACCGAATATAGTACGAGGACCAACCCCTCTGTCCTGATGGACCCTGGACATCATACAATACTCTGTACAAGTCCCTTGAGTCTGATAACTCATTCACTGTGTGTCGTAGGTTGAAAATTGTACTTATGGTCAAGAAGAATTACACCGCTGCTTAATGCTCCTTACCTAACCATCCACTGATATAGGTAAATGTCGTAGACATAATTTCAGAAAGGTATATCTCACTCTATGAAAATAGACGTACAGATATATCAATTTGAAATTGGTGCATAACTGCGGATATTCAAAACCAAATATTTGCCAACCGGCAAACAGCCCAGGTGATTTCCTCAAATATCACCGATTACAACGAATCCCGATATAATGAGGATAATCACCCAATTCCCAATAACTTACTCCCACTCATCATCTGTAAAACCATACAGATGTGAGAATCGTACCTGGTAAATACATACCCTGGAGTAAGTATCTAATCGGGAAATCAGTTTTCCTTTAACATTACACAGTGAAACTGAAACATTGAAATGTTCCGATGGGGTATTCTGGTATTCCTAGTAATGCCTCTTCCAGATTCACGACTGTAACCGTATAGTTCTTTGCCACCTCTCCAAATCCCTTCATATGTCTTTAGTCTTTACCTTCTGTACACCCCTTTAGGCCAAATGGTTTTCTTCCTTCCCTACCGTTCGGCACCAGCCTATGGTTTGGAAGAAGACTATCCAATAAGCATAATGGGTGTACTGTCCCAATCCTAGGAACACTCGTAATGAGAGAGGGTGAAGATAAAAGACAACCGAATAAACCTTATTCCTATTTCTCCTGGACCATAATCCATCCCCGAACTGGAACAAGTTCCATTCGAGTTCGTATATAACCATACGATGGAGTATCCAAATAAACTGTGGATCTTCGTAGTGATACGGAGTGTCCTGGAGAAATACAAAGGTGATGTGGGAGTGGTAACGAAATATTTGGTTTGGTCGTGAATATCTGTTGCAATTTACTTTGCCCTCTTACTAATCCCTTGCTTTGTCTGAACTTAATACCTTCTGCACACCATCGTTATGCTAATTGGTTTCCTTCATTCCCTACCGGTCGGCACCAGCCTAAGGTTTGGAAGAAGACTATCCAATTTGCGTAATAGGTGTACTATCTCCTAAACCAAGGAGTACTCGCAACCTGAGAGAAGGTAAAAGGAAAAGACAACTGAATAGTCCTATCCGTTTTCTCCAGAACCGGAAACCATGCTCGAATAAATTCTTTCGAGTTCGTATCTAACCATACGATGCTTTTGTCCAATGGAAGTGGACGTTCGTAGTAATACGGGGTGTCCTGGAGAAAAGGGTAAAAGTAGGAGTGGCAATGAGGTTTGCAACTCTGACAATCCAAAAGCCGGTGTTAAGAAGGTTCAGTTAAATTGGTCTCTGAGTCATAGTCTTTAGGGTCGGGTCAATGGTCGCTGCCAGAGAGAGAGAGAAAAGAAACACTCAGCGTGCACTCTAACCTAGATCAGAATGGTTACCAATTTATCTAATCTGGAAACCTCCCACTGTACCTCAAATTCTCCTCCAAACCTGAAAGAAGAATTAGTCGGTGTCATCCGAGGAGTAAACTAACTCATCAGTGGGAATCGGGATCCAACTATCATCGCATGATAACGTGACGGAATCCGCTCACGTCATCACACTCCAGAAGGTATGCGCATATCTGGCAAGTTTTAGTTCTTTTGAAACTCCCGATGTGATTTTTGCCCCATGCTCTTATGACCTTGGCATGAGGTCAAAATATCATAAGTCACATGTCAAGTTCTGCCCGTCATTATCCCGGTTAATCTGAACCCACCCGTACATACCCTTGACGTAGGCCAAAATAGTAGTACGACTGTCCCAAACCAACGCATCTATCTATGCAACAGATAAATACCCGGCAGCTACCAATCACTATGCCTTGGCGTGAGGTCAAAATACATAGCTTGAATACTACCGAATATTTAACTGAAATGACGGAGGGCTACGAATGGTTTCTGGCGAAAACCTTTAACGTAATGAACTTGATATCGTTGAAGGAACGGATAGCTTTTAAAAATATAGTGACGAGAACCGTTGCTAAAGAGGTCACTCCCGGTGAAGGGATCTCGGCTCTTTCCCCGTAGAATGAGGTGCAGGATATCCCAAATGAATACCACAGTGCAAAGCAAAAGTAATCGGCTATAGTGAAGTCATTGCCCTGATGCAAACTTTTGTCCAAGGGGTCACTCCCGGTGAAGGGATCTCGGCCCTTGCCTCGTCGACTGAGGAGCAGGATATTCCAAATGAATACCGCGATGCAAAACAAAAGTGAACGTCCTTGCAATAACAGCTTTTTGAAAAGTGTTCCAACAACATCAGATTAGGTTTGTTTTTGACTTGCATTGATCCGAATCAACGCAGTCCCATCAATTGATCACACCACAAAGAACGAAAATATACTGATGTACGTATATGCCATCCGCATTCTCCACTGGGTCCCGTCATTACCCGTTAGGTTAGCTAACTAACGACAGAGCGGGGACTGGACTAGCGCGGATGCAAAACATATACAACATCTACTAATATATATACCAATATATTATATTTCGCTCAAGGCATGAATAAAATGCAACATCACAGATATGTACAGCATCACAGAACAATACAGATATCTGGGATCCCCGGGTTTCACAGAGCCGCTGAAACCCGACGTTCCCCTGGTCATGTGGATAGCCTGTGCAATGAGAACCTAGACCCCTACGGGCGCGGCAAGTCACCCGCCAAAACCTGAAGCGAGGCAGCCCCCTTCAGCGCCGTGAATGGACCACCCAGCACTTCACGGAATCCGGTAACTTAGGCACCCCTCCTGGGTCAACCTGTACCCCCTACGAGTGCGGCGAATAGCCCGCCAATCCTAGAGTGAAGCCCCCTCCGTCCCAATGCCATGAGATGCGGGCTTGTTGCCCTCTAGAACCCGGCTATCCGTGCACCCCTCCGCGGGGCAATCCTAGTACAGAAAGTAAAATATACATACACCGGGTACATCGACCGCAACCAGGTCGTGCCCCAAAATAATAATACAATCAGGCAGTGACGGCAGTCCACATGTCGGACGCTCGCCCCGCAATATCAAATGTACATAATACAACCACAACTGTACTAGCATTGCATCCAGGCTATCCCCCACGACCGATCCGCAACATCACAGCAAAACAGAACATCAACGTGAAAGTCACGTTCGCAAATCCGACTAACCGGGCTATAGCAGTTAGACCGGATTTACCGATCAAGTGACATTCACGGTCGCAGATATAATGTAAATACTGTGAAATAATGTGTTTAAAAATATCCGATCGATCAAACAATTAACAAGTGGGCTCCCAAGTAAAACTGTAGCAGTCACAGAGATTCTGAGCCCAAATTTAATATTCCAAAACCCACAAAATAAGCCCAGAAGACCACTGTACAAATTGGACACACTGAAGAGACCAATGTGCGGCGGACCGCGGCCCAAGGGGGAGTTTGGCCGCGGTTCCGCGCTACAGTCAACGACTGAGTGTGTCGAATTTTTACAGATGTCTTAGAATGTCTTGTACAGCAGTTTTCTACAACCTGAAAAAAATTTTGACACCAAAAAATTCCAACAGAAAACTAATGCAAAGGAAAATGTGGTTTTTGGGATTTTGGTCGATCGGAAATGCAAAACACATTAGAACAAGCTAGGCTAAGTTAATGGCGAGGCTCTGATACCACTGTAAGTCCACGGCGGAGCCCCGGCCGTCAATCCGACGGCCAAATGCGGAAGCGGTGATAAACTTAAATTTTCTTGAACTGGCAAACCGCCGCGCACTAATACCCGGATCGAACCATTAACTAGTCCTAGCTAACTATAAGATGGGAAAGAGATATACCGACGATCCAAGTCCTCCGGTCTTCTCATCATCGTCCCGATCTCCTGCGGAATGTCCCGTCTCCTCCTCGTCATCGGAAGTGCACCACAACGCCTACTTCTTTTACGGGCTCCCACCTCAATGCCGAGGCAACTCGGGCACGAAGCCGGCTACTCGACATGCCCAAGGTTCGCTGTAGAATATGTAGTGAACTATTTATCTCATTTTGGGGTTATCGGAATTGCCTTTTGGTGGAGGGATGAAACAAGAACTATGTGGAGGAACTTGGGGACATTTTTGGAGCATGAAATGAACCATATACCCTCACCAAAATATTTGGACAGCCCCCTCCTATACATGGCCGGCCATCTCAAGAGGAATGGAGAGAATGAGATAAGTGTATCCAAAATGGGAGCCTCACTCATATGATACAAGAGAGAGAGAGAGGAGTCTATCATGCAAAAGGAAATGATTATCAACAAATCCAACACTCCAAGGCAACCATCATCTCATGCATGATGGCTTCAAAAAGTCAAGCCATCATGAGAAGAAGAAGTCAAGTGATGGTGCTCATCATGAAAACCATCATGATGCAACAAGATGCAAAGAACCCCCTCCACAAATACTTATTTGCAACAATGCAAATAAGCCCTCCTCCACCAATCTTCGGCCAATGAACGGAACAAAGGAAATCGGCCGAAACGGAAAGCAAACTGGCAACTCCAGAAAACTGGTCCCGTAATAAATTACAGGAAAACCCCGATACTGTGCATACACACCCGCATCTGTATTTCGACCGAAATACAAATGCAATGAGACAAAATCTACACTGTACTATACTAGGATCCGGCTTAAACCAAAGCCGGCTAGTAATATCTGTTCGATCCTGATCCGTGCAATACCGCACGTATCTGATCGAACCCTGCCATATAACCATACGGCCTATGGTACAAACTGTCCGATCCTGATCCGTGCAATACCGCACGTATCTGATCGGACCTTGCCATATCTCCATACGGCCTCTACAACCTTTCGCCCGAAAGCTGAGTAACTGAATGTGGGGGACTCTAAAGACTCGTCAACACCTTGGTTGTGGATTTAACCACTAGCACGTTAGAGGTATAAGCCAATACATAACGGGCTACCAGGTATTGACCAAAAGGGACGTCTGTGAGCGAACTCAGCCTGACTCCCTACTGAGCCTGTCAGTGACAATATCCGTACAGTCCGGTCCGTTCGTCTATGAGCATCGCATGGCGGGCCTAGGGGGTTGGTAAAAGTCAGACCCCCAAAAGCGGTACAAGTCGTGTCGGAGTGTAGCCCAGAACACCCTGAGATACTACTGGAATACCTACCAGTAAATCTCCTTGTCTCGGCCGAGGGCTTCGTGTAATGGCTCTCCTAGACACAGCACGACCTCACCCCCAATACCGGGAGAGACGAACCCCTGAAGATACGCTCACTGCCTCCATGTGGCTCGGGACTGTACCCAACTAAAACCTGTTTGCACGACTCCTTTGAGCCGTGGTAGGGTAGTAATCAAAGTACAGTGGGAACTCACACGAGACAAATGACGATCCCCAGGTCGATGAACTAACCTGCACACATGTCACCAGGGAACTGCCATCTGACGTCTGGTATATCACCAACTAGCATGTTCCCGGCGTGTCATGTCCGGTGTACTCATAACCCAATGAGCACCTGTATACATCTTAGGTGATCCAACTGACACCAGTGGCTTGTGAGACCGGCCACCGCCCCTCATCGGGGTCTCGACTGTATACACTAGTCTACTATGGAGAATCGATGCCCTGTCTCGAAACTCTCACGACTAGGGACTTTTTAAGGATATGCTTATAGACCCCCAGCTCCCACTTATATGATCGCCCTCATACTGCTGGTGGTCAAGCAAGAATCCTAGGGGCTCTATCAACGTGTAATAGCGACGTGTCAGGTCACTTAAAACAGTACACGTTGATAAAGGTAAACCAGATAGCATACTATCATCTCGAGTAAGACTGTCCTACCGGGATAGGTCCTCCATCAATCATTACAATCACGTACCTGTGACCTAATTATTGACTCTGAGGGCACTATCTCCAACAAGGGCTTGTACGGGTGGGTTCAAATTAACCTGGACAATGACGGGTAGAACGTGACATGTGACTTATGCTTTGTTGGCCATAGTCAAGGTCATAAGAGCATGGGGCAAAAATCACACCGGGAGTTTCTAAAGAAACTGAAACTTGCCAGATATGCGCATACCTTCTTGAGTGTGATAACATGAGCGGATTCCGTCACGTTATCATGTGATGATAGTTGGATCCCGATTCCCACTGATGAATTGGTTTACTCCTCGGGTGATCCCGACTAATTCTCCTTTCAGGTTTGGAAGAGAATTTGACGTTACAGTGGAAGGTTTCCATATTAGATAAATTGATAACCATTCTGATCTAGGTTAGAGTGCACGCTGAGTGTTTCTTTTCTCTCTCTCTTTGGCAGCGGCCATGACCCGACCCTAAGACTATGACTAAGTGACCAAAATTAACCGAACCTTCTTAAACACTGGCTTTTGGATTGTCAGAGTTGCAAACCTCATTGCCACTCCTACTTTTACCATTTTCTCCAGGACACCCCGTATTACTACGAACGTCCACTTCCATTGGATAAAACCATCGTCTGGTTATATACAAACTCGAAGGAATTTATTCGAGGATGGTTTCCGTTTCTGGAGAAAACGGATAGGACTATTCAGTTGTCTTTTCCTTTTACCTTCTCTCAGGTTGCGAGTACTCCTTGGATTAGGGGATAGTACACCCGTTACGCCTGTTGGATAGTCTTCTTCCAAACCTTAGGCTGGTGCCGAATGGTAGGGAATGAAGAAAGCCGATTAGCCTAAGTGTGGTGTACAGAATGTATTAAGTAAAGACAAATAAAGGGATTAGAAGGAGGGCAAAGTAAATTGCGACTGCTATTCACGACCAAACCAAGTATTTCATTACCACTCCCACTTCACCTTTGTATTTCTCCAGAACACTCCGTATCACTACGAAGATCCACAGTTTATTGGATACTCCATCGTATGGTTATATACGAACTCGAAAGGAACATGTTCCAGTTCGGGGATGGATTCTGGTTCAGGAGAAATAGGAATAAGGTTTATTCAGGTGTCTTTTATCTTCACCCTCTCTCGCATTGCGAGTGCTCCTAGGATTAGGACAGTACACCTATTATGCTTATTGGATAGTCTTCTTCCAAACCATAGGCTGGTGCCGAACGGTAAGGAAGGAAGAAAACCATTTAGCCTAAGAGGGTGTACAGAATATAATGACTAAAAGACATATAAAGGGATCTGGAGAGATGGCAAAGAAGTATACGGTTACAGTTGTGAATCTGATAATAGAAGAGGCATTACAAGGAATACCCGGATACCCCTACGAAACATTTCAATGTTTCAGTTTCACTGTGTACTGTTAAAAGTAGACTGATTTCCCAATTAACACTTGCTCCAGGGTATGTATTTACCAGGTATGATTCTCACATCTGTATGGTTTTATAGATGATGAGTGGGAGTAAGTTACTGGGAATTAGGTGATCATCCTCATTGTATCAGAATTCGTTGTAATTGGTGATATTTGAGGAAATCTCCTAGGTTGTTTGCCGGACGACAAATATTTGGTTTTGAATATCCGCTGTTATGCACCAATTTCAAATTGATATATCTGTACTCTATATTTTATAGAGTGAGATATACTTTTTTGAAATTATGCCGATGACATTTACCTATATCAGTGGAAGGTTAGGTAAGGAGCATTAAACAGCGGTGTAATTCTTCTTAACCATAAGTACAGTTTTCAACCTACGACACACAGGGAATGAGTTATTAGATTCAGGGGACTTATACAGAGTATTGTATATTGTCCAGTGTCCATCAGGATAGAGGGGTTGGTACTCGTACTATATTCGGTTTACTTGTGACTTCTCTACCTCTTAGACAAGTGTTTCGTAGAAACACAAGGTCCAAGTTTTGAGAAATTATAGCTATATGAATAGAGTAGAGAACCAGGTATTGCAAGTATCAGGATTCTTCAAGGTGATCGAAGATGTGGATACTTGTGTTTAGTATTCAGTTGATAGTAATGATTAAAAGAACTTGCTTCTCTTTCAGGTTACTCATAATTGGATGAACTCCTAAGGTGAGTAATGCTGATTGGCCTCTCTCCATTTAGCTGACATGCACTGGAGACAGCTGCATGATTTGAATCTGGTTCAATTAAATCAGTGCCTCTGTTTCTGTATTGGATATAGAACAGTTCAAATCTTAACGATGTTAAGGTACGGGGAGTTGTCCGGCTTATGCTTAAAACCAGACTCTGGATAACTCAAGGCACGTTTCTGTAATGGCTGTTTGTGGGTTGACCCAGGCTATGACGAGGATTGATTTTCTACCATCTGGAAGATCAATAGTGATATTGTTCTTGACTCGCCACAGTTTTAAAAGAAATGGATTTTTTCAGAAAACAGCAGTGGGAGTATGGTAGAACTGGGAGTGATTCCTGAACCGCAAACGATTGCTGAAAATTTGATAAGAACCTAAAGATTCAATCTGACTTGACATTCCATTGGCCACTCCGCATATATGGTGGATAACCTCAGGCACCCGAGAGGTACTCCGGTAGCCTTAAGGACGGTAACAGGGAGGTTCTTGTTTACCCAGACTTGCCATTGCTGTTGTTCCGGACTGTGAGACCCGACAGGAGGATGAGTATAGTGTCGTTCTAAACTGGTTTTAGAAGTGTACGTCTATATGACTCTGCCAGAGGGTTGTCATGGTCGGTGGGAGCAGCGGAAGCATTGGTGGACAAGTAGCTTATGTCTATGGACTAAAGTAGATATAGCGGAGATAGATCATCTATTTCTAATGTGACATTCATAGGTTTGACTTCATCAAAATAGGGGATAGATCTTTTCAGAAGGTAGTAGGGTGTGATGTCCTGGTATTTGGATGACATACACAGAGTAGGAAGTGATGTTCCTATACTACGGTCGGTTATATTTTGGTTGTCACACAGTAGTTTCTCCACATAAGGCTTGGATATTATATCAGACATTCTGGTTACTAGATCTATGGTTTTAGATCTAGATTTGGGAAGTGTCCCAATTAGGGTACTTAGACAGCATTCTAAAGGTGCTTTAGAATGGACGACTCCTGGTACGGTAGTGTACCTGCAGGTGATGGAGTCACCCTCTCTAAAGGTGTCTTATAGACTAAAGGGGAGAGGGATGTGCATGATTGGCAGATCACTTGCTTAGGCAATTGAGTCAATCATGAGATGTCAAGTACCACACCAGATGTTGTTTTTATAGTAGATGCAATAAGTTGATATTGATCCAATTCCGGAGAAACGATCGGAAGCAGTTTTAGAACATAAGTGGATGTTCTAGGGATATGATAACGACAGCTTCATTCGGGAGACGGTTATCATACTAGGCTTCCAAGGTGACCTGGAAGACAGAGTGGCTGTCAGAGTTATTGTTTTCCCTCTGACGAAGAGCAGTATTTTGGATAGGTGGTCCAGGTGGATACTGAGGGAGGCATGGCGCAGGATACTGATCAAGTTCAGTTGACGATACAGTCTGAGAAGTTTGGATTTAGTGTTCATTTACGAACTAGGTCCCATTAGATATCCAGACTTACTCTAAGACAGGTATGCTCATTTCGGGAAAAGGTTTTCTCCGCGAACTTGAGATAAAGAGAGACATAGAAAGAAACATCAGAGCGGATCCACTTACTAAGGCTGTTCCTCGAATGCAATAGTTTCGCAAACGGGTTTTGTGAGACTGATTAGTAGAGGAGTTGGGTTTTCAGTATCACACGGGCTGTGAGTATGCGACATCACAATAATTAGCCTTGAGTGCAAGTGGGAGATTGTTGGAGATAGTGCCCTCAGAGTCAATTATTGGATCATAGGAACGTGATTGCAATGATTGAGGGAGGACCTATACTGGTAGGACAGTCTTACACAAGATGATAGTATGCTATCTGGTTTATCTTTATCATCATGTACTGCTTTAGGCGACCTTACAGGTCATTATTGCGCGTTTATAGAGCCCTTAGGATTCTTGCTTGACAGCCAGCAGTATGATGGCGATCATATACGTGGGAGCTGGTAGTCTATAAGCACATCCTTAAAAGGTCCCTAGTCGTGGCGGTTTTCGAGACAGGGCATCGATACTCCAGAGTAGACTAGTGTATACAGTCGAGACCCCGACGAAAGGCGGTGGCCGGTCTCACAAGCCACTGGTGTCAGTTGGTTCACCTAAGATGTATACAGGTGCTCATTGGGTTATGAATACACAGGACAGGACTCACCGGGAACATGCTAGTTGGTCTTATACCAGACGTCAGATAGCAGTTCCCTGGTGACATGTGTACATGTTAGTTCATCGACCAGAGATCGTCATTTGTCTCGTGTGAGTTCCCATTATACTTTGATTTCTACCCTACCACGCTTAAAGAAGACGTGCAAACAGGTTTTAGTAGGGTACAGTCCCGAGCCACATGGAGGCAGTGAGCGGATCTGCAGGGGTTCGTCTCTCCAGGTATTGGAGGTGAGGTCGCGCTGTGTCTAGGAGAGCCCTTACACGAAGTCCTTGGCCAAGGCAGGAGATTTACTGGTAGGTATTCCAGTAGTATCTCAGGGTGTTCTGGGCTACACTCCGACACGACTTGTACCGCTTTTGGGGGTCTGACTTTTACCAACCCCCTAGGCCCGCCATGCGATGCTCATAGACGAACGGACCAGACTGTACGAATATTGTCACTGACAGGCTCAGTAGGGTGTCAGGATGAGTTCGCTCATCGACATCCCTTTTGGTCAATATCTGGTAGCCCGTTACGTTGGCTAATACCTCTGACGTGCTAGTGGTTAAATCCACAACTAAAGTATTGACGAGTTTTTAGAGTCTCCCACAGACCGTTTCTCAAGTTTCGGGCGAAACGTTGTAGAGGCCGTCTGGAGATATGGCAGGGTTCGATCATGTACGTGCGGTATTGCACGGATCATGATCGGATGGACAATACTAGCTGGCTTTGGTTTAAGCCGGATCCTAGTATTGTACTGGGTAGATTTTGTCTCATTGCATTTGTATTCGGTCGGAATACAAATGCGGGTATGTATATATAGTGGTGGGGTTTTCCTGTAATTTATTATGGGATAAGTTTTTTGATGTTGCCAGTTTGCATTCCGTTTCGGCCATTTTCCTTTGTTTCGTTTCTTTGGCTGAAATTTGGTGGAGGGGGTTATTTGCAATTGTGCAATTAACAAAGGAGAAGAGCTTTTATGGCACATGATAGTTTCATGATGATTCTACCACCATTTGACTTCTTGGTTCATGACTGTTCATGATGACTTGACTTTTGTGATGAGAGTGATGGGTTTATGAGTGTGAATTTTTTTTGTGATGATAATTATTAATCATCACCTTTCTCTCTCTTTCTTGTATGATTGCTTGCCCCCCCTTTGAGATCACTCCCCATTCTCATTCTTGAAAGAGGGCCAGCCATATTAGATGTGGGGGCTGTCCAAAAATTTCAAGAGGAAAATTGTTCTCTTTTTTGCTTGAAAAATGTTCTCTAGTTCATCACAAAATTCCACATCTCATTCCTCCACCAAAATGGCAACTTCTTATAACCCCAATGAGACAAAGCTTTCTACACTTCATCTACAGTATCCTTAGGCATGTCGACTCGCCAACTTCGTGCTCAAGTTGCCTTTGTCCAGAGGTGTGAGCCCGTAAAAGAACCCGGCGATGTGGTGCCCTTCTGACGAGGAGATGAAGACCGGAGATTCCGCGGGGAGATCGGGACGATGACGAGAATACCGAAGGACACGGTTCGCTCGGTATATCTCTCTACCCCTTCTCTAGTTAGCTAAGAGTAGGTTAATGGCCCGATCCGGGTTTTTAGTGCACGGTGGTGCCGGTTTACAAGTTTCGTAAAAGTTTCGTTTCCGTATTTTGGCCTCTTTCAGACGGCCGGGGCGCCGCCGTGCACTTACAGGTTTAAGCCGGATCCTAGTATTGTACAGTGTAGATTTTGTCTCATTGCATTTGTATTCGGTCGGAATACAAATGCGGGTATGTATATACAGTCGCGGGGTTTTCCTTCAATTTATTACGGGATCGTTTTTCTGGAGTTGCCAGTTTGCTTTCCTTTTCGGCCATTTTTCTTTCTATCTTTCTTTGGCTGAAAATTGATGGGAAGGGCTTATTTGCAAATGTGCAAATTAGCAATTTGGAGGGTTGTTTTTGTGATGATAGGTTCATGATGGTTCTAGCTTCCACCGACTTCTTTGCTTCATCATTGCTTGCTTAATATGATGGGTTTAGTGATGGGTCTTTGATTGGACTTGATTGTGAATCATTTTCATGGTTATCATTGATTTCCTTTTTTGCTCATGATGACATTTTTTTCTCTCCCCTCCATTATCTATGGCTGGCCTCTTGATAGATGGGGGTGGTCACAATTTGTTGTGTGGGATTTTGTTCTCTTCATGCTTGCAAAAATTCCCTAGTTCATCAAAAATGTTTACATCTCCTTCTCCTCTTCCAAATGGCAACTTCATATAACCCCATGAGACAAAACTACTGTACACTTAGCCTACAGCATTCTTGGACACGTCAGCTCGCCAACTTCGTGCCCGAGTTGCCTCGGTCCAGAGGTGGGAGCCCGTAAAAGAACCCGGCGATGTGGTTCCCTTTCCGACGAGGAGATGAAGACCGGAGATTCCGCGAGGTGATCGGGAAGGAGGCCGAAGACCGTAGGACACGGATCGCTCGGTATAGCTTTCTACCCATTCTCTAGTTTGCTAGCATTAGGCTAATGGCCCGATCCGGGTTTAAAAGTCCGCGGTTGCGCAGGTTTACAAGTTTAGTAAAAGTTTTGTTTTCCGCATTTTGGCCTCGTTCCGACGGCCGGGATGCTGCTGTGCACTTACACTGGTATTAGAGCCACGCCATTAACCTAGTCTAGCTTGCTCTAGTGTGTTTAAAATTTCGATCGAACAAATGTCCAAAAACTGCATTTTCAAAGTAACAGTTTCTGTCGATTTTATTTAGTGCTCCAAAAATTTTTCTGGGCATGTCAAAAAATCGTGCAGGGTTTTTAAGGGAATCTGGGAAAATTTGGTGGAGTGATCTTCCTGTTTAGCCGCAGAACCGCGGCCGTACCCCTGCTTTGGCCGCAGTTCCGCCGCAGTAAAGAACAGTTACTGCACCAAATTTCTTCCAGTGATTCCTGAGTTGAAAATGGGGGTTTTGGAATATTCTTTTGAGGTCCAGATTTATTTTGAGTGCTACAGTTGTGCTTGGGGCCCACTTCGGGAAATTTAGTCGATCGAAAATTTTAAACATGTTAATTCACAGTATTTACATTATATCTGCGACCGTGAATGTCACTTGATCGGTAAATCCTGTCTAACTGCTATAGCCTTTTAGACGGATTTGCGAACGTAACATTCACGTTGATGTTCTGTGTTGTGCTGTGATGTTGCGGATTTGTCGTGGGGATAGCCTGGATGCAATGGAAGTACAGTTTGGTTGTATATATACATTTGATAATGCGGGGCGAGCGTCCGACATGTGGACTGCCGTTACTGCCTATTTGTATATTATTCTTTTGGAGCACGACCGGGCTGAGGTCGATGTACCCGTTGTATGTATATTTTACTTTCTGTACTAGGATTACCCCGCGGAGGAGTGCACGGGTAGCCGGGTTCTAGAAGGCAACTGGCCCGCATCTCATGGCTTTGAGACGGAGGGGGCTTCACTCTAGAATTGGCGGGCTATTCGCTGCACTCGTAGGGGGTACAGGTTGACCCGGGAGGGGTGCCCAAGTTACCGGATTTCGTGAAGTGCTGGGTGGACCATTCACGTTGTTGAAGTGGGCTGCTTCGCTTCAGGTTTTGGCGGGTAACTTACCGTGCCCGTAGGGGTCTATGATTTCATTGCACAGGCTATCCACACGACCAGGGAAACGTCAGGTTTCAGTAGCGGCTCTATGAAACCCGGGGATCCCAGATATCTGTATTGTTCTGTGATGCTTATTACATTTCTGTGATGTTGCATTTTATCACGCCTTGAGCAAATATTATATATTGATATATATACTAGTAGATGTTGTATATGTTTTGCATCCGCGCTAGTCCAGTCCCCGCTCTGTCGTTAGTTAAGTAACCTAACGGGTGATGACGGGACCCAGTGGCGAATGCGGATGGCATATACGTACATCATTATTTTCGTTCTTTATTGGTTTGATTAATTGATAGGACTGCGTTGATTCGGATCAATGCAAGCTAAACAATCCTATTCTGATGTTGTTGGAACATTTTTCAAAAAGCTGTTATTGCAACGACGTTCCTTTTTGTTTTGCACAGTGATATTCGGTTATGAATATCCAACACCTCAGTCGACGAGGCAAGGGCCGAGATCCCTTCACCGGGAGTGACCCTTTGGACAGAAGTTTGCGTCAGGGCAATAACTTCACTATAGTCGATTACTTTTGCTTTGCATCACGGTATTCAGTTGGAATATCCTGCACCTCATTCTACGTGGAAAGAGCCGAGATCCCTTCACCGGGAGTGACCTCTTTAGCAAAGGTTTTCCTCACTATTTTTTTTATAAAAACCTATCCAGTTCCTTCAACGATATCAAGTTCATTACGTTAAAGGTTTTTCGCCAAAAACCATTCGTAGCCCTCCATCATTTCAGACGGGTAGCACGTAGTATTGATGCTATGTTTGTTGATTTTCGTCACAGCATAGTGAATGGTAGCTGCTTGTTACCTTTCTCCTGCATAGATAGAGGCGTTGGTTTAGGACAGTCGTATAGCCTTGTTGACTTTCGTCAAGGGCTCGTACGGGTGGGTTCAAATTGACCTGGACAATGACGGGTAGAGCTTGACATGTGACTTATGATTTGTTGACCTTCGTCAAGGTCATAAGAGCATGGGGTAAAAATCACATCGGGAGTTTCTAAAGAAACTGAAACTTGCCAGATATGCGCATACCTTCTAGAATGTGATAACATGAGTGGATTCCATCACGTTATCATGCGATGATAGTTGGATCCCGATTCCCACTTATGAGTTGGTTTACTCCTCGGGTGATCCCGACTAATTCTTCTTTCTGGTTTGGAGGAGAATTTGACGATACAGTGGGAGGTTTCCTGATTAGATAAATGATAACCATTCAGGTCTAGGTTAGAGTGCACGCTGAGTGTTTCTTTTCTCTCTCTCTCTCTTTGGCAGCGACCATGACCCGACCCTTGACTATGACTCAGTGACCAAGTTGACCAAACCTTCTTAAACACTGGCTTTTGGATTGTCAGAGTTGCTTAACTCATTGCCACTCCTACTTTTATCCTTTTCTCCAGAACACCCCGTATTACTACAAACGTCCACTTCCATTGGATAAAACCATCGTATGGTTATATACAATCTTGAAGGAATTTATTCGAGGTTGGTTTCCGGTTCTGGAGAAAACGAATTGGACTATTCAGTTGTTTTTTCCTTTTACCTTCTCTCAGGTTGCGAGTGCTCTTTGGATTAGGAGATAGTACACCCGTTACGCCTATTGGATAGTCTTCTTCCAGAACTTAGGCTGGTGCCGAACGGTAGGGAATGAAGAAAGCCGATTAGGCTAAGTGTGGTGTACAGAAGGTATTAAGTTAAGACAAATAAAGGGATTCAAAAGAAGGGCAAAGTAAATTGCGACTGCTATTCACGACCAAACCAACTATTTCATTACCACTCCCACTTCACCTTTGTATTTCTCCAGGACACTCCGTATCACTACGAAGATCCACAGTTATTTGGATACTCCATCGTATGGTTATATACGAACTCGAAAGGAACTTGTTCCAGTTCGGGGATGGATTCTGGTTCAGGAGAAATATGAATAAGGTTTATTCGGTTGTCTTTTATCTTCACCTTCTTTCGCATTGCGAGTGCTCCTAGGATTAGGACAGTACACCCATTATGCTTATTGGATAGTCTTCTTCCAAACCATAGACTGGTGCCGAACGGTAGGTAAGGAAGAAAACCATTTGGCCTAAAGGGGTATGCAGAAGCTAATGACTAAAGACATATGAAGGGATATGGAGAGATGGCATAGAAATATACGGTTACAATTATGAATCTGGATAATGGAAGAGGTATTATTAGGAATACCTGGATACCCCTATGAAACATTTCAATGTTTCAGTTTCACTGTGTACTGTTAAAAGAAAACTGATTCCCAATTAGACACTTGCTCCAGGATATGTATTTACCAGGTATAATTCTCACCTCTGTATGATTTTACAGATGATGAGTGGGGAGTAAGTTATTGGGAATTAGGTGATCATCCTCATTATATCGGAATTCATTGTAATTGGTGATATTTAAGGAAATCGCCTGGGTTGTTTGCCGGACGGCAAATTTTTAGTTTTGAATGTCCGCTGTTATGCACCAATTTCAAATTGATACATATGTACATCTATTTTTATAGAGTGAGTAATACCTTTCTGAAATTATGTCCATGACATTTACCTTTATCAGTGGATGGTTAGGTAAGGTGTATTAAACAGCGGTGTAATTCTTCTTAACCATAAGTACAATTTTCAACCTACAACACTCGGAGAATGAGTTATTAGACTCAGGGGACTTATACAGAGTATTGTATGTTGTCCAGTGTCCATTAGGACAGAGGGGTTGGTCCTCGTAGTATATTCGGTTTACTTATGACTTCTCTAGTTTTTAGACAAGTGTTTCGTAGAAACGCAAGGTCCGAATTTTGAGAAGTTATAGGTATAAGAATAAAGCAGAGAACCAGGTGTTGCAAGTATCAGGATTCTTCAAGGTGATCGAAGATGTAGATACTTTTGTATGGTATTCAGTTGATAGTAATGATTAAGAGAACTTGCTTCTCTTTCAGGTTACTCATAATTGGAAGCACTCCTATGTTGAGTAATGCTGATCAGCCTCTCTCTATTTAGTTTATGTGCACTGGAGACAGCTGCATGATTTGAATCTAGTTCCAATTAAATCAGTGCCTCTGTTTCTGTATTGGATATAGAACAGTTCATATATTGACATTGTTAAGGTACGGGGAGTTGTCCAGCTTATGCTTAAAACCAGACACTGGACAACTCCAGGCACGTTTCTATAATGGCTGTTTGTGGGTTGACTTTCTACCATCTGGAAGATCAATAGTGATATTGTTCTTGACTCGCCACAGTTTTAAAAGAAATGGATTTTTCAGAAAACAGTAGTGGAAGTATGGTAGAACTGGATGTGATTCCAGAACCGCAAACGATTACTGAAAATTTAATAAGAACCTGAAGATTCAATCTGACTTGACATTCCATTGGCCACTCCGCAGATATGGTGGGTAACCTCAGGCACCCAAGAGGTACTCCGGTAGCCTCAAGGACGGTGACAGGGAGGTTCTTGTTTACCCAGACTTTCCTTTGCTGTTGTTCCAGACTCTGAGACCCAGCAGGAGGATGAGTATAGCGTCGTTCTAAACTAGCATTAGAAGTGTACGTCTATATGACTCTGCCAGAGGGTTGCCATGGTCAGTAGGAGTAACGGAAGCTAAGTGGGGACTTGACACTACTGTTGTTCCAGGCTATGAGACCCGGCAGGAGGATGAGTATAGCGTCGTTCTAAACTAGCTTTAGAAGTGCACGTGTATATGATTCTGCCAGAAGGTTGTCGTAGTCAGTGTGAGCAGTGGAAGCATAGTGGACAGGTAGCTTATGTCTATTTATGGACTAAAGCAGATATAGCGGAGATAGATCATCTATTTCTGATGTGACAGTCAAAGGTTTGACTTCATCAGAATAGGGGATGGATATGTTAAGAAGGTAGTAGGGTGTGATGTCCTGGTATTTGGATGACATACACAGAGTAGAAAATGATGTTCCTATACGACGGTCGGTTATACTTTGGTTGTCACACAGTAGTTTCTCCATATTGGAATTGGATATTATATTAGACATTCTGGTTACTAGATCTATGGTTTTAGATCTAGATTTGGGAAGTGCCCCAATTAGGATACTTAGACAGCATTCTAAAGGTGTTTATAGAATGGACGACTCCTGGCACGGTAGTATATCTGCAGGTGATTGAGTCACCCTCTCTAAAGGTGTCTTACAGACTAAAGGGGATACGGATGTGCATGATTGGCAGATCACTTGCTTAGGCAATTGAGTCAATCATAAGATGTCCAGTACCACACCAGATGTTGTTTTTGCACAAGATGCAATAAGTTGATATTAATCCAATCCTGGAGAAACGATCGGAAGCAGTTTTAGAACATTAGTGGATGTTTTAGGGATATGATAACGACAGCCTCTTTTGGGAGACGGTTATCATTCAAGGCTTCCAAGGTGACCTGGATGACAGAGTGGCTGTCAGAGTTATAGTTTTCCCTTTGACGAGGGGCAGTATTTTGGACAGGTGGTCCAGGCGGATACTTAGGGAGGCATGGCGCAGCATACTGATTATGTTCGGTTGACGATACAGTCTAAGAAGTTTGGATTTGGAGTTCATTTATAAACTAGGTCCCATCAGACATCCAAACATATTGTAAGACAAGTATTGCTCATTTCGGGAGAAGGTTTTCTCCACGAACTTGAGATAAAGAGAGACATAGAAGGAAATATCATGGCGGATCCACTCAATGAGGCTATTCCTCGAACGCAATAGTTTCGCAAACTGATTAGTAGAGGAGTTGGGTGTTCGGTATCACACGGGCTGTGAGTATGCGACATCGCAATAATTAGTCTTGAGTGCAAGTGGGAGATTGTTGGAGATAGTGCCCTCAGAGTCAATTATTGGATCACAGGCACGTGATTGCAATGATTGAGGGAGGACCTATGCCGGGAGGACAGTCTTACTCAAGATGATAGTATGCTATCTGGTTTATCTTTATCATCGTGTACTGCTTTAGGAGACCTTACAGGTCACTATTGTGCGTTGATAGAGCCCTTAGGATTCTTGCTTGACGGCCAGCAGTATGATGGCGATCATATACGTAAGAGCTGGGGTCTATAAGCACAGCCTTAAAAGGTCCCTAGTCGTGGGAGTTTCGAGACAGGGCATTGATACTCCGGAGTAGACTAGTGTATACAGTCGAGCCCCCGACGAGAGGAGGTGGCCAGTCTCACAAGCCACTGGTATCAGTTGGATCACCTAAGATGTATACAGGTGCTCATTGGGTTATGAGTATGCCGGACAGGACTCGCCGTGAACATGCTAGTTGGTATTATACCTGACGTCAGATAGCAGTTCCCTGGTGACATGTGTACAGGTTAGTTCATCGACCTGAGATCGTCATTTGTCTCGTGTGAGTTCCCACTGTACATTGATTACTACCCTACCAAGGCTCAAAGGAGTCGTGCAAACAGGTTTTAGTTGGGTACAGTCCCGAGCTACATAGAGGCAGTGAGCGGACCTACAGGGGTTCGTCTCTCCCGGTATTGGGGGTGAGGTCGCGCTGTATCTAGGAGAGCCATTACATGAAGTTCTTGGCCAAGGTAGGAGATTTACTGGTAGGTATTCCAGTAGTATCTCTGGGTGTTCTGGGCTACACTCAGACACGACTTATACTGCTTTTGGGGGTCTGACTTTTACTAACCCCCTGTTAGTTATATGTATACCCTAGAGGCCATTACTGTACATTGGATGTATATTGTAGTGGATGCTGGGACATATATAGGTAGGACTTTCTTGCTCGACAAGATAGTACGCTATCTGGTTACTCTTTATCTTAACATGTATATTTTCTGTCTCTCTGTTACATGTTGATAAAGCCCTTAGGATGTGTACTCGACTTCCAGGACTATGATGCAGATCATACTAGTGGGGTCTGGGTAGTCAATAAGTACATCCTTCAATGTTCCTAGTCGTGGGAATATCGAGACGGGGCATCGATATTTCAGAGTAGACTAGAGTATATCTTCTCGACACATGTGATGGGCGATGGATGATCCCATATCCATTGGTGTTTGACATCGGAGATGGTATGCGGGTGCTCAGTGGAGACTGGGTACACTGAACGGACTCGCCGAGAACTCCCAGATGGTATGATACCTCACGTCAGATGGCAGTTCTCTGGTGACACTGGTACAGATTAGTCTGTTGACCCGAGATCGTCATAGAGTCTTGTGTGTCTCCCACTGTGCTTTGATTTCCACCCTACCACGGCTCTACTGAGTCGTGCAAACAGGTGGTTTTTGGGTACAGTCCCGATTCACATGGAGGCAATGAGCGATAGGAGGGGATTCGTCTCTCCCGGTATTGGGGGTTGATGTTGCGCTATGCTCGACTGGCCATAACAGGAAATCCCTGGCCAGGGTTGCAGTGATATACTGATAAGAGTTATCAGTAGTTTCACGATTGTTATGGACCTCACGTCGGCATGACTTATCGAGCTACTGGGGTCTGACGTTTACCACCCCTAGGCGAGATATGCGACATATCAGACGAACAGACCGGACTGTACGGTAAGTATTACTGGTTGGATTCACAGGAGTGTGAGCGGGCTTGCTCGTCGATCTTCTGATCGCTCAATACTCGGGTGGCTGTTACGTTTAGCAGACCGCTTGCGGCTTGTGGGTGTTTGATATGATCATCACCTGCTGCCGGCGTATTGACGAGTCTTTAGAGTCCTACACAGAGGTTTCCTGGCTCAAGCGAAATGAAATAGGAGCGCATATGAGATATGTGCGGGACCGAGAATAATTCGTGTATGTGATATCGTATTCCATTCTCGCGATGAATGTATCGAATGGTAGTATGTGATATAACGTAGTTGTCGAATCAAGGATTGATTCGATAAGCCGATACATAGGATACTAGTCGGTTATATGCGATATGACCGGATCGTTAAATCAAGTGTTGATTTAATAATTTAATGTATAATTATATATTTGATATATTACTTTGCATTAACTAGTATTGGTTCACTTTAAATGGATTTTCTCACTTGAATATCACAAGTTGTATGTGTGATATACTTTTGTGCACTTGATTGTATCATGTTTGATGATTCAAGTTTACTTGGTTAAGTGTAAAGAATTAAACCATGGTTAAGTTAATGATTAGGGTTTTCTTTTTCTTACTTATTTATTTATTTATTTATTTTGGAAAAGATATGAAATGAAATGATTGCTAGTTTTGTTTTTCTTTGAAGCTTCTTGAAGCTTTGACTAAAGTGACCATTTTGTCTCATACTTAACCCTAACCATTCCACTTAACCCTAGTACATTCTCTACACCTAACCATGGTTAGAAAATGATAAGTGTTGATTTTATTTTCTATTTTTAATAACACTTATCATATTCTCTCTTCTTCTTCTTCATCTTCAACATGAAGAAAACCTAGCTACCATCAATGGCAACTAGTGAAAATGAGTGAGAAATCCAATTCTAAAGTGAACCCACTAACTATTTCTTCATCCTCTACCTCTTTCCAAGTAGTATAGGGTGTTTTCTTCACAAGTTTCATGGCTTGGTGAAGTGGGAGCTTGATCTAGTGATGCCTCGACGTAGATCATCTTCGGCATCGAAGCCGACGACCAAGCCCGCCCATTTCTTCGATGAAGCCGATGCTAGAGTCCGGAATCCGATTTGGACAGCGGAGGGACATCATCATGGAGCTTAGGAAGTGGTGGACCGGATCTACAAAGGTTGTAGCCCCTTTCCTTTTAAGTTAAAGTTGTTTACTCTCATCGCATCGTCTATATATCTAGTTAACGATCCGTATTAGGGTTTGTAGGCACTTGGAAAATTTTGAATTGGCCATGTTTGATCACTTGTGAGACCTCTAGTGTGTGTCTAGGAACCCTACAGTGGTATCAGAGCCTAGCTAGAGCCTTACGCGATGCATAGACGGAGTTAGAAATCCGATCGAACTGAAACCCTAACCCTAATATTGCTCTCTGTACATTTTTGAAATTCGTGGATTTTTGTGAATTAAAAATATGCAGAAAAATCAGCAGGTATATCTAAGAGTTATTGTGAAATTCGACAGCCTAATTCCATCAAATAGCCGCGGCTCCACGGCACGAGCATGCCTCGTGCGGCGGTTCCGCGGCCGTTTAGTCTCTTTATGCATTGAATTTTGTACAGTAATTCTTAAATTGCAGTACTGGTTTTCCTGGGAATTTTTAATAATTATTCAAGAGTTGAATTTTCTGGGTTGAATTAGGGACTCGGCGTTTCGATCGGATCGTCTAATTTTGTCTGTGTGCTTTTCCGGATAATTTTAGAATATGTTAAAAAGTTCGACCGGATATAAATACCCACTTTTTCCCCTACCGGGAAATTTCCAATTGTTGGATTTTTTCGTGGTTTAAAGACATTCTAAGTAGTGTGAGTAACGCGATGGACCCTCTAGAAGACAACAAACCTTAACTCGATTATGTGACCGTCTTGAACTGCCCTTTGAACCTTAGGGTTTGGGGCAGTACGGCGTGCCACATGTGAGGCGTTGGCTTGACCCTTCTACGGCTGGACCGTTGGTACTGAGGCATGAACTGAATGTTTTTAGACTTATTTCATGTGTTGAGCTGTATCGGGAAAACTTGGGTGTTCGATTGTTCGATCGGAAAGTTTAACATTTTTTTTTATCCGGAATGTGATACAATATTTAGAATTCACAAGTAGTTATGAGATAACTGAATGAATGTTATAAACATAGCAGTTTAGTCTCACTTGATCGGTTGCTACGGAATTTTGATGTGATCAAAAGTCCGTCGCAATCACGTAGCGTACGCGGATACTCGCCGGGTAAACTTAATAGACAGCCTCATCCCATAGCCCCGACCAAGTGACTGTAGGAGAACCCCGTCGCCGAAAGCATCCTTTCGGGTGCTCGCGGCAGCGGTGTTTCGCCTTGGTGCACTTCGTCGACGGCGTCAGGAGTGCGGCCGCCTACTTGTAGGGTTCCTAGGCACACTATAGAGGTCTCACAAGGCATCGAACATGCCAATTTTAAAAATTATGGGTGCCGAGAAACCCTAATACGGATCGTCGGTTAGATTTCTAGGCGAAACGGTAAACTAGTTAACACTTTAACTAAAAGTTAGATGCTACAACCTTTGTAGATCCGGTTCCCCACTTCCTTAGCTCCATGTGGGTGTGCTCTCGCTGTCCATCATGAATCCTAGACTCATTCGTCGGCTTCATCGGAAAAACGGGCGAGCAAGGTCGTCGGCTTCGTGTCAAAGACAATCTACGTCGAGGTTGCACAAGTTCAAGCTCCGACTTCACCAAGTTGTGAAACTTGTGAAGAAAACACCCAAAACCACTTGGCAAGAGGTAGAGGATGAAGAAATAGGAGGTGGGTTCACTTTAGAATTGGATTTCACTCACTTTTACTCAAGTTGCCATTGATGGCATCAAGCTTTTCTCTTGAAGATGAAGATGAAGAAGCAAATAGAATATGATAAGTATATGTGAAAAAGAATAATAAAATCAAATACTTATCATGTTCTAACCTAGGTTAATTGTAGAGAATAAACCATGGTCACTTGGATGGGTTAGGGTTAAGCATGAAGATAAGAATGGTTACAAAAGTCAAGGCTTCATGAAGCTTCAACTAATGACAAAGAAAGCCACCATTCTTATCTTTATCTTTTCCAAATAAATAAATAAACAAATAAATAAATAAATGAATATGCAAAACCCTAATTATCAAATTAACCATGGATTAATTCTATATACTTAACTAAATGATCAAGTATCATCAAACATGATACAAAAAAGTGCACAAAAGCATATCACATATACAATGTGCATTAAGTGAGAAAAATCCGTTTAAAGTGAACCAATACTAGTTAATGTAAAGTAATATATCAAATATATAATTATACATTAAATCATTAAATCAACACTTGATTCAATGATCCGGTCATGTCGCACATGACCGACTAGTATTCAATGTATCGGCTTATCGAATCGATCTTCGATTCGATAACTAGGTTATATCACATACAACCAATCGAAACATTAATCGCGAGAATGAAATGCGGTATCACATACACGCATTATTCTCGGTCCTGCACATATCTCATATGCGCTCCTATTTCGTTTCGCTTGAACCAGGAAACCTCTGTGTAGGACTCTAAAGACTCGTCAATACGCCGGTAGCAGATGATGATCATATTAAGCACCCACAAGCCGCAAGCGGTCTGCTAAACGTAACGGCCATCCGGGTATTGAGCGATCAGAAGATCGACGAGCTTGCCCGCTCACACTCCTGTGAATCCAACCAGTAACACTTACCGTACAGTCCGGTCTGTTCGTCTGATACGTCGCATATCAAGTCTAGGGGTGGTATACGTCAGACCCCAATAACCGATATGTCATGCCGATGTGAGGCTCATAACGGGTCGAGAAACTACTGGTAACACTTACCAGCAAATCTCTGATCAGCCCTGGCCAGGGACTTCCCTGTTAGGGCCAATCGAGCACAGCGCAACATCAACCCCCAATACCAGGAGAGACGAAACCCCTCCTATCGCTCATTGCCTCCATATGACTCGGGACTGTACCCAAAGACCACCGTTTTGCACGCCCTCATGGACGTGGTAAGATTGAGATCAAAGCACAGTGGGAATCACACAAGTCTCTATGACGATCTTGGGTCTACAGACTAACCTGTACAGGTGTCACATGAGAACTGCCATCTGACGTGAGGTATAATACCATCTGGGAGTTCTCGGCGAGTCCGTCCAGTGTACCCAGTCTCCACTGAGCACCCGTATACCATCTCTGATGTCAAACACCAATGGATATGGGATCATCCATCGCCCATCACATGGGTCGAGAAGCGTATACGCTAGTCTACACTGGTATATCGATGCCCCGTCTCGATACACCCACGACTAGGGACCTTGAAGGATGTACTTATGGACTACCATGTCCCCACTAGTATGATCTGCATCATAGTCCAGGTAGTCAAGTACACATCCTAAGGGCTTTACCAACATGTAACTATAAGACAGTTTAAAGAGACAAGTGTACATGTTAAGATAAAGAGTAACCAGATAGCATACTATCATGTCGAGCAAGAAAGTCATCTCTATATATGTCCAAGCATCCAGTATAATATACATCATCTGTACAATACTGGCCTCTAGGGCATACATACAACTAACAATCTCCCACTTGCACTAGGGCCAGCTGCTGTAGTATCGCATACCGAGCATCCCGAAGAGTCTCTCAAACTGTATCTGGGAAATGGCCTTCGTGAGTGGATCCGCCGTGTTGTTCTTCGTGTCAACCCTCCTGACCTCGATCTCCCGGCGATCAACTATCTCCCGGATCAGGTGATACCGCCTCAGAATATGCCTGGATCGCTGATGGGACCTAGGTTCCTTGGCCAAAGCCACCGCTCCATTGTTATCGCAATACAAAGGTATTGGATGCTCAATGGATGGAACCACTTGAAGTTCAGAAATGAACTTCTTGATCCAGACAGCTTCTTTAGCAGCATCGTTGGCAGCGATGTATTCAGCCTCCATCGTCGAGTCTGCCACGGTTTCCTGCTTGGAACTCTTCCAGCTAACCGCCCCTCCGTAAAGGGTAAAGACAAAGCCCGACTGCGACTTAGAGTCGTCCTTATCACTCTGGAAGCTCGAATCGGTAAAGGACTCCACTTGGAGCTCTCCGTTACCATACACTAAGAACATATCTTTCGTCCTTCGCAAGTACTTGAGAATGCTCTTCACAGCTGTCCAGTGACTCTCTCCAGGATCAGCTTGATACCTGCTCACTACACTTAGTGAGTATGCTACATCGGGTCTGGTACATAGCATCACATACATGATAGATCCTACTGCCGAAGCATAGGGTATCCCTTGCATGCGAGCTCTCTCCAAATCAGTCTTGGGAGACATCTCTTTGGAGAGAGTGACTCCAGAGATCGTGGGCAAGTTCCCACGCTTGGACTCTTCCATACTAAACCTCTTTAGTATGGTGTCAATGTACCTGGATTGGGACAATCCCAAAATCCTTTTGGATCTATCTCTATAGATCCTAATTCCCAATATGCAGGAGGTATCACCAAGATCTTTCATTGAGAATCTTTGTGATAAGAAGAGCTTGACCGATTGCAGCATAGGAATATCATTTCCTATCAAGAGTATGTCGTCCACGTACAATACGAGGAATACAACCTTACTCTCTGCCACCTTCTTGTAGATACAAGGTTCATCTGGATTTTTGACGAAATCAAACTCTTTGATAACGACGTCAAAGCAGATGTTCCAACTCCGCGATGCTTGCTTTAATCCATAAATGGATTTAAGCAGCTTGCACACCTTCCCGCTGCTCCCACTGTCTACGAAGCCCTCTGGCAGAGTCATGTACACGCACTCTTCTAAATCACCATTTAGAAAGGCGGTCTTAACATCCATTTGCCAGATTTCGTAGTCATGATATGCAGCGATGGCAAGCATGATTCGGATGGATTTAAGCACAGCCACTGCAGAAAAGGTTTCGTCATAGTCCACACCTGGTCTTTGACGAAAACCCTTTGCTACAAGTCTAGCTTTGAAAGTCTCCACTTTCCCATCTACACCAAGTTTCTTCTTGAAGATCCACTTGCTCCCAATGGGTTTTACCCCTTCAGGAGCAACTTCCAAAGTCCATACTTTGTTGGTGTACATGGATTCCATCTCGGACCGCATAGCATCCAGCCATTTCACTGAGTCCCCACTCGTGATGGCCTGCTCGAAGCTAGTTGGGTCATCATCCTCCATGATGCAATCCTCGCTTCCACCATCAATGAGAAAACCGTAGTATCTCTCAGGTGGACGAGAAACCCTACCAGATCGGCGGAGAGGCTGAGGTTCGTCGGGTACTACCGAATCTTCTGGTTCCACTAAATCTTCAGTTATAGTTTGTGTTTCTGGAACTTCTTCCAGTTCTACCTCAGAGCCACTAATCTCTTTTGCAAGAAATTCCTTTTCTAAAAAGGTGGCATGTTGAGCAATAAACACTTTTTGTTGTTCACTGTGGTAGAAGAGATATCCATTTGAATGTTTAGGATATCCCACAAACTTACATAGAACTGACCGTGCCTCGAGTTTGTTTGGATTTTGCCTTTTGACATAGGCCAGACAACCCCATATCTTAACTCGTTTAAGACATGGTCTCTTCCCACTCCATATCTCATATGGTGTGGTAGGTACAGATTTAGTTGGAACTTGATTCAATAGGTATGCCGCTGTTTCAAGCGCATACCCCCAGAAGGAAATAGGTAACTCAGCTGTACTCATCATAGAGCGCACCATATCTAATAGGGTGCGATTCCTCCGCTCCGATACACCGTTGTGCTGTGGTGTATAAGGAGGAGTAAGCTGAGAGAGAATCCCATTCTCTTTTAGGAAGTCCAGGAATTCATTGCTCAAGTATTCACCTCCTCGATCAGATCGAAGGATTTTAATACTTTTTCCGGTTTGTTTCTCGACTTCTTGTTTATATTCTCTAAATTTCTCAAAAGCTTCAGACTTGTGTCTTATCAAGTACACATGTCCGTATCTTGAGAGATCGTCAGTGAATGTAATGAAGTACGAAGAACCATCCCTGGCATGTGTAGACATGGGACCGCATACATCACTATGTATTAGTCCCAAGAGTTCGGTAACTCTTTCTCCGTGTCCCGTAAACGGAGTTTTGGTCATCTTGCCTTTGAGACATGACTGGCAAGTGTCATAAGATGAAAATTCGAATGGTTTCAAATACCCATCCTTATGCAACTTAGCCAGTCGTGTCGCATTGATGTGACCCAGTCTACAATGCCACAAGAAGGATTCGTTGAGTTCAGAACTCTTCCTCTTGTGTGTGTTTGTTATGCTCAGAACTGTTGATTGATTTAGAACATAAATGCCATTGCATAACGTGCCTGATCCAACCAACTTTTGGTTATGGAAAATGTTCATAACATTGTCCTGTAATACAAAATTATATCCCTCTTTACTTAATAAAGAAACTGATATAATGTTGCATATCAGGTTCGGCATGTAATAGCATTCGTTCAGAACCAATGTATTACCAGTTGGTAATACAAGGTGATATTCCCCGACAGTCTTAGCTGCAACAATTGCACCATTTCCAACTCTTATGTCTTTATCACCTTCTCCAAGTTCTCTACCTTTTCTAAGCCCATGTAACTGATTACATATATGGGATCCTGACCCGGTATCTAATACCCAGGACGTAGAGCAAATGGAGAAACAGTTCTCAGTAACGAACACACCCGAAGAAAATGCATCAACATGTACTTTCTTCATTCGGGTGGCATAGGAATCCTGGTATTCCCCTATATCCTGTTCATTCCTATAACTCTTATAAGAATGAACGGAACCAACATTCCCCAGCACAGTATAACATGCGGGTTCGGTCAATACATCCATATTATTATCTTGATTAAGGCATGAAATGGTCGCTACCTGGAGAGAGAGAGAAGAAAACACTTTAGCGTAAGCTCGTGCAAGATCAGATTGGTTATTATCTTATCTAATCAGGATGGCTCCCACTGCTTTTTATCAAATCTTCCTTCAAACCCTAAAAGGAAAGACTAGCCGGGATTAATTACACACTACAAGTTCTCCAATCTTTCAGCCAGGCCAGTGTCGGTACTTTGAGGGAGGTCCCCCGTGCTTTCGCACGAACCTAATTAATGTAAACCTCGTTTTCCCAGAGGCGTAACCTCGTTGACACCTTTCTAGACACCTACTTGATCGGCTAATTGCAATGTGCAAAACTCTCCCAGGAGTAACTCTTACTCGCAGTGGGTATCGGGATCCAACTATCTCATAGAAGGTATGCAATCTCATTGCAAATTTCAACACTTCAAATTCCCGATAATATTTTGCCCCTAGTGTGCCATGACCTTGACAGAGGTCAACAAATCATAGTGCACTAGTCAAGTTCAACCCGTCATTTCTTGATTGAATCAAACCCACTCGCACGACCCTTGACAGAGGTCAACAAGGTCGTACGACTACCCTAATCCAATCACATCACATGCTTTGTAGATAATTACTAGTTAGCTACCGCACACTACGCCTTGACAGAGGTCAACAAACGCAGCACGAATACTAAATAGTCTTTATCTGAAATGACGGAGGGCTACGACAGGTTTTTCTGAAAACCTATTGCGTAATGAACTTGATATCGTTGTAGAATCAAATGAAGTTTTGAAATGGAGTGATTTTGAGGCTTTTCCAGTTTCGCTAAAGGGGTCACTCCCAGTGAAGGGATCGTCGGCCCTTTCCTCGTCGAATGAGGTGCGGGATATATCATATATATCACTGTGCAAAGCAAAAACTCTTAAAAGCAATCAAAGCCAAACCGAGTGTGTAGCATCTGCCAGTTACTGCTAAAGGAGTCATTCCCGGTGAAGGGATCTCGGTCCTTTCCTCATCGAATAAGGTGTAGGGTATATCATATATACCGCTATGCAAAGCAAGAACTGTAGCTACCTATTTTTTTTAAAATCTGATTCCACAACATCTTAGGTTTCTTTTCTTTCATTAATCACATTAATGAAGTCCCATCATTTAAATACCTAAACATCACAGATAGATATGACGTACACTTATGCCATCCGCATTCGCCTCGATGTCCCCTCGTGCACCGTTAGGTTAGGTAACTAACGACAGAGCAGGGCAGGGCTAGCGCGGGTGTAAAACATAAGTAACGTCTATATAATATATCATATATAATATATACTATATCCATCACAGAACATCTCATGATCACATCACAGATATCGCAGCAGAAGAAACATATGAAACATTGGATATACTAGGACGTCCGTGTTTTCAATACGAGCCAGTATAAAACACGGATTCCACGGTCGTGATGAATAGCCAATCCCACACCCCTAGACCCCTACGAGAGCGGCAAGCAACCCTGCCAATTCTAGGGTTAGGAGACCCGGACTCGACTCCTCGAGTTGGTCTCCCACTGGACCCCAGAACCCGGTTACTTGTGCTCCCCTCCTTGGGTCTATCCTAATGCGGAAAAGTAAATAATATACAAAGGGTGACAACTTCCGCTACCTGGAAGTGCCCCAAATAAAAGAATATTACATACAAGTTTTTACATGAATGAAAATGGAAAACACTCATCTCACATAAAAAACCCCGGCTATTCGAACACGACGATCCAATATTACATATCCAGCAACACATAACATCACATGTCATCAACGTAAGTAAGTATGCATACCCCAATTGTCGTTGACGTATAGCAACGAAACCGGCGATATGAACATACTACACTTACGGTCACAGAAAAGAAAGTGTAAAACTACAACAATTGGAATCCGCAACCTCTTTAGACATCGCATGCCTAACAGATATAAATCCCGCATTTTAGTCTCATTATCGAAAACTCTTTTCAATATCATATGGGACTAAATTGCTAGATTTATAACATTCATTCAGTTATCTCATAACTACTTGTGAATTCCAATTATTGTATCACATTCCAGATAAACAGAAAATGTTAAACTTTCCGATCGAGCAGTCGAATACCCAAGTTTTCCCGATACAACTCAACACATGAAATAAGTCTAACAACATTCAGTTCGTGCCTCAGTACCAACGGTCCAGTAGTAGAAGGGTCAAGCCAACGCCTCACATGTGGCACGCCGTACTGCCCCAAACCCGAAGGTTCAAAGGGCAGTTCAAGACGGTCACATAATCGAGTTAAGGTTTGTTGTCTTCTAGAGGGTCCATCGCGTTACTTGCACTACTTAGAACGTCGTTAAACTACGGAAAAATCAAACACTTGGAAATTTCCCGACAGGTGAAAAATTGGGTATTTATATCCGGTCGAACTTTTTAACATATTCTAAAAATTATCCGGAAATACACAAAGACGAAATTTGATACCCCGATCGAAACATCGAATCCCCAAAGCAACCCCAGAAAATTCAACTCTTGAATAATTATTAAAAATACCCAGGAAAATCACCACAGGAAACTAAGGATTACTGTCTAAAATTCTTTAAATAATTATGCCGTACGACCGCGGATCCGCCGCATGAGCCATGCTCATGCCGCGGATCCGCGCTGGCATAGTGGAATTACACTCACGAATTTCACAGTAAACCTTATAATTTCCTGCTTATTTTTCTGCATATTTTTAATATTGAAAAATCCCAGATTTTAGAAAATGTACAGAGAGCATGTTTGGTTTAGGGTTTCGGGTTCGTTCGGGCTTCAAATCGCGTCTAGACTTCGCTTGAGGCTCTAGCTAGGCTCTGATACCACTGTAGGGTTCCTAGGCACACTATAGAGGTCTCACAAGGCATCGAACATGCCAATTTTAAAAATTATGGGTGCCGAGAAACCCTAATACGGATCGTCGGCTAGATTTCTAGGCGAAACGGTAAACTAGTTAACACTTTAACTAAAAGTTAGATGCTACAACCTTTGTAGATCCGGTTCCCCACTTCCTTAGCTCCACGTGGGTGTGCTCTCGCTGTCCATCACGAATCCTAGACTCATTCGTCGGCTTCATCTAAAAACGGGCGAGCAAGGTCGTCGGCTTCGTGTCAAAGACGATCTACGTCGAGGTTGCACAAGTTCAAGCTCCGACTTCACCAAGTTGTGAAACTTGTGAAGAAAACACCCAAAACCACTTGGCAAGAGGTAGAGGATGAAGAAATAGGAGGTGGGTTCACTTTAGAATTGGATTTCACTCACTTTTACTCAAGTTGCCATTGATGGCATCAAGCTTTTCTCTTGAAGATGAAGATGAAGCAAATAGAATATGATAAGTATATGTGAAAAAGAATAATAAAATCAAATACTTATCATGTTCTAACCTAGGTTAAGTGTAGAGAATAAACCATGGTCACTTGGATGGGTTAGGGTTAAGCATGAAGATAAGGATGGTTACAAAAGTCAAGGCTTCATGAAGCTTCAACTAATGACAAAGAAAGCCACCATTCTTATCTTTAAATAAATAAACAAATAAATAAATAAATGAATATGCAAAACCCTAATTATCAAATTAACCATGGATTAATTCTATATACTTAACTAAATGATCAAGTATCATCAAACATGATACAAAAAAGTGCACAAAAGCATATCACATATACAATGTGCATTAAGTGAGAAAAATCCGTTTAAAGTGAACCAATACTAGTTAATGTAAAGTAATATATCAAATATATAATTATACATTAAATCATTAAATCAACACTTGATTCAATGATCCGGTCATGTCGCACATGACCGACTAGTATTCAATGTATCGGCTTATCGAATCGATCTTCGATTCGATAACTAGGTTATATCACATACAACCAATCGAAACATTAATCGCGAGAATGAAATGCGGTATCACATACACGCATTATTCTCGGTCCTGCACATATCTCATATGCGCTCCTATTTCGTTTCGCTTGAACCAGGAAACCTCTGTGTAGGACTCTAAAGACTCGTCAATACGCCGGTAGCAGATGATGATCATATCAAGCACCCACAAGCCGCAAGCGGTCTGCTAAACGTAACGGCCATCCGGGTATTGAGCGATCAGAAGATCGACGAGCTTGCCCGCTCACACTCCTGTGAATCCAACCAGTAACACTTACCGTACAATCCGGTCTGTTCGTCTGATACGTCGCATATCAAGTCTAGGGGTGGTATACGTCAGACCCCAATAACCGATAAGTCGTGCCGATGTGAGGCTCATAACGGGTCGAGAAACTACTGGTAACACTTACCAGCAAATCTCTGATCAGCCCTGGCCAGGGCCTTCCCTGTTACGGCCAATCGAGCACAGCGCAACATCAACCCCCAATACCGGGAGAGACGAAACCCCTCCTATCGCTCATTGCCTCCATGTAACTCGGGACTGTACCCAAAGACCACCGTTTTGCACGCCCTCATGGACGTGATAAGATGGAGATCAAAGCACAGTGGGAATCACACAAGACTCTATGACGATCTCGGGTCTACAGACTAACCTGTACAAGTGTCACCTGAGAACTGCCATCTGACGTGAGGTATAATACCATCTGGGAGTTCTCGGCGAGTCCGTCCAGTGTACCCAGTCTCCACTGAGCACCCGTATACCATCTCTGATGTCAAACACCAATGGATATGGGATCATCCATCGCCCATCACATGGGTCGAGAAGCGTATACGCTAGTCTACACTGGTATATCGATGCCCCGTCTCGATACACCCACGACTAGGGACCTTGAAGGATGTACTTATGGACTACCATGTCCCCACTAGTATGATCTGCATCATAGTCCAGGTAGTCAAGTACACATCCTAAGGGCTTTACCAACATGTAACTATAAGACAGTTTAAAGAGACAAGTGTACATGTTAAGATAAAAAGTAACCAGATAGCATACTATCATGTTGAGCAAGAAAGTCATCTCTATATATGTCCAAGCATCCAATATAATATACATCATCTGTACAATACTGGCCTCTTGGGCATACATACAACTAACACTACTAAAGTTTACGACGAGCATTCGATCAGAATGTTGGGAATCCTGTTGAATTCCCCGACTTAATATTGAAAAGTGTTTTTGATTTTGAGACTAAAATGCGGGGTTTATAATTGTTAGGCATGTGATGTTAAGTATTTCATTTGATTAGGCATGCGATGTCTAAAGAGATTGCGGATTCCAACTGTTGTAGTTTTACACTTTCTTTTCTGTGACCGTAAGTGTAATATGTGATATCGCCGGTTTCGTTGCTATATGTCAACGACAATTGGGATGCGCATATTTACTTACGTTGATGACATGTGATGTTATGTGTTGCTGGATATGTCATATTGGATCGTCGTGTTCGAATAGCCGGGGTTTTTTTATGTGTGATGAGTGTTTTTCATTTTCATTCATGTAAAAACTTGTATGTAATATTCTTTTATTGGGGCACTTCCAGGTTGCGGACGATGTCACCATTTGTATATTATTTACTTTTCTGCACTAGGATAGACCCAAGGAGGAGGGCACAAGTAACCGGGTTCTAGGGTCCAAAGGGAGACCAACTCGAGGAGTCGAGTCCGGGTCTCCTAACCCTAGAATTGGTAGGGTTACTTGCCGCTCTCGTAGGGGTCTAAGGGTGTGGGATTGGCTATTCATCACGACCGTGGAATCCGTGTTTTATACTGGCTCGTATTGAAAACACGGACGTCCTAGTATATCCAATATTTCATATGAAATTTTCTGCTGCGTTATCTGTGATGTGATCATGTGATTTGTTCAGATAGATATGGTATATAGTATATATGATATATTATATAGACGTTGCTTATGTTTTACACCCGTGCTAGCTCTGCCTCGCTCTGCCGTTAGTTACCTAACCTAACGGTGCAGACGGGACATCGAGGCGAATGCGGATGGCATAAGCGTACGTTATATTTATCTGTGATGTTTAGGTAGACTTAAATGATGAGACATTCATTAATGAGATTAATGAAAGAAAATAAACCTAATTGATGTTGTGGAATCGAATTTCAAAATAAAAACAGGTAGCTACAGTTCTTGCTTTGCATCGCGGTGTTCCTTGTAGAACATCCTGCACCTTATTCGATGAGGAAAGGACCGAGATCCCTTCACCGGGAGTGACTCCTTTAGCAATAACTGGCAGATGCTACATACCCGGTTTGTCTTTTGATTGCTTCTATAGTTTCTGCTTTGCACAGTGATGTATATGATATATCCCGCACCTCATTCGACGAGGAAAGGGCCGACGATCCCTTCACCGGGAGTGACCCCTTTAGCAAAACTAGAAAAGCCTCAAAAACATTCCATTTAAAAACCATTTGATTCCGCAACGAGATCAAGTTCAAAGCGTTGAAGGTTTTCATAAAAACCATTCGCAACCCTCCGTCATTTTAGGAAGTAGAGTACTTAGTATTCGTGCTGTGTTTGTTGACCTTAGTTAAGGCACAGTGTACGGTAGCTAAGTGATGTCTTCCTACACCGCATATGATGCTATTAGTTAGGACAGTCGCGTGACTTTGTTGACCTTAGTTAAGGGTCATGTGGGTGGGTCTAATTAATCACGAAATGACGGGTAGAACTTGACAAGTACTTATGATTTGTTGACCATAGTTAAGGTCATAAGTTCTAGGGGTAAAAATCTTTATCGGGAGTTTCAAGTGTTGAAACTTGCAATGAGATTGCATACCTTCTATGTGATAGTTGGATCCCGATACCCACTGCGAGTAATTGTTACTCCTGGGAGAGTTTTGCACTTTACAATTAGCCGATCAAGTAGGTGTCTAGAAAGGTGTCAACGGGGTTATGCCTCTGGGAAAACGAGGTTTACTGTAATTATGTCCGTGCGAAAGCACGGGGAACCTCCCTCAAAGTACCGACACTGGCCTGGCTGAAAGATTGGCGAACTTGTAGAGTGTAATTAATCCCGGGTAGTCTTTCCTTTTATGGTTTGAAGGAAGATTTGATAAAAACAGTGGGAGCCATCCTGATTAGATAAAATATATAACCAATCTAATCTTGCAAGAGCGCACGCAGAGTGTTTTCTTCTCTCTCTCTCCTGGTAGCGACCATATCACGCCTTAATCAAGATAATAATACGGATATTGACCGAACCCGCTTGTTACACTGAGCTGGGGAACGTTGGTCCCGCTCCAACTTATAATTGTTATAAGACAGAGCAGGAAATTGGGGATTACCAGAATTCCCGTGCCGCCCAAACGAAGAGAGTGCATGCTGATGCATCATCTTCGGGTGTGTTCATTACAAAGAACTGTTTCTCAGTATCCTCCGCATCCTGGGTATATGATACCGGATCTGGATCCCAGATATGTAATCAGTTACATAGGGTAGAAAAACTGAGAACGGGTGATAGGTTTCATGAGACAAAAAACGGGGCAAGTGTTGCAGCCAAGTCTGTTGGTCACTGTCACCCTGTATTACCAATACATTGATTCTGAACTAATGTTATTAGATACCGAACCTGATATACAAAATCATATCAGTCTCTTTAGAAGTAAAGAAATGATAAAATTTTGTATTGTTGGATAATGTTTTGAACATTTCCTATATCAAAAGTTGATCGATTCAGGCACGTTATCTAAAAGCATTGATGTTCTAAATCAAACTACGGTTCCTAGTATACAGAACACACACAAGAGGAAGAGTTCAGAAATGAACGGATCCTTCTTGAGGCATTGTAGACTAGGTCACATCAATGCGACCCGACTGGCTGATGTTACATTTTAGATGCATATTTAAATTAATTTGAATTTACATCTTGTGAAACTTGCCAGTCATGTCACAGAGATAAGATGACCATAGCCCTGTTTGTTGGAAACAGAGAAAGAGTTAATGAACTCTTGGGGCTGATACATGATGATGTATGTAAGGTCTCCTGTCTACACATGCCATGACCGGTTCTTTATACTTCATTACGTTCTCTGAAAATCTCTCAAGATTCAAACATATGTTCCTGTTGAAACATAGGCCCGAATCTTTTGAGATATTCACAGAATATAAGTTAGAAGTAGAGAACCAAAGTAAAGGTATAAGTATTATATCCTATGATGAGATCAGGGAGGAGAATACTTGTGCATGGAATTCCTGGACTATTCTAAAGGAGAATGAGATTCTCTCTCAGCATTATTCCTCCGTATACACCATAGCACGATGGTATATCGGGGTGGAGCAATCACACCCTATATGATATGGTGTGCTCTATGATGAGTACTACTGAGTTTCCTATTTCCTTTTAGGGAGTTATGCACTTATAAAGTTGCATACCTATTGAATAGGGTTCGATTCAAATCAGTGCCTACCACTCCATATGAGATATGGTATGGGAAGAGCCCATCTCTTGAGTAAGTTAAGATTTGGGATTTTCCGGCCTATGTCAAAAGCAAAATCCGGACAAGATCGAGGCAAGGACAGTTCTGTAGAACTGGAAAGGTTCCAGCTATACAAAACTACAGCTGATGATTTGACAGAACCAAAGGATTCAATAGTTCCCGACGAACCTCAGCCTCTCCGCCGATCTGGTAGGGTTCCTCATCCGCCAGAGAGATAACTTGGTTTCTCGATGACAGTGGGAGCGAGGAATGCATCATGAGATGATGACCCAACTAGTTTCGAGCAGGCCATCGAGAGTAGGGAATCTGTAAGAATGGCTGGATGCTTAGCGATCTGAGATGGAATCCTAATACACCAACAAAGTATGGACTTTGGTTGCTATATCTGAAGGGTTAAATCCCCATCAGGAGCAAGTATATCTTGAGAAGATTACTTGGTGTAGATGGAAAAGTTGAGACTTTCAAAGCTAGACTTGTTGAAGGTTTTAGTCATCAACCAGGCATGGATAATGATGATACCTTTTCCAGTGGCTATGCTTAAGTCCATCCGGATCCTACTTGCCATTGCTACATACCATGACTACGATATCTGGTGGTTGGGTGCCATGACTGCTTTTCTAAATAGTGATTTAAAAGAGAACGTCTATAAGAACACAGCCAGAGGGCTTCGTAATCAGTAGGAGCAGCGAAAACATGAGCAAGATGTTTTATGTAATGAGACAGGCATCGCGGAGTTGGAACGTCTGTTTTGATGAGTTCGTCAAACAGTTTGACATCGTCAGAATGGTAGATGGAACTTGTATATACAAAAGGATAGTAGGGAGTATGGTAGTCATCCTCATAGAGTACGTGGATAACATACTCTTGATAGGGAAGGAGTTTCCTATGCTACGCTCGGTCAATCTCTGCTTATCACAAGGATTCTCCAAATAGGATAAAGGTGATACCTCCTCGATCCTGGGGAGAATCACTGGAAAAGTTCCAGGGTGATAAGGACGACTGAATGTCAGTCGCAGGCATTGTCTTTACCCTCGGTAAAGGGATGGTATGTTGGAAGAGTTCCAAGCTAGATACCGTGGCAAACTAGACGATAAAGGCTGGTAACATCGCTATTAAAGATACTACCAAAGAGGCAGTTTGGGTGTATATTGGTTCATAAGATGAACTAGGTTCTTACCATTGTATGACAATGGAACTGTGGCTTTGGCCTAGGAACCCTGGTCCCATCAGTGACCCAGACATATTCTGAGGCAGCATCACATGATCATGGAGATAGATGATCTCTAGGGTGATCGAGGTTAGGAGAGTAGACTCAGAGGACAACACGGCGGATCCACTCACAAAGGCCTTTTCCCAGAGAGAGACTTTCAGGGGATGGTTGAGTATGTTGTAGGGTTCCTAGGCACCCTAGTGAGGTCTCCCAAGCCATCAACCATGGCAATTTCAAATAATATGGTGCCTACAAACCCTAGTGTACGGATCTATAACTAGATGTCTAGGCGAAACAAAAACAAGCTAACAACTTAGCAAATGAGAATACGGAAATACAACCTTTGTAGATCCGTTTGCTCCACCTCCATAGCTCCGCAACGACGTCCTCTCGCTGTCCATAAGAAATCCGGGCTCTAAAGTCGACTTCGTCGGAGAGAAAACGAGCTAGGTCGTCGATGTCCATGCCGAAGATGATCTACGTCGAGGCATCGCTAAATCAAGCTCGACCTTCACCAAACCCTACTTTCTTGTGAAGGAAACACACTCTACTTCTTGGCAAGAGGTAGAGGATGAAGAAATAGGATGTGGGTAAACTTTGGAATTTGATTTCTCACTCAAAACATCAATCTACCATTGATGACCTCAAGCTTCTTCACTTGAAGAATGAAGAAGAAGAAGAATAATGATAAGAAAAGATTAATCCAAAAAGAAAAGAATTATCAATTCTTATCATAAGTGAACCATGGTAAAGTGTAGAGAGTTAACCAAGGCTAGTTGAATGGTTAGGGTTAAGAATGAGATAAGAATGGTGGACTTAGGTCAAAGCTTCATGAAGTTTCAACTAAACAACAAAACTAGCAACCATTCTTTTCTCATTTCTTTTATTCATTTATCAAAAAGAATAAAATGAATAATTAAGAAAATAAAACCCTAAACATAAATACAACCATGGTTCAAACTTTACACTTAACCAAAGTGGTATGCATCATCAAACATGATACATCCATGTGCACATAAACATATCGCATATGCAATGCGCACACCCGAGCGAGAAAATCCATCTTAAGTAAACCGATACTAGTTGATGCAAAGTAATATATCATATATATAAATATGCATTAAATCATTAATATCAACACTTGATTCAATGATCCGGTTATGTCGCACACAACCGACTAGTATACAATATATCGGCTTATCGAATCAACGCTTGAATCGATAACTAGGTTATATCGCATACAACCATTCGATACATTTATCGCGAGAATAGAATACGGTATCACATACACGCATTATTCTCGGTCCCGCACATATCTTATATGCGCTCCTATTTCGTTTCGCTTGAGCCAGGAAACCTCTGTGTAGGACTCTAAAGACTCGTCAATACGCCGGCAGCGGATGATGATCATATCAAACATCCACAAGCCGCAAGCGGTCTGCCAAACGTAACGGCCACCCGGGTATTGAGCGATCTGAAGATCGACGAGCAAGCCCGCTCACACTCCAGTGAATCCGACCAGTAACACTACCGTATAGTCCGGTCTGTTCGTCTGATATGTCGCATATCTCGCCTAGGGGTGGTAAACGTCAGACCCCAATAGCTCGATAAGTCATGCCGACGTAGGGTCCATAACATTCGTGAAACTACTGATAACTCTTACCAGTATATCACTGCAACCCTGGCCAGGGATTTCCTGTTATGGCCAGTCGAGCATAGCACAACATCAACCCCCAATACCGGGAGAGACGAATCCCCTCCTATCGCTCATTGCCTCCATGTGAATCGGGACTGTACCCAAAAACCACCTGTTTGCACAACTCAGTAGAGCCGTGGTAGGGTGGAAATCAAAGCACAGTGGGAGACACACAAGACTCTATGACGATCTCGGGTCAACAGACTAAGCTGTACCAGTGTCACCAGAGAACTGCCATCTGACGTGAGGTATAATACCATCTGGGAGTTCTCGGCGAGTCCGTTCAGTGTACCCAGTCTCCACTGAGCACCCGCATACCATTTTCGATGTCAAACACCAATGGATATGGGATCATCCATCGCCCATCGCATGGGTCGAGAAGATATGCGCTAGTCTACTCTGGAATATCGATGCCCCGTCTCGATATTCCCTCGACTAGGAACAATTCAAGGATGTACTCATGGACTACCCAGGCCCCACTAGTATGATCTACATCATAGTCCTGGAAGTCGAGTACATATCCTAAGGGCTTTATCAACATGTAATCAGAGAGACAGAAAGTATACATGTTAAGACAAAGTGCAACCAGATAGCGTACTATCATGTCGAGCAAGAAAGTCCTACCTATATATGTCCCAGCATCCACTACAATATACATCCAATGTACAGTAATGGCCTCTAGGGCATACATATAACTAACAATCTCCCACTTGCACTAGGGCCATCTGTAGCAGTGGTTGCAGTATCACATACTCAACCATCCCCTAAATTGTCTCTCTTTGGGAAAAGGGCCTTCGTGAGTGGATCCGCCGTGTTGTCCTCTGAGTCTTCTCTCCTTACCTCGATCACCCTGGAGATCAACTATCTCCATGATCAGGTGATGCTTCCTCAGAATTTGTATGGGTCACTGATGGGACCAGGGTTCCAGGGTCGAAACCACGCTTCCATTGTCATACAATGGCAGGAACCTAGTTCATCTTATGAACCAATATACACCCAAACAGCCTCTTTGGTAGTATCTTTAATAGCGATGTTACCAGCCTTTATCGTCTAGTTTGCCACGGTATCGAGCTTGGAACTCTTCCAACATACCGTCCCTTTACTGAGGGTAAAGACAATGCCCGTGACTGACATTCAGTCGTCTTTATCACCCTGGAACTCTTCCAGTGATTCTCTTCAGGATCGATTGATACCATCTCACTACATCTAGTGAGAATCCTTGCATCCAGTTACATCTATCTCATAGATGAAAATTCAGGTTTTTAGGAGGTATCACTTTGATCCTATTTGGAGAATCCTAGTGATAATAGGAGATTGACCGATCGTAGTATAGGAAACTCTTTTCCTATCAAGAGTATGTTGTCTACGTACAATACGAAGATGACGACCTTACTCTCTACTACCCTTTTGTATATACAAGGTTCGTCTACCATTTTGATGAAGTCAAACACTTTGATTATCACATCAAAACAGACGTTCCAACTCCGCGATGCCTGCTTCATTATGTAAAGCAACTTGCACACGTTTCCGCTGCTCCCACTATTTACGAAGACCTCTGGCTGTGTTCTTACAGACGTTCTCTTCTAAATCAGTATTTAGAAAAGCAGTCAGGGCACCCAACCACCAGATATCGCAGTCATGGTATGTAGCCGTGGCAAGTAGAATCTGGATAGACTTAAGCATAGCTACTGGAAAAAGGTTTCATCATTATCCATGCCTGGTCAATGACGAAAACCTTTAACAAGTCTAGCTTTGAAAGTCTCAACTTTTCCATCTACACCAAGTAATCTTCTCAAGATATACTTGCTCCTGATGGGGATTTAACCCTTCAGATATTGCAACCAAAGTCCATACTTTGTTGGTGTATAAGGATTCCTTCTCAGATCACTAAGCATCCAGCCATTCTTACAGAGTCCCTACTCTCGATGGCCTGCTCGAAACTGGTTGGGTCATCATCTCATGATGCAATCCTTGCTCCCACTGTCATCGAGAAACCGAGGTATCTCTCAGGTGGGTGAGGAACCCTACTAGATCGACGGAGAGGCTGAGGTTCGTCGGAAAATATTGAATCCTTTGGTTCTGTCAAATCATTAGCAGTTTTGTACAGCTGGAACCTTTCCAGTTCTACAGAACTGATCTTGCCTCGATCTTGTCCGGATTTTGCTTTTGACATAGGCCGGACAATCCCAAATCTTAACTTACTTAAGAGATAGGTTCTTCCCATACCATATCTTATATGGAGTGGTAGGCAGTGATTTGATTCCAACCTAATTCAATAGGTATGCAGCTTCTCAAGTGCATAACTCCCAAAAGGAAAAAGGTAACTCAGTAGTACTCATCATAGAGCACACCTTATCATATAGGGTGTGATAGCCCCACCCCGATATACCATCGTGCTATGGTGTATACGGAAGAGTAATGCTGAGAGAGAATCTCATTCTCTTTTAGAATAGTGCAGGAATTCTATGCACAAGTATTCTCCTCTCTGATCTCATCATAGGACATAATACTTATACCCGGTTATTGGTTCTCTACTTCTAACTTATATTCTGTGAATACCTCAAAAGCTTCGGACTTATGTTTCAGCAGGAACATACGACTGAATCTTGAGAGATTATCAGAGAATATAATGAAGTATAAAGAACCAGTCCTGGCATGTGTAGACAGGGGACCTTACATACATCATCATGTATCGGTCCCAAGAGTTCATTAACTCTTTCTCTGTTTCCAATAAACAGAGCTATGGTCATCTTATCTTTGTGACATGATTGGCGAGTTGCACAAGATGTAAATTCAAAACGATTTAAATATACATCTAAATGTAACTTCAGCCAGTCGGGTCGCATTGATCTGACCTAGTCTACAATACCTCAAGAAGAATCCGTTCATTTCTGAACTCTTCCTCTTGTGTGTGTTCCATATACTAAGAACTGTAGTTTGATTTAGAACATCAATGCTTTTAGATAACGCACCTGAACCGATCAACTTTTGATATAGGAAATATTCAAAACATTATCCAATTATACAAAATTTTATCATTTCTTTACTTAATAAAGAGACTGATATGATTTTGTATATCAGGTTCAGCATCTAATAGCATTTGTTCAGAATCAATGTATTGGTAATACAGGGTGACAGTGACCAACAGACTTGGCTGCAACACTTGCCCCGGTTTCTGTCTCATGAAACTTATCACCCGTTCTCAGTTTTTCTACCTTTTTGTAGCCCTATGTAACAGATTACATATCTGGGATCCTGATCCGGTATCATATACCCAGGATGCAGAGGATACTGAGAAACAGTTCTTTGTAATGAACACACCCGAAGGAGATGCATCATATGCACTTTCTTCGTTTGGGCGGCATAGGAATTCTGGTATTCCCTTATTTCCTGCTCTGTCTTATAACAATTATAAGTTGGAGCGGGACCAACGTTCCCCAGCTTAGTATAACAAGCGGGTTCGGTCAATATTCCGTATTATTATCTTGATTAAGGCGTGATATGGTCGCTACCAGGAGAGAGAGAGAAGAAAACACTCTGCGTGCGCTCTAGCAAGATCAGATTGGTTATATATTTTATCTAATCAGGATGGCTCCCACTGTTTTTATCAAATCTTCCTTCAAACCTTAAAAGGAAAAATTAGCCGGGATTAATTACACTCTACAAGTTCGCCAATCTTTCAGCCAGGCCAGTGTCGGTACTTTGAGGGAGGTTCCCCGTGCTTTCGCACGGACCTAATTACTGTAAACCTCGTTTTCCCAGAGGCGTAACCCCATTGACACCTTTCTAGACACCTACTTGACCGGCTAATTGCAAAGTGCAAAACTCTCCCAGGAGTAACAATTACTCGCAGTGGGTATCGGGATCCAACTATCATATAGAAGGTATGCAATCTCATTGCAAGTTTCAACACTTGAAACTCCCGATAATGGTTTTTACCCCTAGCACCTATGACCTTGGCTAAGGTCAACAAATCATAGGTACTAGTCAAGTTCTACCCGTCATTTCATGATTAATTAGACCCACCCACATGACCCTTGGCTAAGGTCAACAAAGTCACATGACTGTCCTAACTAATCGCATCATATGCGGTGTAGGAAGACATCACTTAGCTACCGCACACTACGCCTCGGCTATGGTCGACAAACGTAGCACGAATACTAAGTACTCTACTTCCTAAAATGACGGAGGGTTGCGACTGGTTTTTGTGAAAACCTTTAACGCTTTGAACTTGATCTCGTTACGGAATCAAATGGTTTTTTTTAAATGGAATGTTTTTGAAGCTTTTCTAGTTTTGCTAAAGGGGTCACTCCTGGTGAAGGGATCGTCGGCCCTTTCCTCGTCGAATGAGGTGCGGGATATATCATATATATCATTTTGCAAAGCAAAAACTATAGAAGCAATCAAATAACAAACCGAGGGCTGTAGCATCTGCCAGTTATTGCTAAAGGAGTCACTCCCGGTGAAGGGATCTCGGTCCTTTCCTCATCGAATAAGGTGCAGGATGTTCTTTAATGAACACCGCGATGCAAAGCAAGAACTGTACCTACCTGTTTTATTTTGAAATTCGATTCCACAACATCAATTAGGTTTATTTTCTTTCATTAATCTCATTAATGAATATCCCATCATTTAAGTCCACCTAACCATCACAGATAAATATAACGTACGCTTATGCCATCTGCATTCGCCTCGATGTCCCGTCTGCACCGTTAGGTTAGGTAACTAACGCCAGAGCGAGGCAGGGCTAGTGCGGGTGTAAAACATAAGCAACGTCTATATAATATATCATATATACTATATATATAATATCTGTCACAGAACATCACATGGTCACAGATAAAACACAGCAGAAGAAACATATGAAATATTGGATATACTAGGACGTCCGTGTTTTCAATACGAGCCAGTATAAAACACGGATTCTACGGTCGTGATGAATAGCCAATCCCACACCCCTAGACCCCTACGAGAACGGCAAGCAACCCTGCCAATTCTAGGGTTAGGAGACCCGGACTCGACTCCTCGAGTTGGTCTCCCACTGGACCCCAGAACCCGGTTACTTGTGCTCCCCTCCTTGGGTCTATCCTAGTGCAGAAAAGTAAATAATATACAAACGGCGACTACTTCCGCAACCTGGAAGTGCCCCAATAAAAGAATATTACATACAAGTCATTACATGAATGAAAATGAAAAACACTCATCTCACATAAAAACCCCCGGCTATTCAAACACGACGATCCAATATAACATATCCAGCAACACATAACATCAGATATCATCAACGTAAGTAAATATGCGCATCCCAATTGTCGTTGACATATAGCAACGAAACCGGCGATATCACATATTACACTTACGGTCACAGAAAAGAAAGTGTAAAACTACAACAGTTGGAATCCGCAATATCCTCAGACATCGCATGCCTGACCAAATGAATTACTTAGACATCGCATGCCTAACAATTATAAACCCCGCATTTTAGTCTCATTATCGAAAACACTTTTCAATATCAAGTCGGGCAATTCAACAAGATTCCCGACATCCTGATCGAATACTCGTCGCAAACTTCAGTAGACGGCCGCACCCCCGACGCCGTCGACAAAGTGCACCAAGGCGGAACACCGCTACCGCGAGCACCCGAACGGATGCTTTCGGCGACGGGGTTCTCCTACAGTCACTTGGTCGGGGCTATGGAGTGAGGCTGTCTATTAAGTTTACCGGCGAATATCCGCGTACGCTACGTGATTGCGACGGACTTTTGATCACATCAAAAATCCGTGGCAACCGATCAAGTGAGACTAAACTGCTACGTTTATAACATTCATTCAGTTATCATATAACTTATTGTGAATTCCAATTATTGTATCCCATTCCAGATAAACAGAAAATGTTAAACTTTCCGATCGAACAATTGAACACACAAGTTTTCCCGATAAAGATCAACACATGAAACTAGTCTAACAACATTCAGTTCGTACCTCAGTACCAACGGTCCAGCCGTAGAAGGGTCAAGCCAACGCCTCACATGTGGCACGCCGTACTGCCCCAAACCCGAAGGTTCAAAGGGCAGTTCAAGACGGTCACATAATCGAGTTAAGGTTTGTGTCTTCTAGAGGGACCATCGCGTTACTTGCACTACTTAGAACGTCGTTAAACTACGGAAAAATCCAACACTTGGAAATTTCCCGACAGGGGAAAAATCGGGTATTTATATCCGGTCGAACTTTTTAACATATTCTAAAATTTATCCGGAAAACACATGGACAGAATTAGACTTTCCGATCGAAACAATGATTCCCAAAACAACTCAGAACAACTCAACTCTTGAGTTCAGTTTAAATATTCCAGGAAAATGAGCATTTAATTTTACGAGTTACTGTGAAATTTGACACGTGTCGGCTTCTTATTGGCGGCCTTTCCGCCGCGCAAACCCCCTTTGTGCGGCGCTTCCGCCGCGCTATTGTGGAATTAGGGTACCAAATTTCACAGTAATTCTTAAAAAAGCCTGCTTGTTTTTCTGGATATTTTTAATTGCCAAAAATCAACAGTTTTGAAAAAAGTACAGAGAGCAATTTTGCAATGGGATTTTGGTTCGATCGGGTTTCTAATTCCGTCCGGGGATCGCCTAAGGCTCTAGCTAGGCTCTGATACCACTGTAGGGTTCCTAGGCACCCTAGTGAGGTCTCCCAAGCCATCAACCATGGCAATTTCAAATAATATGGTGCCTACAAACCCTAGTGTACGGATCTATAACTAGATGTCTAGGCGAAACAAAAACAAGCTAACAACTTAGCAAATGAGAATACGGAAATACAACCTTTGTAGATCCGTTTGCTCCACCTCCATAGCTCCGCAACGACGTCCTCTCGCTGTCCATAAGAAATCCGGGCTCTAAAGTCGACTTCGTCGGAGAGAAAACGAGCTAGGTCGTCGATGTCCATGCCGAAGATGATCTACGTCGAGGCATCGCTAAATCAAGCTCGACCTTCACCAAACCCTACTTTCTTGTGAAGGAAACACACTCTACTTCTTGGCAAGAGGTAGAGGATGAAGAAATAGGATGTGGGTAAACTTTGGAATTTGATTTCTCACTCAAAACATCAATCTACCATTGATGACCTCAAGCTTCTTCACTTGAAGAATGAAGAAGAAGAAGAATAATGATAAGAAAAGATTAATCCAAAAAGAAAAGAATTATCAATTCTTATCATAAGTGAACCATGGTAAAGTGTAGAGAGTTAACCAAGGTTAGTTGAATGGTTAGGGTTAAGAATGAGATAAGAATGGTGGACTTAGGTCAAAGCTTCATGAAGTTTCAACTAAACAACAAAACTAGCAACCATTCTTTTCTCATTTCTTTTATTCATTTATCAAAAAGAATAAAATGAATAATTAAGAAAATAAAACCCTAAACATAAATACAACCATGGTTCAAACTTTACACTTAACCAAAGTGGTATGCATCATCAAACATGATACATCCATGTGCACATAAACATATCGCATATGCAATGCGCACACCCGAGCGAGAAAATCCATCTTAAGTAAACCGATACTAGTTGATGCAAAGTAATATATCATATATATAAATATGCATTAAATCATTAATATCAACACTTGATTCAATGATCCGGTTATGTCGCACACAACCGACTAGTATACAATATATCGGCTTATCGAATCAACGCTTGAATCGATAACTAGGTTATATCGCATACAACCATTCGATACATTTATCGCGAGAATAGAATACGGTATCACATACACGCATTATTCTCGGTCCCGCACATATCTCATATGCGCTCCTATTTCGTTTCGCTTGAGCCAGGAAACCTCTGTGTAGGACTCTAAAGACTCGTCAATACGCCGGCAGCGGATGATGATCATATCAAACATCCACAAGCCGCAAGCGGTCTGCCAAACGTAACGGCCACCCGGGTATTGAGCGATCTGAAGATCGACGAGCAAGCCCGCTCACACTCCAGTGAATCCGACCAGTAACACTACCGTATAGTCCGGTCTGTTCGTCTGATATGTCGCATATCTCGCCTAGGGGTGGTAAACGTCAGACCCCAATTGCTCGATAAGTCATGCCGACGTAGGGTCCATAACATTCGTGAAACTACTGATAACTCTTACCAGTATATCACTGCAACCCTGGCCAGGGATTTCCTGTTATGGCCAGTCGAGCATAGCACAACATCAACCCCCAATACCGGGAGAGACGAATCCCCTCCTATCGCTCATTGCCTCCATGTGAATCGGGACTGTACCCAAAAACCACCTGTTTGCACAACTCAGTAGAGCCGTGGTAGGGTGGAAATCAAAGCACAGTGGGAGACACACAAGACTCTATGACGATCTCGGGTCAACAGACTAAGCTGTACCAGTGTCACCAGAGAACTGCCATCTGACGTGAGGTATAATACCATCTGGGAGTTCTCGGCGAGTCCGTTCAGTGTACCCAGTCTCCACTGAGCACCCGCATACCATTTTCGATGTCAAACACCAATGGATATGGGATCATCCATCGCCCATCGCATGGGTCGAGAAGATATGCGCTAGTCTACTCTGGAATATCGATGCCCCGTCTCGATATTCCCTCGACTAGGAACAATTCAAGGATGTACTCATGGACTACCCAGGCCCCACTAGTATGATCTACATCATAGTCCTGGAAGTCGAGTACATATCCTAAGGGCTTTATCAACATGTAATCAGAGAGACAGAAAGTATACATGTTAAGACAAAGTGCAACCAGATAGCGTACTATCATGTCGAGCAAGAAAGTCCTACCTATATATGTCCCAGCATCCACTACAATATACATCCAATGTACAGTAATGGCCTCTAGGGCATACATATAACTAACATATGTGATACTGCAACCACTGCTACAGATGGCCCTAGTGCAAGTGGGAGATTGTTAGTTATATGTATACCCTAGAGGCCATTACTGTACATTGGATGTATATTGTAGTGGATGCTTGGACATATATAGGTAGGACTTTCTTGCTCGACATGATAGTACGCTATCTGGTTACTCTTTATCTTAATATGTATACTTTCTGTCTCTCTGTTACATGTTGATAAAGCCCTTAGGATGTGTACTCGACTTCCAGGACTATGATGCAGATCATACTAGTGGGGTCTGGGTAGTCAATAAGTACATCCTTCAATGTTCCTAGTCGTGGGAATATCGAGACGGGGCATCGATATTCCAGAGTAGACTAGCGTATATCTTCTCGACACATGTGATGGGCGATGGATGATCCTATATCCATTGGTGTTTGACATCGGAGATGGTATGCGGGTGCTCAGTGGAGACTGGGTACACTGAACGGACTCGCCGAGAACTCCCAGATGGTATGATACCTCACGTCAGATGGCAGTTCTCTGGTGACACTGGTACAGCTTAGTCTGTTGACCCGAGATCGTCATAGAGTCTTGTGTGTCTCCTACTGTGCTTTGATTTCCACCCTACCACGGCTCTACTGAGTCGTGCAAACAGGTGGTTTTTGGGTACAGTCCCGATTCACATGGAGGCAATGAGCGATAGGAGGGGATTCGTCTCTCCCGGTATTGGGGGTTGATGTTGCGCTATGCTCGACTGGCCATAACAGGAAATCCCTGGCCAGGGTTGCAGTGATATACTGATAAGAGTTATCAATAGTTTCACGATTGTTATGGACCTCACGTCGGCATGACTTATCGAGCTACTGGGGTCTGACGTTTACCACCCCTAGGCGAGATATGCGACATATCAGACGAACAGACCGGACTGTACGGTAAGTGTTACTGGTTGGATTCACAGGAGTGTGAGCGGGCTTGCTCGTCGATCTTCTGATCGCTCAATACTCGGGTGGCCGTTACGTTTAGCAGACCGCTTGCGGCTTGTGGGTGTTTGATATGATCATCACCTGCTGCCGGCGTATTGACGAGTCTTTAGAGTCCTACACAGAGGTTTCCTGGCTCAAGCGAAACGAAATAGGAGCGCATATGAGATATGTGCGGGACCGAGAATAATTCATGAATGTGATACCGTATTCCATTCTCGCGATGAATGTATCGAATGGTAGTATGTGATATAACCTAGTTGTCGAATCAAGGATTGATTCGATAAGCCGATACATAGGATACTAGTCGGTTATATGCGATATGACCGGATCGTTAAATCAAGTGTTGATTTAATGATTTAATGTATAATTATATATTTGATATATTACTTTGCATTAACTAGTATTGGTTCACTTTAAATGGATTTTCTCACTTGAATATCACAAGTTGTATGTGTGATATACTTTTGTGCACTTGATTGTATCATGTTTGATGATACATGTTTACTTGGTTAAGTGTAAAGAATTAAAACATGGTTAAGTTAATGATTAGGGTTTTCTTTTTCTTACTTATTTATTTATTTATTTATTTTGGAAAAGATATGAAATGAAATGGTTGCTAGTTTTGTTTTTCTTTGAAGCTTCTTGAAGCTTTGACTAAAGTGACCATTTTGTCTCATACTTAACCCTAACCATTCCACTTAACCCTAGTACATTCTCTACACCTAACCAAGGTTAGAAAATGATAAGTGTTGATTTTATTTTCTATTTTTAATAACACTTATCATATTCTCTCTTCTTCTTCTTCTTCATCTTCAACATGAAGAAAACCTAGCTACCATCAATGGCAACTCGTGAAAATGAGTTAGAAATCCAATTCTAAAGTGAACCCACTTCCTATTTCTTCATCCTCTACCTCTTGCCAAGTAGTATAGGGTGTTTTCTTCACAAGTTTCATGGCTTGGTGAAGTGGGAGCTTGATCTAGTGATGCCTCGACGTAGATCATCTTCGGCATCGAAGCCGACGACCAAGCCCGCCCATTTCTTCGATGAAGCCGATGCTAGAGTCCGGAATCCAATTTGGACAGCGGAGGGACATCATCGCGGAGCTTAGGAAGTGGTGGACCGGATCTACAAAGGTTGTAGCCCCTTTCCTTTTAAGTTAAAGTTGTTTACTCTCATCGCATCGTCTATATATCTAGTTAACGATCCGTATTAGGGTTTGTAGGCACTTGGAAAATTTTGAATTGGCCATGTTTGATCACTTGTGAGACCTCTAGTGTGTGCCTAGGAACCCTACACCCCCTAAGCCCGCCATGCGATGCACATAGACGAACGGACCCGACTGTACGGATATTGTCACTGACAGGCTCAGTAGGGTGTCAGGATGAGTTCGCTCATCGACGTCCCATTTAGTCAATAGCTGGTAGCCTTTTACGTATGGCTAATACCTCTAACGTACTAATGGTTAAATCCACAGCCAAAGTATTGACGAGTCTTTAGAGTCCCCCACAGACAGTTTCTCAAGTTTCGGGCGTAACGCTGTAGAGGCCGTATGGATATATGGCAGGGTTCGATCATATACGTGCGGTATTGCACGGATCGTGATCGGACGGATAATACTAGCGGGCTTTGGTTTGAGCCAGATCCTAGTATTGTACAGTGTAGATTATGTCTCTTTGCATTTGTATTCGGTCGGAATACAAATGCGAGTATGTATATACAGTCGCGGGGTTTTCCTGTAATTTATTACGGGATCGTTTTTCTGAAGTTGCCAGTTTGCTTTCCGTTTCGGCCATTTTTCTTTCTATCTTTCTTTGGCTGAAAATTGATGGGAGGGGCTTATTTGCAAATGTTCAAATTAGCAATTTGGAGGGTTGTTTTTGTGATTATTGGTTCATGATGGTTCTGGCTTCCATTGACTTCTTTGCTTCAGCATTGCTTGCTTAATATGATAGGTTTAGTGATGGGTCTTTGATTGGATTTGATTGTGAATCATTTTCATGGTTATCATTGATTTCCTTTTTTGCTCATGATGACATTTTTTTTCTCTCCCCTCCATTATCTATGGCCGTCCTCTTGATAGATGGAGGTGGTCATAATTTGTGGTGTGGGATTTTGTTCTCTTCATGCTTGCAAAAATTCCCTAGTTCATCAAAAATGTTTACATCTCCTTCTCCTCTTCCAAATGGCAACTTCATATAACCCCATGAAACAAAACCACTCTACACTTAGCCTACAACATTCTTGGACATGTCGGCTCGCCAACTTCGTGCCCGAGTTGCCTCGGTCCAGAGGTGGGAGCCCGTAAAAGAACCCGGCGATGTGGTGCTCTTTCCGACGAGGAGATGAAGACAGGAGATTCCGCGAGGAGATCGGGATGGAGGCCGAAGACCGAAGAACACGGATCGCTCGGTATAGCTTTCTACCCATTCTCTAGTTTGCTAGCATTAGGTTAATGGCCCGATCTGGGTTTAAAAGTCCGCGGTAGCGCCGGTTTACAAGTTTAGTAAAAGTTTTGTTTTCCGCATTTTGGCCTCGTTCCGACGGCCGGGGCGCTGCCGTGCACTTATATTATGCAACTTAGATAATTCAAAAGCCAGTATTTTAAGAAGGTTCGGTCAACTTGGTCAATGAGTCATAGTCTAGGGTCGGTCAATGGTCGCAGTCAAAGAGAGAGAGAAAAGAAACACTCTGCATGCACTCTAACCTAGATCAGAATTGTTATCACTTTATCTAATCAGGAAATCTCCCACTGTACCGTCAAATTCTCCCCAAAACCTGAAAGAAGAATTAGTCGGGATCACCCGAAGAGTAAACCAACTCATCAGTGGGAATCGGCATCCAACTATCATCGCATGATAAAGTGAAGGAATCCACTCACGTTATCACACTCCAGAAGGTATGCGCATACTTGGCAAGTTTCAGTTTCATTATAAACTCCCGATGTGGATTTTTGCCCCATGCTCTTAGGACCCTGACGTTGGCCAAATGCCATAAGTCACATGCCAAGTTCTACCCATCATTATCTTGTCAATTTGAACCCACCAGCACATGCCCCTGACGTTGGCCAAATGGCAGAACGACTGTCCCAAACCAACTCTTCTATCTATGCAACAGATGAATACCCAGCAGCTACCAAACACTATGCCTTGGCGTTGGTCAAAATACATAGCTTGAATACTATTGAATACCCAACTGAAATGACGGAGTGCTACGGCTGGTTTTTAGCGAAAAACCTTTAACGTAACGAACTTGATATCGCTGAAGGAACTTGATAGCTTTTTATGAAAATATAGCGGCGAAAACTTTTGCTAAAGAGGTCACTCGCGGTGAAGGGATCTCGGCTCTTTCCTCGTGGAATGAGGTGCAGGATATTCCAACTGAATACCGCAATGCAAAGCAACAAGTAATCGACTATAGTGAAGTTATTACCCTGACGTAAATTTCTGCCTAAGGGGTCACTCCTGGTGAAGGGATCTCGGCCCTTGCCTCGTCGAATGAGGTGCAGGATATTCTAACTGAATACCGCTATGCAAAACAAAAGAAAACGTCCTTATAATAACACTTTTTAAAACTGTTCCAACAACGTCCAAACAGATTTGTTTTCCTTTGCATTGATCAGAATCAACGCAGTCCCATCAATTAATCACACCAGAAAAAAACGAAAATAAAATGTACGTATATGCCACCAGTATTCGTCAGTGGAGCCCGTCATCACCCGTTAGGTTACTTAACTAACGACAGAGCGGGGACTGGACTAGCGCGGGTGTAAATCATATACAACATCTACTAGTATATATACCAATATACAATAATCACTCCAGGCGTGATAAATGCAATATTACAGAAAAGTAATAAGCATCACAGAACAATACAGATAATCTGGGATCCCCGGGTTTCACAGAGCCACTGCTGAAACCCGACGTTCCCCTGATTGTGTGGATAGCCTGTGTAATGAAAACGTAGACCCCTACGAGTGCGGCAAGTTACCCGTCAAAACCATAAGCGAGGCAGCCCCCTACAGCAAAGTGAATGGACCAACCTGCACTTCACGGAATCCGGTAACTTGAGCACCCCTCCTTGGGTCAACCTGTACCCCCTACGAGTGCGGCGGATAGTCTGCCAATTCTAGAGTGAGGCCCATTTTCCTCTCAAAGCCATGAAATACGGACCCGTTGCCCTCCAGAACCCGGCTATCCGTGCACTCCATCGCGGGGTAAACCTAGTACAGCAATGAAAAATATGTACAACGGGTACATCGACCTCAGCCCAGTCATGACCCAAAAGAATATTATACAAACAGGAAGTGACGGCAGTCCATATGTTGGATGCTCGCCCCGCAATATCAAATGTACAAATAAATCCAAACTGCACTACCATTGCACACAGCTATCCACCACGATAAATCCACAACATCACAGCACAACATAGAACATCAATGCGAATGTCACGTTCGCAAACCTGTCTAAAAGTGCTATAGTAATTAGACACGATTTACCGCTCGAATGGCATTCATGGTCGGAGATATAATGTAAGTACTGTAAACTAACAAGTTTAAAATTCTGATCGACAAAACTCCCAAAGTGGGACCTACGTACAACTGTAGTACTCATACAAAATCAGGGCCCAAATAAAATATTCCAAAAACCACAATTCCCTATGCAAAACACCCAGAAGAAATATGGTGTACTGTTGCTCCAAACCGGCGGCGGAAACGTGGCGGAACCGCGGCCAATGCATGGCTTGTGCGGCGGTCCAGCGGTGTTCTGGAAGCTTCAGTCTACCAAATTTCTTCCAGAGTCTTAAAAAGCCTGCTCGATTTTCTGAGATGCTCAAAATGATTTTTAGATCAGTTTTAAAAATCGACAGAAACGTTAACATGAAAAGTGCGGTTTTGGAAATTTTGTTCGATCGATGTTTTAAACACGTTAGAACAAGCTAGTAAAGGTTAATGGCGTGGCTCTAATACCATGTAAGTCTACGGTAGCGCCCTGGCCGTCATTCTGATGCCAAACGCGGAACAAAAACTTTTATAACTGACGCTATCGCATACTATAACCCGGATCATTCCATTAACGCAAAACTAACAAATTGTAAAGAGGTAGAAAGGCTATACCGATCGATCCGACTCCTTCGGTCTTTAGCCATCATCCCACGCTCCTCGCGGCAACTCCGATCTCTTGTCTCCTCATCATGGTAGCACCACGTTAACGGATCTTTAAACGGGCTCTCGCCTCTATACCGAGGCAACTCGATCATCAAGTCTTCCAAAAGAGATGACCAAGATGAAGTAGAGAATGAGTAGAATACTTTGTCTCAAACACCCTAGGGTTCTCATCACATGAGAGGGATAGGGTGGAGGTAGAAGAAGATGCAAAGAGTTGTAAATGGTGAACTCAAGAAACTTATCTCAAGAGAGCAAAAACCAAGCATACAAAAATAACCCTTGGCTGCCCTCTTCTCTTGTGTGTGATATATATAAGGTTTAGTGTTAGAGAAATAAAGAAAATATCTTCCCAAAATATCTCCAACTCAACCCTAAAATATCTCACCCAAAAAAAACATCATTAATTCTTTTAATGACTCACTAGATGACTCATTACATGAGTCATTAGTGAACATTCTAGAATTAATGAGTCACAATAATGAGTCACCCTTTTCAAAACTAATAATCATTTAAACCAAAATGATTAATCCAAAAAGAAATGTATCTTTTAAAATATTCTCGTAACGGATTACGAGAATACTCCCCACCTGTATATACATACCTGTATTCGTATTCCGACCGAATATGAATATGAGAGACTAAAATATTCCGACTCAATATAATTCATGGATCCGGCTTAAACCAAAGCCCACCAGTATTATCTATCCGAAATATGACACGTGCACAAGTGCACGTGCATTTTCGAACCCTGCCATAAAACCATACGGCCTCTACAACGTTTCGCCCGAACTGGAAAAGCTATCTGTAGGGGACTCTAAAGACTCGTCAGTACCCTGGCAGTGGGTTAACCACAAGCACGTCAGCGGCACTAGCTGTGCGTAACGGCTGCCCATGTACTGACCGAAAGGGAAGCCGATGAGCGAACTCATCCAGGAACCCTACTGAGCCTATCAGTGACAATAAACATACAGTCCGGTCCGTTCGTCTATGAGCATTGCATATCGGGCCTAGGTGGCTGGTAACGTCAGACCCCCAATAGCGGTATAAGTCGTGTCGGAGAGTAGGCCTGAACACCCTGAGAAACTACTGGAATACGTACCAGTAATTCTCACCTGCCTTGGCCAAGGACTTCGTGTAATGGATCTCCTAGACACAGCGCGATCTCACACCCAATACCGGGAGAAACGAATCCCCTGCCGATCCGCTCACTTGCCTCCATGTGGCTCGGTACTACCCAACTAAAACCTGTTTGCATGACTCCTTTGAGCCGTGGTAGGGTAGTAATCAAAGCACGGTGCGAACTCACACGAGACAAATGACAACCTCAGGTCGATGAACTAACCTATACACATGTCACTAGAGAACTGCTATCTGATGCTAGGTATAATACCAACTAGCAGGTTCCCGGCGAGTCCTGTCCGGTGCACTCATAACCCAATGAGCACCTGTATACATCTTAGGCGATCCAACTGACACAAATGGCTTGTGAGACCAGCCACCGCCCCTCGTCGGGGTCTCGACTGTATACACTAGTCTACTCCGGAGTATCGATTCCTTGTCTCGAAACTCCCACGACTAGAGACCACTTTTAAGGATGTGCTTATAGACTACCCAACTCTCACGTATATGATCGCCATCATACTGTTGGTAGTCAAGCAGGATCCTAAGGGCTCTATCAACGTGTAATAGTGATCATGTCACCTAAAACTGTACACGACTGATAAAGGCAAACCAGATAGCATACTATCATCTTGAGTAAGACTGTCCTACCGGTATAGGTCCTCCATCAATCATTGCAATCACGTACCTGAGATCCAATAATTGACTTTGAGGACACTACATCCAACATATATCATATATATAATTATACATTAAATTATCGAATCAACATTTGATCCGACAATCCGGCTATATTGCATATAACTGACTAATATAACATGAACCAATTTCATCGAATCAACACTTGATCCGATGACCCGGCTATATCACATATACCCGGCCGATATCTTATATCGCGAGAATATAATACGGCATCTCATATTGTATTTGTCACGACCCGAAAATTGGCACGTGACGGCCATAATACTACGCAACGTCTACAGGCGTAACGCAGTAAAAGAAAGCCAAAACCCAGAAATCTAAACCATTAAAATACCAGAAAAGATAAGAAACATTGTTTAAACCTTTAAAAAAAGTCTCAAGTATAAATTCTTTAAGTCCAATTTTCTTTCTTGAATATTTCGGCAGCACCTCCTTTATAAAAACCAACCCCAAAAATGGGTACAACATAAATATAAAGTAAAGCATCCCCAACGGGAGCAAATCCACGCCCAAAGGCGGAAAACAACCACCACAACAAATATACGACGCCGTAGCGAAGAAATAGAAGACGATAGGATGGAAACTGTATAAAAGACAACAAATCCAACATAATATACAACATCGTCCTCACCAAGTCTCTAAGTCAATATGAAAAAAGTAGATGGAGGGTACAGGGATACAACGAATATACAATACAACGAATAACCACAAAACCAACCTAAGCAAACTGCACACTGTGAGCTGATGCGGTATCCATAGAAAAAGATGATAAGATGTGTGATAATAGCCTGCCTCTGACTATCCTGAGGAACACCTGCAAACACTGTGGCACAACGGGGGTGAGTTGCCAACTCGTGAATAGTAAATAACATATGCAGGTAATCGCAAGTATGCACGTAAAGCGTGAATCTAAGCTATGCAATTAACAGTAATAACAAGTCATATGAATGCAGAATAATGGAAAGTACACTAGCAGGTACAACCAATATATATACAGCAATAATGATATGACAACAGTATGCAATAATCATGCGATAGGGATATGAGAATGTAACTGTGCAATAATCATGAAAGGTACACTAACAGGTACTACTAATACAAGAAGTAGTGCACAACAGATAAGGTGAGGTATGGAGTGAAGTATGTCATTTCCACGGAATCCTGACATCGTGGTAGGATCACAATCCAACAAGACAATTTAATTACTAATTCCTCGAATCAGCCCCCAAATTGGCTTTCATATTATCTAAATATCACATCTCCTCAATTGCACAATATCAAGTATATCTCATATATCCCGAATGTACAACCTCAAGTATATATCACATATATCGAATGTACAATCATCAAGTATATCTCGTATATATCGAATGTACAAAATCAAGTGGATCTCACATATCTCATATGTACAATATGAAGTATATCTCACATATCTCGAATGTAAAATAGCAAGTAGATCTCATATATCTCGAATGAACAATATCAAGTAGATCTCGCATATCTCGTATGTACAATATCAAGTATATCTCACATATCTCGTATGTACAATATCAAGTAGATCTCACATATCTCGAATGTACAATATCAAGTAGATCTCACATATCTCGAATATACAATATCAAGTAGATCTCACATATCTCGTATGTACAATATCAAGTAGATCTCACATATCTCGAATGTACAACAGTAAGTAGATCTCACATATCTATCCAGTATCCAATCTCAAATGAATCTCTTATATCCCGAATCAAATCTCCAGCAAAATTCTAACATTCTAAATATAATGGCATATATAAATATGATGAGGTCAATACACATATATTAGCGTCCCATTCCACTAATATTGGTTTAAGGGTATATATAACAGCGGCTCAATCCTCTGTTATATACACAAAGGAGTAATTAGAAATATCATGAAACCAATGTGCCAAATATCGACACAGAAATGCTGATCCATCAGGTGCTGTCTCCATGACTGGCCTCCTGATAGGTACGTATCATACGCTATCCCGAAAGCTCAAGTGCCTAGCTCTGACCCTCGCCTCTCGACGTATCCATACGTGCATGACTCCCGTCGGTATCCATATGATAGCCGCTGAGTCATTGGTCCTGTCACCGGAAAGTATGGTTCCCCTGAGCCTCATCGCCTAGCACCGCGACATCGTTCTTGCTTCGGGGTACCCCCGGGCCCCACCATGTACCCACAGACGGTGCCTCCTCACTCCTCGAATCCGGTGTATATCAGAACCGATAAATCTCATGGTGGCTGCGGAAATATCAATTTCAAGGAAACCGGGTCCTTCAAATAATGCATAATTTCATGAACTACCACGGTCCGCAAATCCAGAAAACATCATGAAAAATCCATACAACAATGCGATAATCTATGAATATAATATGTGCGCCATATCTGAAATGCAAGCATATAAAGGAAAAACCGCTAATTAACTGCATCAAGTTAATACAAATATCATGCGGTTCCTATTTATCCACTTCTAAATAACATCAAGTGAAGGTAAACATGTAGCTAAAACCAGATGTATGTAAAATCAATAAGGTATAGCAAGATAATGTGTCTACCTATAAGCAATGATATAGTATACCTCCCTGGGTATAAGAACAGTATGTACAAGGTATACCTGTAGCTATAACAGGGAGTGTGTATGTACCTATCACTAATGGTACAATACCCTATAGGAATACAGGTAACCAGCATGTAGGTATACAGGTATGCTAAATGCCATATATGATAAGCAGTAAGACTCAATGTCACAATGTCCCTAACCACGCAATATAATATCTATAAGTGGTTTGTGTGTGACATGGCAATTATTGACGGTGTGTGTAGCATATAATCAGTGCTCATGCAACATGAATCGTCAATAATATGTGCAGTGTCCTACTACTACTAGTCCAGGCACAACTACATCTAAGTAATAGGGTAAAGGCGCAATTCTTACAATAATGTAGAATATGCGACAAGTAATAAAATCTCTAACCCTGACGCATAACGCCATGTGGGCGATTCCCCTGTAGATGTTAAATCTACTCACCAACGCTCCAAGCCAGGTGAAGTCTACCACCTATTTTTCCTTGCCGTAGCGTCCGAAGTCCCCGCTTGCGAACCTAAAATTTCACAAACACATCACATAAGCATATATTCTATATCGACGAAAAGACATCGAAACGCAAGAATAACGCCCTGAAAATTACACTGCGCGCTTAGCGAATCTAACGCGCACGACATCGGCCAAAAATCCTAACTAGGGTCGCCAAACTACGAAACACCTAGTCTAGATTCCGATCGTCCCGATCGCGCATTCAAAACACAATAATAAACGTGGTCTCAATATAAATAACGTCGCAACGTCAAAAGAAACCCACGCCTAAAAGTTACCAAAATCTAGTAAGCAGTATTTATCTTTATAGCACAAAACTACGAGTTTTACCAAAACTATAATTTACAAACATCTTCAAATAGCAAGGTTAAACCATTTAAACCATTTCTATATTTTTAAACTTGCTTAATTAAGCTTTAGCAAAAACCTAGTATGCAAAACCCTTAATTAGACAAAGTAGTAATTAGCAAAAATTAGCATTTTCTACTAGGTTAAGCTTTTCCAATTCACAAATTAACACTTAAATTAAATATTAAACACTTAAATTAAGCTTTAATCTTAACTTGAATTTCTAAAACCATTTCTAGAATTTTGAAATATGAAATTTAAAGCTTAAACTAACATATAATTAAGCTAGCATAAAGATTTAAACTTAACAATTAGAGATTAGGGTTAGGGTTTTATAACTTCAAGAACACCACTTGAATCAAGGATAAAACCAAACTTTAGCCTCCAAAATCCTCACTAGAATGAAGATCCAAGCAACTTTTGTGAAGAAGAAAGAAGGTTATGGATTTTATTTGAATTTCTATGAATTAAATTGGATTTTTCATGATTTATTTGTACAAGAAATGATGAAAAATGAGCGAGAAAAGAAAGGGGCAGCCAAGAACAAGTAGTGGCCGGCCATGAGGGAGTGTGGGTGCTTTTTTGGTGAATTGTAGAATTTTCTAGAAGAAAATAGAATAATAGTATAATAAAACAAAAGCTTATGTTCACACTACTTTTCTTTTTCTTTATTTTTTAAAAAAATAAATCCTTTCACCATAAAAATCTAGATATTTAAAAAGAAGGTTCTAAAATAATTGTGGTGATAATTTTCAAGAATTTTCATTTAGAAGATATTTCCCGATTTACGTGCATATTTTACCGGCTAAAATAATATTTTATTTGGGAAAAATTCTATGTGAACCAAAACCTCCCAAATACCCCTAAAGTTCGCGCACACGCTTTATTTTAGCTAAAAAAAGTGCCGGTAAGCTTATACGGACGTTTGATCGAAATCGGGTTAAAACGGGAAAAACCGACAATTTTGCCCTAAAACGGAAAAATTCGCAAAACGATTTCTGAAACGTTACAATCTTCCCCCTTTAAAGAAATTCGGTCCCCGAATTAAAATTCATCTATGCGTACCTTCAAGAAGATGAGTACAAAACTCCCAATTCTCGCTCGCAGCCTACCAAGTGATCATCTCACTATACGGCTACGTCCAAGAAAATCCTTCACAGATGGCCAGACCCTTGACCGAAGTTTTTCCACCCGCCTAGCCATTAACACAATTGGCTGCTGGTGAACGAAAGATCGCGTCCAAACTAAATGGTCTAGTGCTGAATCATGTGAGAAAGGTCATGAAGGTAATTGCAAAGTATCGACACAAGGAAAACGGGGTGAATACTCAAAAATCTGGGCAGAAGAGCCAAATTAAAGGCAACGAACTAACTCGCTAAAAGGATCTCAAAAGGACCTAAAATCCTGGAATAAGCTTCCCAAAACTCAACATGTCATTCATCGGAAAATCCGTAGAAATACATGATCTCCCACTGTTGTACATATGATGTATATTATAATGGATGCTTGGATATATATAGAGATGACTTTCTTGCTCGTCATGATAGTATGCTATTTGGTTTCACTTTATCTTAACATGTTGACTTGTATTGGTTTACTGTTTTACTCTCACATGTTGATAAAGCCCTTAGGATCTGTACTCGACTACTGGGACTATGATGAGATCATACTAGTGGGGCCGCGGTAGTCGATGAGTACATCCTATAACCGTTCCTAGTCAAGGGTATATCGAGACAGGGCATCGATACACCAGAGTAGACTAGCGTATACGCATCTTGACCCATATGATGGGCGATGGATGATCCCATATCCATCGGTGTTAGACATCAGAGATGGTGTACGGGTGCTCAGTGGAGACTGGGTACACTGGACGGACATCGGATCAAGTGTTGATTCGATGAATCGGTACATGATATATTAGTCAGTAATATTCGATATAGCCGGATCGTCGGATCAAGTGTTGATTCGATGATTTAATGTATAATAATGTATATGATATATTGTATTACATTATCTAATATTGGCTCGCTTTATTATTTCATTTTCTCAGTGGATGATACATTGATATATATGCGATATATGTTAATTGTATTATTTTCCTTTGTTGCAAATATATAATATATATGTGATATATATTATTGTGACATGATATGATTAATTGTTAAACATGTTTAAGGATGATTAATTGAGGTTAGGGTTTGTTTTGGGTTAGATGTTTCATGCATCTTCTAGAAGTTTTTGCTTTCGTCATTCTTAAGATATTTTGGATGACACATTCTTTAACTCAACCAAACCCTAACTCTAGTTTATTCTCTACTAAATCCTAGCCACTCATCCTTGACCATGGTTTACAAATCAATCATATAGCTTTTATTCTATTCATCACAAAAGAAAATGATTCATAATCTTTTTCCATCATCATCTTCTTCTATCTTGAAGAAAGCTCACTTGATTTTCTTTATGTGATGAAATAATATGAGAAAATGATTTAAAAAGAAAGCAAAAATACTACTCTCTCATACTCATCTCATCTAGCCCATGAGATTAGTGTGTTCATCTCTTTAGAGTGAGAAAGCTTGAGTCTTTGCAACTTCAAGGTAGATCATCGGAGATTTGGAATACTTCGAGCTAGCATGGATCGTTCGAGTCGTGGAGCCTCTCATGAGTCCGGGAGATCGTGGATCGCGGCAAAGGGACTTCTACTCGGAGCTTGTGAAGCGAAGGAGCGGACTACAAAGGTTGTAATCCCTCACACTTAGATAAAAGTTATCATCTTGCATGTTAAACCCTAATAATCTAGCAAAGATCCCGGCTTTGGGTTGTTCGGCACGTCTAAATTTTTATCCGGGCATGTTTGATGCCTTATGAACCTTCACAAGAGTGCCTAGGAACCCTACACTCTCATCCTGACCTGAACCAACTGGATCATCTCCGAAGTCTCTAGACTAGCTGGGGTCCAAAAATCCTACTACGCAGAGTCAGAAAAACAGACTGGAGATCGACACCACCTAACAAACAAAACTTAAAGGTTGCCAATTAGAATGTCTCCTGATAACTGCTATCGAAGGAGAATCCGAACAATGGAAAGTGACGATCCCAACTGCCGAAAACAATTAATACGTACGCACAAACATATCCTTCAGAGTCGGTGTAGCCCGCTCTCACATAACCATCATCCTACGGATGGAAAAACGGAGCTAAAGCTCAGCCAGTACGCAAGGCTCCCTGAAGCTCCTGCCCAAGACGGCAAGCGAACAGGGTGCCTTCATTGGATACGACCCTCGAAGGAACTCCATGCAACACACAAACTTAACAAAGAACAATTGAGCAGACTGAGAAAAACCGGACAACAAGCATCCGAATGGAGTCACACCCTGACTAAACCTAGGTATACACCATAACGAATTTCATGGAGATCTGCTCCCATTCCCACTTCGGAACAGTTAAAGATTGTAACTCTCCAGCCGGTCTCAGACGCTCAACCTAAAAATCTGTGGATCTGCGTCCTGCACACAAGTCTGGGCCAAAGCTGTACGACCTCGATCTTCCTCGGGACCATACAAAAACCGTCTCCCGCAACTAAAAGACCTAGGAGTCAACACAAACAAGCCTGAAGGAACACTCCGAGAATCTAGCAACAGCTGGGGCTTTCCCAATGTTTGAAAAACAAATTCTCAAGTGGTACTCCTGTCCCTCACGACACATTGAATAGACCAGAATGTCGTCAATAACACAACAATAACTGGTCGAGGAACGGCCTGAAGAAATCTGGTGCATCATGCCTACGAATGCTGCTATGGTATTGGCGAGTCCAAAGACACCACCAAAACACACAAAGCCGTAGCATGCACATGGCAGCCAACGGAATGCCATCACTCCGAACCCGCAACAATGATGACCTGATCACAACAACTTAGAAAAAGTCTCACACTTAGGAGCCGATCGAAGAAATAGTCAATGCGAGGTAAATGATACCTATCCGCACCGTAAGCCGGTTCAATTGACGATCTATCAATACACAACCTCAACTGCCGTCCTTCTCCTTGACGAATAGAAATAGGAGCTCCTCAAGGCGAAACACTCAGACGCACAAACCCCACAACAAAAAACTCTGCAGCTGATCCTTAAGCTCCCTAAGCTCCGCCGGCTCATCTGGAACAACGTCGGAAAACTCTCGCACGATAAGAACCCGGTCCAACAAACCCACTATGGCTCCGGTATCACGAATGAATGCAATGAATCCTCGACATCCTCTACTCAAAAGCCGACTAGCGAAAAAGGCTGAATTCAAGCTGTGTGAGGCAGCACTACTGCCCTCCTGTGCACAACAAGAACTGACTCGCCGGGAAAACAAACCCTGTCTGTTTTCCTCGCGGTAGTCCATAGATGCCTAGCACGTAACTAACCAGTCCGTGCCCAGGAGAACGTCAAATCCAACATCTCTAGAAGGATCAAGTGACGGATGAATCCCCTAACCGATTGGCATACGACTGAAATACGTGTCGCGGAACAAAAGAATCGCTGACAGAAGTTAACACAACAAACAGCTGATCTAGCTAACACGAATCCCCTCGTCCCAACCTCTGCTACTCCCGCAACGGTCACGAAAGCTGTCTCGACGACTAAGCCTCTGTCTCTGAGATGATATCCAGGTACGAGTCCTCCACGGTTCTGGAACTCCCGAAGTCTCTGGAATACGTGTCTCGTCAACTAGGGCCGCATCCACTGGTGCTATGCAAGTGACGGAATACTGTGTGCTGATCGCAAGGAACAACTGGGTAGCAGGGTGACAACCTCCTGTCGCTGCGCTCGAATGGCCTCAACCAATGAACTCATCGTCTAGCACAAGTCCTGCATCTCTGCCACATGCCTAGCGATACTATCTGTCGAAGGCGAATCCGTCTGCACCTGTGCAACTAGCGTGCCATCCTGGTCAATGCTCGTTTCACCCGAGCCAACTCTGACCTCGGCCTCGCTGCACCTCACTGAGTCCCCATAGTCGTCGTCGGCAAAGGCTATAAATAGGAATAGGATTCGATATGAACACGGAAATCAAATCACAAGGATATGAATCATCAAGGAATTTCAAGTAATTGTACTTAGGTCACTTTAGGCGGAGTACTGCATCGTGAGTATGCTGCAGACATACACACAGTACGTTACTCTGCTTAAGCTACCTACTCCATCATATCAAGGTCATCCTACACTCCGTAAGGTAAAAACCTAGCGCTCTGATACCAACTTTGTCACGACCCGAAAATTGGCACGTGACGGCCCTAATACTACGCAACGTCTACAGGCGTAACGCAGTAAAAGAAAGCCAAAACCCAGAAATCTAAACCATTAAAATACCAGAAAAGATAAGAAACAATGTTTAAACCTTTAAAAAAAATCTCAAGTATAAATTTTTTAAGTACAATTTTCTTTCTTGAAAATTTCGGCAGCACCTCCTTTATAAAAACCAACCCCAAAAATGGGTACAACATAAATATAAAGTAAAGCATCCCCAACGGGAGCAAATCCACGCCCAAAGGCGGAAAACAACCACCACAACAAATATACGACGCCGTAGCGAAAAAATAGAAGACGATAGAAAGGAAACAGTATAAAAGACAACAAATCCAACATAATATACAACATCGTCCTCACCAAGTCTCTAAGTCAATATGAAAAAAGTAGATGGAGGGTACAGGGATACAACGAATATACAATACAACGAATAACCACAAAACCCACCTAAGCAAACTGCACACTGTGAGCTGATGCGGTATCCGTAGCAAAAGATGATAAGATGTGTGATAATAGCCTGCCTCTGACTATCCTGAGGAACACCTGCAAACACTGTGGCACAACGGGGGTGAGTTGCCAACTCGTGAATAGTAAATAACATATGCAGGTAATCGCAAGTATGCACGTAAAGCGTGAATCTAAGCTATGCAATTAACAGTAATAACAAGTCATATGAATGCAGAATAATGGAAAGTACACTAGCAGGTACAACCAATATATATACAGCAATAATGATATGACAACAGTATGCAATAATCATGCGATAGGGATATGAGAATGTAACTGTGCAATAATCATGAAAGGTACACTAACAGGTACTACTAATACAAGAAGCAGTGCACAACAGATAAGGTGAGGTATGGAGTGAAGTATGTCATTTCCACGGAATCCTGACATCGTGGTAGGATCACAATCCAGCAAGACAATTTAATTACTAATTCCTCGAATCAGCCCCCAAATTGGCTCTTATATTATCTAAATATCATATCTCCTCAATTGCACAATATCAAGTATATCTCATATATCCCGAATGTACAACCTCAAGTATATATCACATATATCGAATGTACAATCATCAAGTATATCTCGTATATATCGAATGTACAAAATCAAGTGGATCTCACATATCTCATATGTACAATATGAAGTATATCTCACATATCTCGAAAGTAAAATAGCAAGTAGATCTCATATATCTCGAATGCACAATATCAAGTAGATCTCACATATCTCGTATATACAATATCAAGTAGATCTCACATATCTCGTATGTACAATATCAAGTAGATCTCACATATCTCGAATGTACAATATCAAGTATATCTCACATATCTCGAATGTACAATATCAAGTAGATCTCACATATCTCGTATGTAAAATATCAAGTATATCTCACATATCTCGAATGTACAACAGTAAGTAGATTTCACATATCTATCCAGTATCCAGTCTCAAATAAATCTCTTATATCCCGAATCAAATCTCCAGAAAAATTCTAACATCCTAAATATAATGGCATATATAAATATGATGAGGTCAATACACATATATTAGCGTCCCATTCCACTAATATTGGTGTAAGGGTATATATAACAGCGGCTCAATCCCCTGTTATATACATAGAGTAGTAACTAGAAATATCATGAAACCAATGTGCCAAATATCGACACAGAAATGCTGATCCATCAGGTGCTGTCTCCATGACTGGCCCCCTGATAGGTACGTATCATACGCTATCCCGAAAGCTCGAGTGCCTAGCTCTGACCCTCGCCTCTCGACGTATCCATACGTGCATGACTCCCGTCGGTATCCACATGATAGCCGCTGAGTCATTGGTCCTGTCACCGGAAAGTTTGGTTCCCCTGAGCCTCATCGCCTAGCACCGCGACATCGTTCTTGCTTCGGGGTACCCCCGGGCCCCACCATGTACCCACAGACGGTGCCTCCTCACTCCTCGAATCCGGTGTATATCAGAACCGATAAATCTCATGGTGGCTGCGGAAATATCAATTTCAAGGAAACCGGGTCCTTCAAATAATGCATAATTTCATGAACTACCATGGCCCGCAAATCCAGAAAACATCATGAAAAATCCATACAACAATGCGATAATCCATGAATATAATATGTGCGCCATATCTGAAATGCAAGCATATAAAGGAAAAACCGCTAATTAACTGCATCAAGTTAATACAAATATCATGCGGTTCCTATTTATCCACTTCTAAATAACATCAAGTGAAGGTAAACATGTAGCTAAAACCAGATATATGTAAAATCAATAAGGTATAGCAAGATAATGTGTCTACCTATAAGCAATGATATAGTATACCTCCCTGGGTATAAGAACAGTATGTGCAAGGTATACCTGTAGCTATGACAGGGAGTGTGTATGTACCTTTCACTAATGGTACAATACCCTATAGGAATACAGGTAACTAGCATGTAGGTATACAGGTATGCTAAATGCCATATATGATAAGCAGTAAGACTCAATGTCACAATGTCCCTAACCACGCAATATAACATCTATAAGTGGTTTGTGTGTGACATGGCAATTATTGACGGTGTGTGTAGCATATAATCAGTGCTCATGCAACATGAATCGTCAATAATATGTGCAGTGTCTTACTACTACTAGTCCAGGCACAACTACATCTAAGTAATAGGGTAAAGGCACAATTCTAACAATAATGTAGAATATGCGACAAGTAATAAAATCTCTAGCCCTGACGCATAACGCCATGCTGGCGATTCCCCTGTAGATGTTAAATCTACTCACCAAAGCTCCAAGCTAGGTGAAGCCTACCACCTATTTTCCCTTGTCGTAGCGTCCGAAGTCCCCGCTTGCGAACCTAAAATTTCACAAACACATCACATAAGCATATATTCTACATCGACGAAAAGACATCGAAACGCAAGAATAACGCCCTGAAAATTACACTGCGCGCTTAGAGAATCTAACGCGCACGACATCGGCCAAAAATCCTAACTAGGGTCGCCAAACTACGAAACACCTAGTCTAGATTCCGATCGTCCCGATCGCGCATTCAAAACACAATAATAAACGTGGTCTCAATATAAATAACGTCGCAACGTCAAAAGAAACCCACGCCTAAAAGTTACCAAAATCTAGTAAGCAGTATTTATCTTTATAGCACAAAACTACGAGTTTTACCAAAACTATAATTTACAAACATCTTCAAATAGCAAGGTTAAACCATTTAAACCATTTCTATATTTTTAAACTTGCTTAATTAAGCTTTAGCAAAAACCTAGTAAGCAAAACCCTTAATTAGACAAAGTAGTAATTAGCAAAAATTAGCATTTTCTACTAGATTAAGCTTTTCCAATTCACAAATTAACACTTAAATTAAATATTAAACACTTAAATTAAGCTTTAATCTTAACTTGAATTTCTAAAACCATTTCTAGAATTTTGAAATATGAAATTTAAAGCTTAAACTAACATCTAATTAAGCTAGCATAAAGATTTAAACTTAACAATTAGAGATTAGGGTTAGGGTTTTATACCTTCAAGAACACCACTTGAATCAAGGATAAAACCAAACTTTAGCCTCAAAAATCTTCACTAGAATGAAGATCCAAGCAACTTTTGTGAAGAAGAAAGAAGGTTTTGGATTTTATTTGAATTTCTATGAATTAAATTGGATTTTTCATGATTTATTTGTACAAGAAATGATGAAAAATGAGTGAGAAAAGAAAGGGGCAGCCAAGAACAAGTAGTGGCCGGCCATGAGGGAGTGTGGGTGTTTTTTTGGTGAATTGTAGAATTTTCTAGAAGAAAATAGAATAATAGTATAATAAAACAAAAGCTTATGTTCACACTACTTTGCTTTTTCTTTATTTTTTAAAAAAATAAATCCTTTCACCATAAAAATCTAGATATTTAAAAAGAAGGTTCTAAAATAATTGTGGTGATAGTTTCCAAGATTTTTCATTTAGAAGAAATTTCCCGATTTACGTGCATATTTTACCGGCTAAAATAATATTTTATTTGGGAAAAATTCTATCTGAACCAAAACCTCCCAAATACCCTTAAAGTTCGTGCACAAGCTTTATTTTAGCTAAAAAAAGTGCCGGTAAGCTTATACGGACGTTTGATCGAAATCGGGTTAAAACGGGAAAAACCCCTCCTATCGCTCATTGCCTCCATGTGATTCGGGACTGTACCCAAAAGCCACCATTTTGCACGCCCTCTTGGACGTGGTATGAAGGAAATCAAAGCACAGTGGGAATCACACAAGACTCTATGACGATCTCGGGTCTACAGACTAACATGTACCAGTGTCACCAGAGAACTGCCATCTGACGTGAGGTATAATACCATCTGGGAGTTCTCGGCGAGTCCGTCCAGTCTACCCTGTCTCCACTGAGCACCCGTATACTATCTCTGATATCAGACATCAATGGATATGGGATCATCCATCGCCCATCTATATAGGTCAAGAAGCATACGCTAGTCTACTCTGGTATATCGATGCCCTGTCTCGATACACCTACGACTAGGAACATTTGAAGGATGTACTTAGCGACTACATTGTCCCCACTAGTATGATCTGCATCATAGTCCTGGTAGTCAAGTACTCATCCTAAGGGCTTTATCAACATGTAACATAGAGACTATCAGAGTACATGTTAAGATAAAGAGCAACCAGATAGCATACTATCATGTCGAGCAAGAAAGTCCTCCATATATATGTCCAAGCATCCACTACAATATAAAACGCATGTACAATAATGGACTCTAGGGCATACATATCACTAACAATCCAGAGGATACCGACCGTGGCTGTGAGATGTTGAGAAATTGATATTTTGAGATGGACCAGCCGGACGGCTGGGGCTGGGATATTGGATACAAATACTTTGGGACAAAGTGATATTCATTTGAGGTGCCGATGTTGGGCACGGACTTCTGTTGATTTCATATGATATTTCCTCAGATATTTCACAGAAATTTTCCTAAGATGAAAATAATGATTTCCTCATATCAACATATTCAGATCACGTGTTACATTTCATTCATGTCACATACTTGCTAGTACTTCATACCATATCAATATTATAGAATTGTGACACTTTGCGTACATGCTTACGATAGTCTTTATAGATGATACATATTACTCACGAATTGGCAACTCACCCCCGTTGTGCCACAGACTTTTTGCAGGTCCGATCCGTTAGTACTGTTGCGGCAGACGCACTTCCTCCTTTTGCGTGGATTTGAGGATTTTTGCTCGTAGGTGGGTTATGTGTTCATTTTGTTTTTCCACCTTGTATATTCATTGTATCTAGTGTACTCCATCTACTGTATCATCTACCAGTACTGATGTATATTGGCTTAGAGACGAGACAGTGAGATTGTGGGTATGTATATTGTTTCTTTGGGTCGCGCTCACTTGAGCCGACATGTTGCTTATTATTTATGCCTTTTTATGCTTATTTTGCACATTGCTGATTTATATTGCGTGGGGTTTGTGTCCTTGTTGGTGCGAAGAGCTAGCTTCCTCTTGGGGATGCCTTATTTCATGTTATTGATATATTCCTGTTTTGTACCCGTTTGAGGGCCAGTATTTACAAAGGAGACTCTGCCGAAATTTTTGGAAAAATGGATGTTGCTTTTAAATGGGCTTGATGTGACTTATTTGATTAAATCCATTTTCAATAAATTGGTTTCTTTCACTCTACTGCTTATTTGGTTTTGATTTCTAGGCTTTGGCTTACTTAGATTACGTCCGCCTTAAGACGTTCGTAATTTATGCCCCAGTCACGTTCCGTACCTTTCGGGTCGTGACAGTGCTCCTACTCCGTTTCGCATGAGCGAGGAAACCTCTGTGTAGGACTTTAAAGACTCGTCAATACGCCGGCAGTAGGTGATGATCATATCAAACACCCACAAGCCACAAGCGGTCTGCTAAACATAACGGCCATCCGGGTATTGAGCGATCGAAAGATCAACAAGCATGCCTACTCATACTTCTATGAATCCAATCAGTAACACTACCGTACAGTCTGTTCTCTTCGTCTGATATGTCGCATATCTCGTCTACGGGTGGTAAACATCAGACCCAGTAACTCGATAAGTCGTGCTGATGTGAGGCTCATAACGGGTCGAGAAACTACTGATAACACTTACCAGTATATCTCAAAATCATCCCTGGCCAGGGACTTTCTGTTATAGCCAATCGAGACAGCGCAACATCAACTCCCTATACCGGGAGAGACGAACCCCGCCTATTGTTCATTGCCTCCATGTGACTCCGGATTGTACCCAAAAACCACTGTTTTGCACGTTCTCTTAAACGTGGTAAGATGGAAATCAAAGTACAATGGAAATAACACAAGACTCTATGACGATCTCGGGTCGACAGACTAACCTGTACCAGTGTCACCAGAGAACTGCCATCTGACGTGAGATATAATACGATCTGGGAGTTCTCGGCGAGTCCGTCCAGTGTACCCAGTCTCCACTGAGCACCCGTATACCATCTCTGATGTCAAACACCAATGGATATTGGATCATCCAACGCCTATCTACATGGGTCGAGAAGCTACACGCTAGTTTATTCTGGTACATTGATGCCCTGTCTCGATACACCTATGACTAGGAACATTTGAAGCATATACTTACCGACTACTCTGTCCCCACTAGTATAATCTGCATCATAATCCTCGTAGTGAAGTACTCATCCTAAGGGATTTATCAACATGTAACATAGAGACAATCAGTGTACATGTTAAGATAAAAGAGCAACCAGATAGCGTACTATCATGTTGAGCAAGAAATTCCTCCATATGTATGTCCAAGCATCCACTATAATATACATCATATGTACAATAATGGCCTCTAGAGCATACATATAACTAATAATCTCCCACTTGCTCTAGGGCCATATGGTGTAGTATCCAATACCCAACAATCAATAGTGGTTGTAGAATCCCATACTCAACCATCACATAAAAGTCTCTCTTGGGAAAAAAGCCTTTGTGAGTGGATCCACCATGTTGCCCTCCAAGTCTAGTCTCCTAACCTCGATCTCCCTGGAGATCATCCATCTCCATGATCAGGTGATACAGCCTAAGAATATGTCTGGATTATTGATGGGACGGGGGTTCCTAGGCTTAAGCCAAAACTCCATTGTCTCACAATGGTATGAACGAAGTTCATCTCATGAACTAATATACACCCAGACTACCTCTTTGGTAGCATCGTTGGTAGCGATGTATCTAGCTTTTATCGTCTAGTTTGCCACGGTATCTAGCTTGGAATTATTCCAACTTACCATCCCTCCACTGAGGGTAAAGACAATGCCTTTGACTGACATTCAGTCGGGCTTACCACCCAGGATGCTATCCAGTGATTCTCCCTATGATCTATTAATACCATCTCACTACACCTAATGAGAATCCTAACATCCAGTTAGATCTATCTCATAGATGCAAAACCCAGGATTTAGGAGGTATCACCTTGATCCTATATGGATAATCCTTATAATAAGAGGAGATTGACCGAGTGTAGCATAGGAAATACCTTTTCTATCAAGTGTATGTCATCTACGTACAATACGAGGAAGACCAGCTTACTCTCTACTACCTTTTTGTATATACAAGGTTCATCTATCATTTTGATGAAGTCAAACGCTTTGACTATCACATCAAAATAAATGTTCCAACTCCACGATACCTGCTTTAACCTCTAAAGCAACTTGGACACATTTGTAGGGTTCCTAGGCACCCTAGTGAGGTCTCACAAGGTATCAACCATGCCGATTTCAAAATTTTACGGTGCCGAGAAACCCGACTACGGATCGTTTGCTAGATGTTTAGGCGAAAAAGCTAACTAGTTAACACTTAACTATGAGATATCGGAAATACAACCTTTGTAGATCCGGTGCTCCACCTCCATAGCTCCGTAACGAAGTCGTCTCCGCTGTCCAAATCAAATCCGGGCTCTAGCGTCGGCTTCGTCGGAGAATGGGCAAGCTAGGTCGTCGATGTCCATGCCGAAGATGATCTACGTCGAGGCATCGCTAAATCAAGCTCCACCTTCACCAAGCCCTAAAAACTTGTGAAGGAAACACACTCTACTACTTGGCAAGAGGTAGAGGATGAAGAAATAGGAAGTGGGTAGACTTTAGAATTGGATTTCTCACTTGTTTGCTCAATTCACCATTGATGAAGAAAGCTTTTTCTTCTTGAGTTCAAGGAAGAAGAAGAAGAAATGTTATGATAAGTTGAATAAATATTGAAAAAGAAAATCAATACTTATCATAACATGAACCATGGTCAAGTGTAGAGATTAAACTAGGGCTAATGGAGTGGTTAGGGTTAAGCATGAGACAAAATGGTTACTTAGGTCAAAGCTTCATGAAGCTTCAACTAGAATACAAAACAAGCCACCATTTTCCTTTATGCTATTTAATTTTCCAAAAAGAATAAATGAACAAATAAATGAATAAGTAAAAACCCTAATCATCCACTTAACCATAGTTTAATACTTTACACTTAACCAAAAAGCATGTATCATCAAACATGATACAATCATATGCACAATATCATATCGCATATGCAATGCGCACACCCGAGTGAGAAAATCCATTTAAAGTGAACCGATACTAGTTAATGCAAAGTAATATATCAAATATATAATTATGCATCAAATAATTAAATCAACACTTGATTCAATGATCCGGTCATGTCGCACACAACCGACTAGTATAGAATGTATCGGCTTATCGAATCAATCCTTGATTCGATAACTAGGTTATATCGCATACAACCATTCGACACATTCATCGCGAGAATGGAATACGGTATCACATACACGCATTATTCTCGGTCCCGCACATATCTCATATGCGCTCCTATTTCGTTTCGCTTGAACCAGGAAACCTCTGTGTAGGACTCTAAAGACTCGTCAATACGCCGGCAGCAGGTGATGATCATATCAAGCACCCACAAGCCGCAAGCGGTCTGCTAAACGTAACGGCCACCCGGGTATTGAGCGATCTGAAGATCGACGAGCAAGCCCGCTCACACTCCAGTGAATCCGACCAGTAACACTACCGTACAGTCCGGTCTGATCGTCTGATATGTCGCATATCTTGCCTAGGGGTGGTAAACGTCAGACCCTAATAGCTCGATAAGTCGTGTCGATATGAGGCTCATAACGGGTCGAGAAACTACTGGTAACACTTACCAGCAATTCTCTGAGCAGCCCTGGCCAGGGACTTCCTGTTATAGCCAATCGAACAGAGCGCAACATCAACCCCCTATACCGGGAGAGACGAATCCCCTCCTATCGCTCATTGCCTCCATGTGACTCGGGACTGTACCCAAAAACCACCGTTTTGCACACCCTCTTGGACGTGGTAAGATGGAAATCAAAGCACAGTGGGAACCACACAAGACTCTATGACGATCTCGGGTCAACAGACTACTCTGTACCAGTGTCACCAGAGAACTGCCATCTGACGTGAGGTATAATACCATCTAGGAGTTCTCGGCGAGTCCGTCCAGTGTACCCAGTCTCTACTGAGCACCCGCATATCTCCTCTGATGTCAAACACCAATCGATATGGGATCATCCATCGCCCATCTGTATGGGTCGAGAAGGTACACGCTAGTCTACTCTGGTATATCGATGCCCCGTCTCGATACACCCACGACTAGGGACTTTGAAGGATGTACTTATGGACTACCATGTCCCCACTAGTATGATCCGCATCATAGTCCAGGTAGTCAAGTACAGATCCTAAGGGCTTTACCAACATGTAACAGAGAGACAATCAGCATACACGTTAAGGTAAAGGGTACCAGATAGCATACTATCATGTCGAGCAAGAAAGTCCTCCCTATATATGTCCCAGCATCCACTACAATATACATCCTATGTACAGTAATGGCCTCTAAGGCATACATATAACTAACAACATTTCCGCTGCTCCCACTGTCTATGAAGCTCTCTGGCTGTGTACTTATAGACGCTTTCTTCTAAATCACTATTTAGAAAAGCAGTCATGACGCCCAACCGCCAGATATCGTAGTCATGGTATGTAGCAATGGCAAGTAGGATCTGGATGGACTTAAGCATAGGCACTGGAGAAAAGGTTTCATCATTATCCACACCTGGTCGATGACGAAAACCTTTTACAACAAGTCTAGCATTGAAAGTCTCAATTTTTCCATCTACACCAAGTAATCTTCTCAAGATATACTTGCTCCCAATGGGGATTTAACCCTTCAGATATAGCAACCAAAGTCCATACTTTGTTAGTGTATATGGATTCCATCTCAGATCGCTTAGCATCCAGCCATTCTCACAGAGTCCCCGCTCCTGATGGCCTGTTCGAAACTAGTTGGGTCATCATCTCATGATGCAATTCTCGGTCCCACTTGTAAGTGCACGGCGGCGCCCCAGCCGTCAATCCGACGCCGGAATGCGGAAACGAAACTTTTTACGAAACTTGTAAACCGGCACCACCGCGCACTATAAACCCGGATCGGGCCATTAACCTAATGATAGCTAACTAGAAGATAGGTAGGAAGCTATACCGAGCGTTCCGTGTCCTTCGATCTTTGGCCTCGACTCCGATCTCCTCGCGGAATCTCCGGTCTTCATCTCCTCGTCGGAAAGGGCACCACATCGCCGGGTTCTTTTACGGGCTCCCACCTCTGGACCAAGGCAACTCGGGCACGAAGTTAGCAAGCCGACGTGCCCAAGGATGCTGTAGGTGAAGTGTAGGATGGTTTGTCTCTTAGGGTTTGAGGTTGCTATTTGATGGAGGTGAAGAAAGATGAACAAGGGGAAAATTAGCTTTTTGGAACTTTGGTGTATACAAAAATGAGAACAAGAAATTTCCCACATCACAAAATGAATTCACCCACCCTAAAAAATGTGGCCGGGCCCTCTAAAATGGTGGAGGAAAAATTCCATCATGAAACAAGTGGGAAATGTGTGATAAAGAGGAATAAAGATCACATCAAGGTCTAATATAAATCCAACTCAATCCCATCTCATTTAATGCACACCATGAGCAAAAGAAAAGATGCTATAATTATCATAATGCCTCATATTGCAAGAAACCCCCTCCACAGATCCAATTTGCACACTTGCAAATAACCCCCTCCACAGATCCAATTTGCACACTTGCAAATAACCCCCTCCATCGGAAAAATCCGGCCGTGAAGGAACACAGGAAAACTGGCCGAAACGGAATGCAAACTGGAAACTTCAAAAACCGATCCTATAAAAAATTACAGGAAAACCCCGCGACTGTATATATATACCCACATTTGTATTCCCACCGAATACAAATGCAAAGAGGCAAAATCTACACTGTACAATACTAGGATCCGGCTTAAACCAAAGCCTGCTAGTATTATCCGTCCGATCATGATCCGTGCAATACTTTGGCTGTGGATTTAACCACTAGCACGTCAGAGGTATTAGCCATACGTGACGGGCTACAAGGTATTGACCAAAAGGGACGTCGATGAGTGAACTCATCCTGACACCCTACTGAGTCTGTCAGTGACAATATCCGTACAGTCCGGTACATTCGTCTATGAGCATCGCATGGCGGGCCTAGGGGGTTGGTAAAAGTCAGACCCCGAAAAGCGGTACAAGTCGTGTCGGAGTGTAGCCCAGAACATCCTGAGATACTACCGAAATACGTACCAGTAAATCTCCTGCCTTGGCCAAGGACTTCGTGTAATGGCTCTCCTAGACACAGCGCGACCTCACCCTCAATACCGGGAGAGACGAACCCCTGAAGATCCGCTCACTGCCTCCATGTGGCTCGGGACTGTACCCAACTAAAACCTATTTGCACGTCGCCTTTGAGCGTGGTAGGGTAGTAATCAAAGCACAGTGGGAACTCACACGAGACAAATGACGATCTCAGGTCGATGAACTAACATTTACACATGTCACCAGGGAACTGCTACCTGACGTCAGGTATAAAACCAACTAGCATGTTCCCAGCGAGTCCTGTCCGGTGTACTCATAACCCAATGAGCACCTGTATACATCTTAGGTGAACCAACTGACACCAGTGGCTTGTGAGACCGGCCGCCACCCCTCGTCGGGGTCTGACTGTATACACTAGTCTACTCTGGAGTATCGATGTCCTGTCTCGAAACTCCCACGACTAGGGACCTTTTAAGGATTTGCTTATAGACCCCAGCTCCCACGTATATGATCGCCCTCATACTGCTGGCAGTCAAGCAAGAATCCTAGGGGCTCTATCAACGCGCAATAGTGACCTGTAAGGTCACCTAAAACAGTACACGATGATAAAGGTAAACAAGATAGCATAATATCATCTTGAGTAAGACTGTCCTACCGGCATAGGTCCTCCTCAATCATTGCAATCACGCGCCTGTGATTCAATAATTGACTCAGAGGGCACTATATCCAACAATCTCCCACTTGCACTCAAGGCTAATTATTGCGATGTCGCATACTCACAGCCCGTGTGATACCGAACACCCAACTCCTCTACTAATCAGTCTCACAAAACACGTTTGCGAAACTAATGCGTTCGAGGAATAGCCTCAGTGAGGGGATCCGCTCTAATATTTCTTTCTATGTCTCTCTTTATCTCAATTTCGCGGAGAAAACCATCTCCCGAAATAAGCAATACCTGTCTTCGAGTATGTCTGGATATCTGATGGGACCTAGTTCATAAATGAACTCCAAATCCAAACCTTTTAGACTGTATCGTCAACTGAACTTAATCAGTATCCTGCGCCATGCCTCCCTCAGTTTCCGCCTGGACCACCTGTCCAAAATACTGCCCCTCGTTAGAGGGAAAACTATAACTCTGACAGTCACTCTGTCATCCAGGTCACATTGGAAGCCTGGAATGATAACCGTCTCCTAAAAGAGGCTGCCGTTATCATACCCCTAGAACATTTACCTATGTTCTAAAGCTGCTTCCGAATGTTTCTCCAGGATTGGATCAATATCACCTTATTGCATCTAGTGCCAAAACAACATCCATATCCTATGTGGAGAAACCACTGTGTGACAACCAAAGTATAACCGATTGTAGTATAGGAATTTCACTTCCTACTCTGGGTATGTCATCCTAATACCAGGACATCACACCCTACTACCCTCAGAAAGTGCACGGCGGCGCCCCGGCCGTCTTTCCGAGGCCAAAATGCGGAAGCGATAAATTACTTTAACTTTATAACCGGCACCACCGCGCACAAAAATTCCGGATCGGGCCATTAATCTAGTCCTAGCTAACTAAAGAACGGGAAGAGAGATATACCGAGCGATCCGTGTCCTCCGGTATTCTCGTCGTCGTCCCGATCTCCCCGCGGAATCTCCGGTCTTCACCTCCTCGCCGGAAGGGCACCACGTCGCCGGCTTCTTTTACGGGCTCCCACCTCTAGACCGAGGCAACTCGGGCACGAAGTTGGCGAGCCGACGTGCCCAAGGTTGCTGTAGGTTGACAGTAGAACTCATGTCTCATTCGGGGTTTGTATGGAGTTGCCTTTTTGGTGGAGGAAATGATATATGAACTTTTGTAGAGGAACTTGGGAATTTTGTAGCATCAAAAGAACAAAATTCCCACATGCAAATTTTGGACAGCCCTCCCCTTGCTTGGCCGGCCATGCTCATGGTGTAGGGAGAATGAAAAATCAAAGAAGAGAACCATAATGCAAGGGAGAGTCAAATGAGATCAAGAGAAGAAATCATCACAAGGAAATTCCAACACTCAACCAACCAATCATAACTCCAAAAGGTCAAGCCAACATGAACCATCATGAACTAATAAGTCAAAGTGATGGTGGAACTATCATGATAAAATAATATGCAAATACCTCCCTCCACAAATGCTTATTTGTACAAATGCAAATAAGCCCTCCTCCACCAATCTTCGGCCAATGAAAGATACAAAGAAAATTGGCCGAAACGGAAAACAAACTGGCAACACCAAAATAACTAATCCCGTAATAAATTACAGGAAAATCCCCGCTGCTGTATATACATACCCGCATTTGTATTCCGACCGAATATAAATGCACTGAGACAAAATCTACACTGTACAATACTAGGATCCGGCTTAAACCAAAGCCCGCTAGTATTAACCGTCCGATCATGATCCGTGCAATACCGCACGTATCTGATCGAACCCTGCCATATCTCCATACGGCCTCTACAGCGTTTCGCCCGAAACTTGAGAAACTGGTCTGTGGGGGACTCTAAAGACTCATCAACACCTTGGTTGTGGATTTAACCACTAGCACGTCAGAGGTATTAGCCTATACGTAACGGGCTACCAGGTATTGACCAAAAGGGACGTCGATGAGCGAACTCATCCTGACACCCTACTGAGCCTGCCAGTGACAATATCCGTACAGTCCGGTCCGTTCGTCTATGAGCATCGCATGGCTGGTCTAGGGGGTTGGTAAAAGTCAGACCCCCAAAAGCGGTACAAGTCGTGTCGGAGTGTATCCCAGAACACCGTGAGATACTACTGGAATACCTACCAGTAAATCTCTTGCCTTGGCCAAGAACTTTGTGTAATGGCTCTCCTAGACACAGCGCGACCTCACCCCCAATACCGAGAGAGACGGACCCCTGAAGATCTGCTCACTGCCTCTATGTGACTCGGGACCGTACCCAACTAAAACCTGTTTGCACGTCTACTTTGAGCGTGGTAAAGTAGTAATCAAAGTACAGTGGGAACTCACACGAGACAAATGACGATCCTCTGGTCGATGAACTAACCTGTACACATGTCACCAGGGAACTGCTATCTGACGTCAGGTATAAGACCAACTAGCATGTTCCCGGCGAGTCCTGTCCGGTGTACTCATAACTCAATGAGCACCTGTATACATCTTAAGTGAACCAACTGACACCAGTGGCTTGTGAGACTGGCCACCGCCTCTCTTCGGGGTCTCGACTGTATACACTAGTCTACTCTGGAGTATCGATGCCCTGTCTCGAAACTCCCACGACTAGGGACCTTTTAAGGATGTTCTTATAGACTACCAGCTCCCACGTATATGATCGCCCTCATACTGCTGGCAGTCAAGTAAGAATCCTAGGGGTTCTATCAACGTGTAATATCGACCTGTCAGGTCACCTAAAGCAGTACACGATGATAAAGATAAACCAGATAGCATACTATCATCTTGATTATGACTGTCCTACCGGAATAGGTCCTCCCTCAATCATTGCAATCACGTGCCTGTGATCCAATAATTGACCCTGAGGGCACTATCTCCAACAATGTCCCACTTGGACGCAAGGCTAATTATTGCGATGTCGCATACTCACAGCCCGTGTGATACCGAACACCCAACTCCTCTACTAGTCAGTCTCACAAATCCCGTTTGCGAAACTATTGCGTTCGAGGAATAGCCTCAGCGAGTGGATCCGCTTTGATGTTTCTTTCTATGTCTCTCTATATCTCAAGTTCGCGGAGAAAGCCATCTCCCCAAATGAGCAATACCTGTCTTAGAATATGTCTGGATGTCTGATGGGACCTAGTTCATAAATGAACTCCAAATCCAAATTTCTAAACTGTATCGTCAACTGAACTTAATCAGTATCCTGCGCCATCCTTCCCTCAGTATCCAACTGGACCACCTATCCAAAATACTGCCCCTCGTCAGAGGGAAAACTATAACTCTGACGGCCACCCTGTAGTCCAGGTCACCTTGGAAGCCTGGAATGATAACTGTCTCCTGAATGAGGCTGTCGTTATCATATCCTTAGAACATCTACTTATGTTCTAAAACGGCTTTCGATTGTTTCTCCAAGATAGGATCAATATCAACTTATTGCATCTACCGCAAAAACAACATCTGGTGTGGTACTTGACATTTCATGATAGACACAATTGCCTAAGCAAGTGATCTGCCAATCATGCACATCCCTCTCCCCTTTAGTCTACAAGACACCTTTAGAGAGGGTGACTCCATCACCTGCAGGTACACTACCATGCCAGGAGTCGTCCATTCTAAATACTTTTAGAATGCTGTCTAAGTACCCTGATTGGGAAACCACCCAAATCTAGATCTATAGATCTAGTAACCAGAATGTCTTGATATTATATCCAAGTCCCATGTGGAGAAACTACTGTGTGACAACCAAAGTATAACCGACCGTAGTATAGGAATTTCACTTCCTACTCTGTGTATGTCATCCAAATACCAGGACATCACACTCTACTACCTTCTTAACAGATCCATCCCCTATTCTGATGAAGTCAAACCTATGACTGTCACATCAGAATTAGATGATCTATCTCCGCTACATCTGCTTTAGTCTATAAATAGACATAAGCCACTTGTCCACCAATGCTTCCGCTGCTCCCATTGACTACGACAACCCTCTGGCAGAGTCATATAGACGTACATTTCTAAAGCTAGTTCAGAACGACGCTATACTCATCCTCCTGCCGGGTCTCACAGTCTGGAACAACAGCAATGGCAAGTCTGGGTAAACAAGAACCTCCCAGTCACCGTCCTTGAGGCTACCGGAGTACCTCTCGAGCGCCTGAGGTTACCCACCATATCTGCGGAGTGGCCAATGGAATGTCAAACCAGATTGAATCTTTAGGTTCTTTATGAAATCTTCAGTAATCGTTTGCGGTTCTGGAATCACTTCCAGTTCTACCATACTCCCACTACTGTTTTCTGAAAAAATCCATTTTCATTAAAACTGTGGCGAGTTAAGAACAATATCACTATTGATCTTCCAGATGGTAGAAAGTCAACCCTCGTCATAGCCTGGGTCAACCCACAAATAGCCATTACAGAAACACGCCTTGAGTTATCCAGAGTCTGGTTTTAAGCATAAGCCGGACAACTCCCCGTACCTTAACATCGTTAAGATACGAACTGTTCGATATCCAATATAGAAACAGAGGCACTGATTTAATTGAACCAGATTCAAATCATGCAGCTGTCTCCAGTGCATGTCAACTAAATGGAAAGTGACCGATCAGTGTTACTCAACTTAGGAATGCTTCCAATTATGAGTAACCTGAAAAAGAAGCAAGTTCTCTTAATCATTACTATCAACTGAACACCATACACAAGTATCTACATCTTCGATCACCTTAAAGAATCCCGATACTTGCAACGCCTTGGTCTCCACTTTATTCATATACCTATAACTTCTCAAAATTCGGACCTTGCGTTTCTACGAAACACTTTTCTAAAAACTAGAGAAGTCATAAGTAAATCGAATATGGTACGAGGATCAACCCCTCTGTCCTAATGGACACTGGACAATATACAATCCTCTGTATAAGTCCCTTGAGTCTAATAACTCATTCCCTGTGTGTCGTAGGTTGAAAACTGTACTATGGTTATGAAGAATTACACCGCTGTTTAATGCTCCTTACCTAATCATCCACTGATATAGGTAAATGTCATAGAAATAATTTCAAAAAGGTACATCTCACTCTATAAAAATAGACGTACAGATATATCAATTTGAAATTGGTGCATAACAACGGATATTCAAAACCAAACATTTGTTGTCCGGCATACAACCCAGGTGACTTCCTCAAATATCACCAATTACAACGAATTCTGATATAATAAGGATGATCACCTAATTCCCAATAACTTACTCCCACTCATCATCTGTAAAACCATACAGATGTGAGAATCACACCTGGTAAATACATACCCTGGAGTAAGGACTAATTGGGAAATCAGTTTTCTTTAACAGTACACAGTGAAACTGAAACATTGAAATGTTTCGATGGGGTATCCTGGTATTCCCAGTAATGCCTCTTCCATTATCAGATTCACAACTGTAGCCGTATATTTCTTTGCCATCTCTCCAAATCCCTTTATATGTCTTTAGTCATTACCTTCTGTACACCCTCTTAGGCCAAATGGTTTTCTTCCTTCCCTACCGGTCGGCACCAGCCTATGGTTTGGAAGAAGACTATCCAATAAGCATAATGGGTGTACTGTCCTAATGCTAGGAGCACTCGCAATGCGAGAGAGGGTGAAGATAAAAGACACCTGAATAAACCTTATTCCTATTTCTCCTAAACCAGAATCCATCCCCGAACTGGAACATGTTCCTTTCGAGTTCGTATATAACCATACGATGGAGTATCCAAATAACTGTGGATCTTCGTAGTGATACGGAGTGTCCTGGAGAAATACAAAGGTGAAGTGGGAGTGGTAATGAAATACCTGGTTTGGTCGTGAATATCAGTCGCAATTTACTTTGCCCTCCTTCTAATCCCTTTCTTTGTCTTAACTTAATACCTTCTGTACACCGTTTAGGCTAATTGGTTTTCTTCATTCCCTACCGGTCGACACCTGCCTATGGTTTGGAAGAAGACTATCCAATTTGCATAAGAGGTGTACTGTCCTAATCTAAGGAACACTCGTAACCTGAAAGAAGGTAAAAGGAAAAGACAACTGAATAGTGCTATTCGTTTTCTCCAGAACCGGAAACCATCCTCGAATAAATTCCTTCGAGTTCGTATATAACCATACGATGGTTTTGTCCAATGGAAGTGGACGTACGTAGTAATACGGGGTGTCTTGGAGAAAAGGGTAAAAGTAGGAGTGGCAATGAGGTATGCAACTCTGACAATCCAAAAGCAAGTGTTTAAGAAGGTTCGGTTAACTTAGTCACCGAGTCATAGTCTAGGGTCGGGTCAATGGTCGCTGCCAACGAGAGAAAGAAAAGAAACACTCAGCGTGCACTCTAACCTAGATCAAAATGGTTACCAATTTATCTAATCAGGAAACCTCCCACTGTACCGTCAAATTCTCCTCCAAACATGAAAGAAGAATTAGTCGGGATCACCCGAGGAGTAAACCAACTCATCAGTGGGAATCGGGATCCAACTATCATCGCATGATAAAGTGACGGAATCCGCTCACGTTATCACACTCCAGAAGGTATGCGCATATCTGGCAAGTTTCAGCTTCTTTTGAAACTCCAGATGTGATTTTTGCCCCATGCTCTTATGACCTTGACTAAGGCCAACAAATCATAAGTCACATGTCAAGTTCTACCCGTCATTATCCAGGTTAATTTGAACCCACCCGTACAAGCCCTTGACTAGGGCCAACAAGGCTATACGACTGTCCCAAACCAACGCATCTATCTATGCTACATATGAACACCCAATAGCTACCAAACACTGTGCCTTGACTATGGCCAACTAACACAGCTTGAATACTATTGACATTCCATATGAAACGACGGAGGGCTACGAATGGTTTCTGGTGAAAACCTTTAACGTAATGAACTTGATATCGTTGAAGGAACCGGATAGCTTTTAAAAATATAGTGACGAAAACCTTTGCTAAAGAGGTCACTCCTGGTGAAGGGATCTCAGCTCTTTCCCCGTAGAATGAGGTGCAGGATATTCCAACTGAATACCACGATACAAAGCAAAAGTGATCGGCTATAGCGAAGTTATTACCCTGACGCAAACTTTTGTCCAAGGGGTCACTCCCGGTGAAGGGATCTCGGCCCTTGCCTCGTCGACTGAGGAGTAGGATATTCCAACTGAATACCACGATGCAAAACAAAAGAGAACGCCCTTGCAATAACAGCTTTTTGAAAAAATGTTCCAACAACATCAGAATAGGTTTGTTTTTAACTTGCACTGATCCGAATCAATGCAGTCCCATCAATTGATCACACCAATAAAGAACGAAAATAATGATGTACGTATTCGCCACTGGGTCCCGTCATTACCCGTTAGGTTAGCTAACTAACGATAGAGCGGGGACTGGACTAGCGCGGATGCAAAACATATACAACATCTACTAGTATATATATCAATATATAATATTTCGCTCAAGGCGTGATAAATTGCAACATCACAGAAATGTACAGCATCACAGAACAATACAGATATCTGGGATCCCCGGGTTTCACAGAGCCGCTACTGAAACCCGACGTTCCCCTGGTCGTGTGGATAGCCTGTGCAATGAAAACCTAGACCCCTACGGGCGCGGCAAGTTACCCGCCAAAACCTGAAGCGAGGCAGCACCCTTCAGCAACGTGAATGGACCACCCAACACTTCACGGAATCCGGTAACTTGGGCACACCTCCTTGGTCAACCTGTACCCCCTACGGGTGCGGCGAATAACCCGCCAATTCTAGAGTAAAGCCCCCTCCGTCTCAACACCATGAGATGCGGACTCGTTGCCCCCTAGAACCCGGCTATCCGTGCACCCCTTCGCGGGGTAATCCTAGTACAGAAAGTAAAATATACATACAATGGGTATATCGACCTCAACCTGGTCGTGCCCCAAAAGAATAATATACAAACAGGCAGTAACGGCAGTCCACATGTCGGACGCTCGCCCCGCAATATCAAATGTATATAATACAACCAAAACTGTACTAACATTGCATCCATGCTATCCCCCACGACCAATCCGCAACAACACAGCACAATCACAGAACATCAACGTGAATGTCACGTTCGCAAATCCGTCTACCCAGGATATAGCAGTTAGACAGGATTTACCGATCAAGTGACATTCACGGTCGCAGATATAATGTAAATACTGTGAACTAATGTGTTTAAAATTTTCGATCGATCAAATTTTACCAAGTGGGCCCCAAGCATTACTGTAGCACTTAAAGAAATTCTGGGCCCAAAAATAATATTCCAAAACCCATATTTTCAACCCAGAAGCCCACTGAAAAGATTTGATGCATTGATCACTCTATACTGCCGCGGACCGCGGCCCTAACTGGGGTTTGGCCGCGGTTCCGTGCTCTCCTTAAGGAATCAATGCATCCAACTTCTCCAGAAGGCTTATAATTTCCTGCACAGTATTCTGAAACAACATGAAAAATTTTTGGAGCCAAAAAAAATTCGACAGAAACTGATGCACATGAAACGCGGTTTTTGGAATTTTGTTCGATCGGAAATGTAAACACATTAGACAAAGCTAGACTAGGTTAATGGCGTGGCTCTGATACCAGTGTAAGTGCACGGCGGCGCCCCGACCGTCTTTCCGAGGCCAAAATGCGGAAGCGATAAATTACTTTAACTTTATAACTGGCACCACCGCACACAAAAATCCCGGATCGAGCCATTAATCTAGTCCTAGCTAACTAAAGAACGGGAAGAGAGATATACCGAGCGATCCGTGTCCTCCGATCTTCTCGTCATCGTCCCGATCTCCCCGCGGAATCTCCGGTCTTCACCTCCTCGCCGGAAGGGCACCACGTCGCCGGCTTCTTTTACGGGCTCCCACCTCTAGACCGAGGCAACTCGGGCACGAAGTTGGCGAGCCGACGTGCCCAAGGTTGCTGTAGGTTGACAGTAGAACTCATGTCTCATTTGGGGTTTGTATGGAGTTGCCTTTTTTGTGGAGGAAATGATATATGAACTTTTGTAGAGGAACTTGGGAATTTTGTACCATCAAAAGAACAAAATTCCCACATGCAAATTTTGGACAGCCCACCCCTTGCTTGGCCGGCCATGCTCATGGTGTAGGGAGAATGAAAAATCAGAGAAGAGAACCATAATGCAAGGGAGAGTCAAATGAGATCAAGAGAAGAAATCATCACAAGGAAAGTCCAACACTCAACCAACCAATCATAACTCCAAAAGGTCAAGCCATCATGAACCATCATGAACTAAGAAGTCAAACTGATGGTGGAACTATCATGATACAATAATATACAAATACCACCCTCCACAAATGCTTATTTGCACAAATACAAATAAGCCCTCCTCCACCAATTTTCGGCCAATGAAAGATACAAAGAAAATTGGCCGAAACGGAAAACAAACTGGCAACTCCAAAAAACTAATCCCGTAATAAATTACAGGAAAAACCCCGCTACTGTATATACATACCTGCATTTGTATTCCGACCGAATACAAATGCACTGAGACAAAATCTACACTGTACAATACTAGGATCCGGCTTAAACCAAAGCCCGCTAGTATTAACCGTCCGATCATGATCCGTGCAATACCGCACGTATCTGATCGAACCCTGCCATATCTCCATACGGCCTCTACAACATTTCGCCCGAACCTTGAGAAACTGGTCTATGGGGGACTCTAAAGACTCGTCAACACCTTGGTTGTGGATTTAACCACTAGCGCGTCAGAGGTATTAGCCTATACGTAACGGGCTTCCAGGTATTGACCAAAAGGGACGTCGATGAGCGAACTCATCCAGACACCCTACTGAGCCTGTCAGTGACAATATCCTACAGTCCGATCCGTTCGTCTATAAGCATCGCATGGCGGGCCTAGGGGGTTGGTAAAAGTCAGACCCCCCAAAACGGTACAAGTCGTGTCGGAGCGTAGCCCAGAACACCGTGAGATACTACTGGATTACCTACCAGTAAATCTCCTGCCTCGGCCGAGGGCATTGTGTAATGGCTATCCTAGACACAGCGCGAGCTCACCCCCAATACCGGGAGAGACGAACCCCTGAAAATCCGCTCACTGGCTCCATGTGGCTCGGGACATTACCCAACTAAAACCTGTTTGCACGTCTCCTTTGAGCGTGGTAGGGTAGTAATCAAAGTACAGTGGGAACTCACACGAGACAAATGACGATCCTCAGGTCGATGAACTAACCTGGACACATGTCACCAGGGAACTGCTATCTGACGTCAGGTATAAGACCAACTAGCATGTTCCTGGCGAGTCCTGTCCGGTGTACCCATAACCTAATGAGCACCTGTATACATCTTAGGTGAACCAACTGACACCAGTGGCTTGTGAGACTGGCCACCGCCCCTCGTCGGGGTCTCGACTGTATACACTAGTCTACTCTGGAGTATCGATGCCCTGTCTCGAAACTCCTACGACTAGGGACCTTTTAAGGATGTGCTTATAGACTACCAGCTCCCACGTATATGATCACCCTCATACTGCTGGCAGTCAAGCAAGAATCCTAGGGGCTCTATCAACGTGTAATAACGACCTGTCAGGTCACCTAAAGCAGTACACGATGATAAAGATAAACCAGATAGCATACTATCATCTTGAGTAAGACTGTCCTACCGGAATAGGTCCTCCCTCAATCATTGCAATCACGTGCCTGTGATCCAATAATTGACTCTGAGGGCACTATCTCCAACACCTCTTAACAGATCCATCCCCTATTCTGATGAAGTCAAACCTTTGACTGTCACATCAGAAATAGATGATCTGTCTCCGCTATATCTGGTTTAGTCTATAAATAGACATAAGCCACTTTTCCACTATGCTTCCGCTACTCCAACTGACTACGACAACCCTCTGGCAGAGTCAATTAGACTTACACTTCGAAAGCTAATTTAGAACGACGCTATACTCATCCTCCTGCCGGGTCTCATAGTCTGGAACAACAGCAATGGAAAGTCTGGGTAAACAAGAACCTCCCTGCCACCGTCCCTGAGTATACCGAAGTACCTCTCGAGCGCCTGAGGTTACCCACCATATCTGCGGAGTGGCTAATGGAATGTCAAATCAGATTGAATCTTTAGGTTCTTATCAAATTTTCAGTAATCGTTTGCGCTTCTGGAATCACTTCCAGTTCTACCATACTCCCACTTCTGTTTTCTGAAAAAATCCATTTTTATTAAAACTGTGGCGAGTCAAGAACAATATCACTATTGATCTTCCTGATGGTAGAAAGTCAACCCTCGTCATAGCCTGGGTCAACCCACAAACAGCCATTACAGAAACGTGCCTTGAGTTATCCAGAGTCTGGTTTTAAGCATAAGACGGACAACTCCCCGTACCTTAACATCGTCAAGATACGAACTGTTCTATATCCAATACAGAAACAGAGACACTGATTTAATTGAACCAGATTCGAATCATGCAGCTGTCTCCAGTGCATGTCAACTAAATGGAAAGAGGCCGATCAGCATTACTGAACTTAGGAGTACTTTCAATTATGAGTAACCTGAAAGAGAAGCAAGTTCTCTTAATCATTACTATTAACTGAATACCATCCACAATTATCTACATCTTCGATCACCTTGAAGAATCCCGATACTTGCAACACCTGGTTCTCTACTTTATTCATATACCTGTAACTTCTCAATACTTGGACCTTGTATTTCTACGAAACACATGTCTAAGAACTAGAGAAGTCACAAGTAAACAGAATATAGTACGAGTACCAACCCCTCTGTCCTAATGGACACTGGACAACATAAAATACTATGTATAAGTCCCCTGAGTTGAATAACTCAAACCCTGTGTGTCGTAGGTTGAAAACTGTACTTATGGTTAAGAAGAATTACACTGCTGTTTAATACTCCTTACCTAACCATGCACTGATATAGGTAAATGTCATAGACATAATTTCAAAAAGGTTTATCTCACTCTATAGAAATAGACGTACAGATATATCAATTTGAAATTGGTGCATAACAGCGGATATTCAAAACCAAATATTTGTCGTCCAGCAAACGGCCCAGGCAATTTCCTCAAATATCATCAATTACAACGAATTCCGATATAATGAGGACGATCACCAAATTCCCAATAACTTACTCCCACTCATCATCTGTAAAACCATACAGATGTGAGAATAAAACCTTGTAAATACATACCCTGGAGCAAGTGTCTAATTGGGAAATCAGTTTTCTATTAACAGTACACAGTGAAACTGAAACATGAATATGTTTCGTAGGGGTATCCGGGTATTCCTAGTAATGCCTCTTCCACTATCAGATTCACAACTGTAACCGTATATTTCTATTCCACATCTCCACATCCCTTCATATGTCTTTAGTCATTACCTTCTGTACACCCTCTTAGGCTAAATGGTTTTCTTCTTTCCCTACCGTTCGGCACCAGCCTATGGTTTGGAAGAAGACTATCCAATATTCATAATGGGTGTACTGTCCTAATCCTAGGAGCACTCGCAATGCGAGAGAAGGTGAAGATAAAAAACAACCGAATAACCTTATTCCTATTTCTCCTGAACCAGAATCCATCCCCGAACATGAACAAGTTCCTTTCGAGTTCGTATATAACCATACGATGGAATATCCATTAAACTGTGGATCTTCGTAGTGATACGGAGTGTTCTTGAGAAATACAAAGGTGAAGTGGGAGTGGTAATGAAATACTTGGTTTGGTTGTGAATAGCAGTCGCAATTTACTTTGCCCTCTTACTAATGCCTTTATTTGTCTTTACTTAATTCCTTCTGTACACCATCGTTAGGCTAATTGGTTTTCTTCATTCCCTACCGTTCGGCACCTGCCTATGGTTTGGAAGAAAACTATCCAATTTGGGTAATAGGTGTACTGTTCTAATCCAAGGAGCACTCGCAACCAGAGAGAAGGTAAAAGGAAGAGACAACTGAATAGTCCTATTCGTTTTCTCCAGAATCAGAAACCATCCTCGAATAAATTCCTTCGAGTTCGTTTATAACCATACGATGGTTTTATCCAATGGAAGTGGACGTTCGTAGTAATACGGGGTGTCCTGGAGAAAAGGGTAAAAGTAGGAGTGGCAATGAGGTATGCAACTCTGACAATCCAAAAGCCAGTGTTTAAGAAGGTTCGGTCAACTTGGTCACTGAGTCATAGTCAAGGGTAGGATCATGGTCGCTGCCAAAGAGAGAGAGAAAAGAAACACTCAGCGTGCACTCTAACCTAGATCAGAATGGTTATCAATTTATCCAATCAGGAAACCTCCCACTGTACCGTCAAATTCTCCTCCAAACCTGAAAGAAGAATTAGTCGGGATCACCCGAGGAGTAAACCAACTAAACAGTGGGAATCGGGATCCAACTATCATCGCATGATAATGTGACGGAATCCGCTCACGTTATCACACTCCAGAAGGTATGCGCATATCTGGCAAGTTTCAGTTTCTTTAGAAACTCCCGATGTGATTTTTACCCCATGCTCTTATGACCTTGACTTTGGCCAACAAATCATAAGTCGCTTGTCAAGTTCTACCCGTCATTCTCCAGGTTAATTTGAACCCACCCGTACCTACACTTGACTTTGGCCAACAAGGCAGTATGACTGTCCCAAACCAACGCATCTATCTATGCTGCATATGAATACCCAATAGCTACCAAGCACTGTGCCTTAACTTTGGCCAACAAACACAGCTTGAATACTATTGACTATCCATATGAAATGACGGAGGGCTACGAATGGTTTTTGGCGAAAAACCTTTAACGTAATGAACTTGATATCGTTGATGGAACCGGATAGCTTTATAAAAATATAGTGACGAAAACCTTTGCTAAAGAGGTCACTCCCTGTGAAGGGATCTCGGCTCTTTCCCCGTAGAATGGGGTGCAGGATATTCCAACTGAATACCACGATGCAAAGCAAAAGTAATCGATTATTGTGAAGTTATTGCCCTGACGCAAACTCCTGTCCAAGGGGTCACTCCCGGTGAAGGGATCTCGGCCCTTGCCTCGTCGACTGAGGTGCTGGATATTCATAACCGAATACCACTGTGCAAAACAAAAGAGAACGCCCTTGCAATAACAGCTTTTTGAAAAATTGTTCCAACAACATCAGAATACGTTTGTTTAGCATGCATTGATCCGAATTAACGCAGTCCCATCAATTGATCACGCCAATAAAGAACGAAAATAATGATGTACGTATATGCCATCCGTATTCGCTACTGGGTTCCGTCATCACCCGTTAGGTTACTTAACTAACGACAGAGCGGGGACTGGACTAGTACGGATGCAAAACATATACAACATCTACTAATATATATATATCAATCTATGATATTCGCTCAAGGCGTGATAAAATGCAACATCACAGAAATGTAATAAGCATCACAGAACAATACAGATATCTGGGATCCCCGGGTTTCATAGAGCCGCTACTGAAACCCGACGTTCCCCTGGTCGTGTTGATAGCCTGTGTAATGAAATCCTAGACCCCTACGGGCGCGACAAGTTACCCGCCAAAACCTGAAGCGAGGCATCCCCCTTCAACAACGTGAACGGACCACCCAGCACTTCACGGAATCCGGTAACTTGGGTACCCCTTCTTGGGTCAACCTATATCCCCTACGATTGCGGCGAATAGCCCGCCAATTCTAGAGTGAAGCCCCCTCCGTCTCAAAGCCATGAGATGTGGGCTAGTTGCCCTCTAGAACCCGGCTACCCGTGCACCCCTCCGTGGGGTAATCCTAGTACAGAAAGTAAAAATATACATACAACGGGTACATCGACCTCAGCCCGGTCGTGCCCCAAAAGAATAATATACAAACAGGCAGTGACGGCAGTCCACATATCGGACGCTCGCCCCGCAATATCCAATGTACATAATAAACCAAACTGTACTACCATTGCATCCAGGCTATCCACCACGATAAATCCGCAACATCACAGCACAATACAGAACATCAACGTTAATGTCACGTTCGCAAATCCGTCTAAAAGGGCTATAGCAGTTAGACAGGATTTACCGATCAAATGACATTCATGGTCGCAGATATAATGTAAATACTGTGAACTAACATGTTTAAAAATTTTGATCGATCAAATTTACCGAAGTGGGCCCCAAGCACTACTGTAGCAGTCAAAGAAAATCTGGGCCCAAAAAGAATATACCAGAAACCACATTTTCAAGTCAGGAACCTACTGAAGAAAAACGATGCAGAGAGCTTACTGTTAAGCGGCGGAACCGCGGCCAGAAGAGGGTTACTGCCGCGGTTCAGTGGCTATACAGTGACAACCTGGTACCGTATTTCTTCAGTGTTCACTAAAAACCCTACCTGATTTTCTGCAATACACCAAATTATTTTTCGAGCACAAAAAATTTCGACAGAGAACTGAACCAGAAAATGCGGGTTTTCGGAAAATCCGTTCGATCGAACTTGTAAACACGTTAGAGCAAGCTAGACGAGGTTAATGGCATGGCTCTGATACCAGTGTAAGTGCACTGCGGCGCCCCGGCCGTCAATCTGACGCCGGAATGCGGAAACGAAACTTTTTACGAAACTTGTAAACCGGCACCACCGCGCACTATAAACCCGGATCGGGCCATTAACCTAATGCTAGCTAACTAAAAGATGGGTAGGAAGCTATACCGAGCGATCCGTGTCCTTCGGTCTTTGGCCTCCACTCCGATCTCCTCGCGGAATCTCCGGTCTTCATCTCCTCGTTGGAAAGGGCACCACATCGCCGGGTTCTTTTACGGGCTCCCACCTCTGGACCGAGGCAACTCGGGCATGAAGTTGGCGAGCCGACGTGTCCAAGGATGCTGTAGGTGAAGTGTAGGATGGTTTGTCTCTTGGGGTTTGAGGTTGCTATTTGATGGAGGTGAAGAATGATGAACAAGAGGAAAATTAGCTTTTTGGGACTTTGGTGTATACAGAAATGAGAACAAGAAATTTCCCTCATCACAAAATGAATTAACGCACCCTCACAAATGTGGCCGGCACCTCTAAAATGGTGGAGGAAAAATTCCATCATGAAGCAAGTGGGAAATGTGTGATAAAGAGGAATAAAGATCACATCAAGGTCTAACATAAATCCAACTCAATCCCATCTCATTTAATGCACACCATGAGCAAAAGAAAAGATTTTATAATTATCATAATGCCTCATATTGCAAGAAACTCCCTCCACATATCCAATTTGCACACTTGCAAATAACCCCCTCCATCGGAAAAATCCGGCCGTGAAGGAACAAAGGAAAACTGGCCGAAACAGAATGCAAACTAGCAACTTCAAAAACTGATCCCGTAATAAATTACAGGAAAACCCCGCGACTATATATACATACCCGCATTTATATTCCAACTGAATACAAATGCAAAGAGACAAAATCTACACTATACAATACTAGGATCCGGCTTAAACCAAAGCCCGCTAGTATTATCCGTCTGATCATGATTCGAGCAATACCGCACGTATCTGATCGAACCCTGCATATCTCCATACGGCCTCTACAGTGTTTCGCCCGAAACTTAAGAAAACGGTCAGTGGGGGACTCTAAAGACTCGTCAATATTTTGGCTGTGGATTTAACCACTAGCACGTCAGAGGTATTAGCCATACTTGACGGGCTACCAGGTATTGACCAAAAGGGACGTCGATGAGCGAACTCAACCTGACACCATACTGAGCCTGTCAGTGACAATATCCGTACAGTCCGGTCCGTTCGTCTATGAGCATCGCATGGAGGGCCTAAGGGGTTGGTAAAAGTCAGACCTCCAAAAGCGGTACAAGTCGTGTCGGAGAGAAGCCCAGAACACCATGGGATACTACTGGAATACCTACCAGTAAATCTCCTGCCTTGGCCAAGAACTTCGTGTAATGGCTCTCCTAGACACAGCGCGACCTCAACACCAATACCGGGAAAGACGAACCCCTAAAGATCCGCTCACTGCCTCCATGTTGCTCGGGACTGTACCCAACTAAAACCTGTTTGCACGTCTCCCTTAAGCGTGGTAGGGTAGTAATCAAAGCACAATGGGAACTCACACGAGACAAATGATGATCTCAGGTCTATGAACTAAACTGTACACATGTCACCAGGGAACAGCTATCTGACGTCAGGTATAAGACCAACTAGCATGTTCCCAGCGAGTCCTGTCCGGTGTACTCATAACCCAATGAGCACATGTATACATCTTAGGTGAACCAACTGACACCAGTGGCTTGTGAGACCGGCCACCGCCCCTCGTCGGGGTCTCGACTGTATACACTAGTCTACTCTGGAGTATCGATGCCCTGTCTCGAAACTCCCACTACTAGGGACCTTTTAAGGATTTGCTTATAGACCCCAGCTCCCACGTATATGATCGCCCTCATACTGCTGGCAGTCAAGCAAGAATCCTAGGGGCTCTATCAACGCGCAATAGTGACCTGTAAGATCACCTAAAACAGTACACGATGATAAAGGTAAACCAGATAGCATACTATCATCTTGAGTAAGACTGTCCTACTGGCATAGGTCATCCTTAATCATTGCAATCACGTGCCTGTGATCCAATAATTGACTCTGAGGGCACTATATCCAACACCACTGTCATAAAGAAAACCGAAGTATCTCTCAGGTGGGTGAGGAACCCTACCAGATCGGCGGAGAGGTTGAGGTTCGTCGGGAACTATTGAATCCTCCGGTTCTACCAAATCATCAGCTGTAGTTTGTATAACTGGAACTCCTTCCAGTTCTACCGCATGACCAAAATTTCTTTTCAAAATAAATTCCTTTTCTAAAAAAAGGGTGGAATGCCGAGAAATAAAACACCTTTTGTTTCTCGGTGTGGTAGAAGATATTCCCTTGCTAATGCTTGGGATATCCAACAAACTTACACAGAACTGACCTTGCCTCGAGCTTGTCCGGATTTTGCTTTTCACATAGGCCGGACAACCCCAAATCTTAACTTACTTAAGAGATGGGCTCTTCCCATTCCATATCGCATATGGAGTGGAAGGTACCTGATTTGGTTGGAACCTAATTCAACAGGTATGCAGCTTCTCAAGTGCATAACTCACAAAAGAAAATAGGCAACTCAGTAATACTCATCTTAAAGTGCAGCATATCTAATAGGGTGCATTTTCTCCGCACCGATAGACCGTTGTGATGTGGTGTATATGGTAGGAGTAATGCTGAGAGAGAATTTCATTCTCCTTTAGAATAGTCCAGGAATTTCGTGCTCAAGTATTCTCCTCCCTGATCACATCAAAGGACATAATACTTATACCCTTTTTGCTTCTCTACTTTTGACTTATATTCTTTGAGTTTCTCAAAAGGTTCAGACTTCTGTTTCAACAGGAACATATGTCTGAATCTTGAGAGATCATCAATGAATGTAATGAAATGCAAAGAACCAGTCCAGCCATGTATAGACAGGGGACCTACATACATCATCATGTATCAATCCCAAGGGTTCATTAACTCTTTCTCTGTTTCCAGTAAACGGAGCTATGGTCATCTTATCTTTGTGACATGACTGGCAAGTTTCACAAGATATAAATTCAAACTGATTTAAATATGTATTTTTATGTAACTTAGTTAGTCAGGTCGCATTGATATAACCTAGTCTTCAATGCCTCAAGAAGGATTCGTTCATTTTTGAACTCTTCTCCTTGTGTGTGTTTTGTACGTTAAGAACCGTGGTTTGATTTAGAACGTATATGCTATTAGATAACGCGCCTGAACCGATCAACTCTTGATATAGGAAATGTTCAAAACATTATCCAACAATACAAAATTATATCCTTCTTTAATAAATAAAGAGACTGATATGATGTTGTATATCAAGTTCGGAATCTAATAACATTCATTCAGAATCAATGTATTTGGTAATACAGGGAGATAACCGCCAACTGCTTTGGCTGAAACAATTGCACCATTTCTAACTCTTAAAACTTATCACCCATTCTCAGTTCTCTACCTGTCTGTAGCCCATGTAACAGATTACATATATAGGATCCTGATCCGGTATCATCATAACCAGGAAGTAGAGGATACTGAGAAACATTTCTCGGTAATGAACACACCCGAAGAAGATGCATCATCATGCACTTTCTTCATTTGGACGACACGGGAATCCTGGTAATCTATTTTTTCCTGCTCGGTCTTATAACAATTATAAGTTGGAGCGGGACCAACGTTCCCTAGCTTAGTATAACAAGCGGGTTCAGTCAATACATCGATATTATTATCTTGATTAAGGCGTGACATGGTCGCTAACTGGAGAGAGAGAGAAGAAAACACTCAGCGTGTGCTCTTGCAAGATCAGATTGGTCAATATTTTATCTAATCAGGATGGCTCCCACTGTTTTTATCAAATCTTCCTTCAAACCTTAAAAGGAAAGACTAGACGGGATTAATTACACGCTACAAGTTCGCCAATCTTTCAGCCAGGCCAGTGCTAGTACTTTTAGGGAGGTTCCCCGTGCTTTCGTACGGACTTAATTAAAATAAACCTCGTTTTCCTATGGGCGTAACCCCGTTGACACCTTTCTAGATACCTAGTTGATCGGCAAATTGTAATATGTAAAACTTTCCCAGGAGTAACTCTTACTCCCAGTGGGTATCGGGATCTAACTAACTAATAGAAGGTATGTAATCTCATTGCAAATTTCCACACTTGAAATTCCCGATAATATTTTGCCCCTAGCATCCTATGACCTTGACGAAAGCTAACAAACCATAGGCTGCTAGTCAAGTTCTACGCGTACATTTCATGATTGAATTAAACCCACCCGCATGACCCTTAACGAAAGCCAACAAAGTCGCACAACTATCCTAACTCAATCACATCATATGCTTTTGCAGTTAAGTATAAATAGCTACCGCGCACACTACGACTTGACGAAATCTATCAAACGTAACACGAATACTATGAAGTACTTATCTGAAATGACGGAGGGCTATGACAGGATTTTAAGAAAATCTTTTGCATTATGAACTTGATATCGTTGTAGAATCAAATGATTTAAATGGAGTGTTTTTTAGGCTTTTGCTAGTTTCGGTAAAGAGGTCACTCCCAGTGAAGGGATCTCGGCTCTTTCCTTATCGAATAAGGTGCAGGATATTTCATAAATACCACAATGCAAACCAAGAACTAGAAAAGAATTCAAAAGACGAAACCGAGGGTTGTAGCATCTGCCAGTTATTGCTAAAGTGGTCACTCCCGGTAAAGGGATCTTGGCTCTTTCCTTATCGAATAAGGTGCTAGATATTCTATAAGGAATACCGCTATGCAAAGCAGCAACTAGAGCTACCTGTTTTTGAAAATTCAATTCCACAACATCTTTAGGTTTATTTTCTTTCAATAATCTCATTAATGAAGTCTCATCATTTAAGTTACCTAAGCATCACAGATAAATACAACGTACGCTTATGCCATCCGCATTCGCCTCGATGTCCCATCATGCACCGTTAGGTTAGGTAACTAACGGCAGAGCGGGGCAGGGCTAGTAGGGTATAAAACATAAGCAACGTCTATATAATATATCACATATACTATATACAGTATCTATCATTTCATATCAAGTGATCACATCACAGAATATCGCAGCAGAAATCAACATATGAAATACTGGATATACCTGGATTTACGGGTTTTAAATTAAGCCTGTATAAAACACGGATTCCACGGTCGTGATGAATAGCCAAACCCATATCCCTGGACTCCTACGAGAGCGGCAAGTAACCCTGCCAATTCTAGAGTCTCGACGTCTCGAGATGGTCTCCCACTGGACTCTAGAACCCGGTTACTTGTGCTCCCCTCCTTGGGTCTATCCTAATGCGGAAAAGTAAATAATATACATCAACGGTGACATATTCCTCAACCCGGAAGTGCCCTAATAAAAGAATATTACATACAAGTTTTTACATGAATGAAAATGAAAAACACTCACCTTACATAAAAACCCCGGGCTATTCAAACACGACGATCCAATATAACATATCATAGCAACACATAACATCACATATCATCAACGTAAGTAAATATGCGTATCGTAATTGTCGTTGACGTATAGCAATAAAACCGGAGATACACTACATATTACACTTACGGTCGCAGAAAAGAAAGTGAAAAACTACAACAGTTGGAATCCGCAACCACCTTAGACATCATAAACCTGAAATATCTCATATTCCGGATTTCATGCCTAACCAAAAGAATTCCTTAGACATCTCATGCCTAACAATTATAAACCCTGCATTTTAGTCTCGATATTGAAAACACTTTATAATTTCTTGTCGGGTAATTCTACAAGATTCCCAATTACCTGATCGAATGCTCGTCGGAAACTTTAGTAGACGGCCGCACCCTCCCTCCCCCGATGTCGTCGACGAAGTGCACTAAGGCGAAACACCGCGGCCGCGAGCACCTGAACGGTTGCTTTTGGTGACGGGGATCTTCTACAGTCACTTGGTCAGGGCTATGGGGCGTGGCTATCTAGTAAGGTTACCCGGCGAGAATCCGCGTAAACTACGTAATTGCGACGGACTTTTGATCACATCAAAATCCCGTGGCAACCGATTAAATGAGACTAAATTGTTAGATTTATAATATTCAAATTAGTTTAGATTCCAAGTATTGTATCCCATCACATGATACCCGGACGACGTTAAACTTTTCGATCGATTCATCAAATTCCCACAATTCCCCGAGAGCTCAACACTTGAGCATAGTTTAATAATACCCAGGACATGCCATAGTACCTATGAACCAACCGTAGAAGGGCAGACCCAAGCCTCATTAATGGCACCGTGGAACTGCCGCAAACCCTAAGGTTCGAAAGCGGTTCCATGGTCATTATGTTGAGTTATGCTTTCATTCTTCTAGAGGGTTCACAGAAATACTTGCATGTTTTTCCGAATACGTTAAACTTTGAAAAATGGGTTTTCGACATTCGTTCGAACTTTTTAATTTCACCTAGACAACAAGAGAAAACCCGAAACATTGTTAAAACTACGAATACGAAACACTCCGAATTGCCTATACTGTAAGATCACATCTCATGCAAAATTAGCAAAAACAAACAACACCTAAAACACCAAAACCGAGAGACTAGAATGCCTTGAAAATTTCAAGTCAAAACATAACCTTTGGGCCGGCCACCTCAGTTTTTTGTGCATTGTGCTCGGCCAAAAACCGAGCAACTGTCACGCCCCGAAATGGCACATGACTGGCAATTGAATCATATGAAGTCTATAGGACCCCATCTACTTCAAATAAGCCAAAATCCCAGGAATCTGAACCATTTAAAATAAGAAGTGAAGGAAAACTTGTTTAAAGCAAGTGGTTTAAATAAAATAAATGCCATTAAACATTTAAAAGCAACATCAAATTTTCCCGAAAATTTCGGCAGAGTCTCCTTTGTAAATACGGGCCCCAAACGAATACAAACATGAATAATATACATAATGAATAAAGGCATCCCCAAGCGGGAGCCAGCTCTTCGCCAATTGGCGAACACAACCACGCAAGCAATATAATATACAACGCCGAAGGGCGAGAATCAAAACTCAGAAGAAAACTAATATCCTCCAGAACCATAATAATACTGTTGGATATATATGCCCTAGAGGCCTTCATTGTATAGAATGCTAGGGATATGTATGTACAGGACAATCTTGCTCTATATGATAGTACGCTATTTGGTTTGTCTTTATCTTAACATGTGATATATTTTACTTTTTATTTCATATATTGTGAACATGTTGATAAAGCCCGTAGGATATTTGCCTGACTACCAGCGTTGTGATGGCAGTCATACTTATGGGAGCTGGGTGGTCAATAGGCACATCCTTAAATGTCCCTGGTCGTAGGAGTATTGAGACTGGGCATCGATACTCCAGAGTAGACTAGTGTATATATATCTAGACCCTGACGAGCGGCGATGGATTGGTCCCGCACCCATTGGTGATGTGCACCTAAGATTGTATACAGATGCTCACTGGATGTGAGTTCACCGGACAGGACTCGCTGAGGACTAACTAGATGGTATTATAACTAGCGTCAGATAACAGTTCTCTGGTGACATGTGTGCATATAGTCTGTCGACCTGAGGTCATCATTTGTCTCGTGTGAGTTCCCATTGTGCTTTGATTACTACCCTACCACGGCTCAAAGGAGTCGTGCAAACAGGTTTTAGTTGAGTATAGTCCCGAGCCACATGGAGGCAGTAAACGACTGTTAGGGATTCTTCTCTCCCAGTATAGGGAGTCAATATCGCACAGTGATCGGTTAGTCATTACCATAAGTCCCTGGCCAGGGATGATTGAGAATTACTGGTGGACAGACCAGTAGATTATCGGATGGTCTTGAGCCACACCGACACGACTTGTATGGTTATTAGGGGTCTGACTTTTTCTACCCCCACTAGAACCTACATGTGATACTCTCAGACGAACAGACCGGACTGCACGGATATTGTCACGGACAGGCTCAGTAGGGGTTTCGGACGAGTTCGCTCGTCGGCCTCCTTTTCGACATGTACCTGGGTTGCCGTTACGTACAGCTAGTGCCGCTGACGGACTTGTGGTTAAACCCAATGCCAGCGTACTGTCGAGTCTTTAGAGTCCCACACAGAGGGTTTCCCTGGATCAGGCGAGACGATGTAGAGGCCGTATGGTCTTACGACAGGGTTTCGATCGCATACGTGTACTGGCTACGCGAATGATGTTCGGACAGATAATACTAGTGGGCTTTGGTTTAAGACGGATCCTAGTATTATATTATTGGATTATACTTGTCTCTGTGTATCCTTATTTTTCGGAATACGGATACGGGTAAGTATATACGGTGAGGGCATTCTTGTAATTTTACAAGAATGAGCTTCTAGAAGGAGACAACTTATTATTGATTTATCCTTTTTTGATAAAGGATTAATTAGGTGGATATTAGGAGATATTTGAGGAATGGGTTGCAAGCATCGCTTTGTGAATTATTTATTCATTTGGAGTTCCTATTCAACCATGGTTGCATTTTATGTGACTAATTTATTCCATACTTGAATTATTGGCTCAAGACTTGGCCATTATATCATCTCATTTCTCTAGTTCATTCTCACATAATGATTCTCTCTCATAGGTTTTCTCTCCTCCCCGCTCAAGCTCATGCCATCACATGTGTTGTGAATCAATGAGCTTTGAGACTAATTAATCAAATACACCTTCTCTACTTCTACTTAGTAGTCTTTCTTATCAAGTTAGATCACTAAGTTATCTCTTTGAGGTTGAAGCTTGACCATAGCCCCTCGGGTGGATCCTTCTTCGACACAAAGGAGACCGGCAATCGAGTTCTTTTGAAACCAAGGAGGAGCCAAAGAAAAGAGATCAAGAAGAAGCTTGAACCGAGTAAGGAACCATTTGAAGACCCGAAGGACTTGAAACGAGGGTATAACACTCTAACCTAGCAGTTAACACCCTCTAGTAGTCTTGTTTTTGTTAGCTAAGGTTTAATCAAGATCCTAAAAGTGGAGAAAGTCTATGTTGCATAGCAAAACATGATCTTTTGATGTGAGAAAAATCGTTTTTGATGGATTCCGCCTCCCCGCGAACACATGGGGTGTGTTACATAGACTTACACTGGTATCAGAGCCCAATTAAACCCCAGCTAACAGATTAAACGAAGTATGAATTTATGAAACCGAAACAACTCCGAAACAACAAAACGCGAATCCATGTTTCTATCGATTTTTGCAGAGCCTCAAAATATTTTTTTTAACAATTGCAGAGTGCTCCTTTACCTGTTAAATGAACAGAAAATAAAAACAAGGCAATTCCACCATGAAATGGCCGGCCACATCATCAAAATTTCCGAGCTCGCCGGCCAAGAAGTGTGGTATTGCGTCGAATTTTGTTCTGTGTTCTTATCTCTTGGATTTAGTGTTTCAGGTGTTGCTAGGTTTTGCCAATTTTGACTGCACTGTTAACCTTTTTCTGTGGCAATCTCGGAGTGCTTCGAAGTCGTAGTTTTTAATTTCGTTTAAATTTCAGTTGTTATCTGTGATGATATATGTGTTTCGAAACGTCCGCTAATCGCTATACGTCGGTTAGTGGGGGTAGCACATATCTGTGATGATTGGTTTATGTATATGAACTTTATTGGATCGTCGATGATGAATAGCCGGGGTATGTGAGATGAGTGTTTTCTTTTTTTTTTCATTCAATGTTATTTGTAAAAGTAATGCAATATTATTTTGCGGGGCACATCCGGGTTGAGATTGTAACCACCATTGTACTATTTTTCTTTTACTATTTTTACTCCTAGGATAGACCCAAGGAGGGGTGCACAAACTACCGGGTTCTTTGAAGTGCCGAGTGGCCTACTCACTTTGTTGAGGAAGATTGTGTTGCTTCGGGAATTTGGCGGGTAGTTTGCCGCACCCGTAGGGGTCTACGATGGGATTTGGCTTTTCATCACGACCGTGGAATCCGTCTTTCGTTATGGGCTTAAACGAAGTGCGGTATTCCTAGTATATCCAATATGTTCATCTATGATCTGGAATGCCTATTATTGCATGATAAGAATGTATATATCTATATATGATATTTATTAGGCGTTGCTTATGTTTTGCACCCGCGCTAGTCCATCCCCCGCTCTGTCGTTAGTTAAGTAACCTAACGGGTGATGATGGGGCCCCGTGGCGAATGTGGATGGCATAAGCGTACGTTGTATTTTTGTTCCTTTCTGCAATGGTAGGATTAATTGATGGGACATCATTAATTCATTAATTCAATGAAAACAAACCTAAGCTAAATCGTTGGAACAATTTCAAAATCACTCGGTTTTCTTCAAAAAGCGAATTTTAAATGCGGGGCCTAAACCACTCCTTTTAAAAAGCTATCATGGTTCCTTCGGTTATATCAAGTTCATTACGTTAACGGTTTCGCCAAAAACCAGCCGTAGCCCTCCATCATTACAAAAAAACAACACATCGTAATCACGCTATGTTTGTTGGCCTACGTTAAGGCGTAGTGAATGGTAGCAAGGTGTTGCTTATTTGTTGCATAGATAGATGCATTAGTTTAGGACAGTCGTACAGCCTTGTTGGCCTACGTCAAGGGCGAGTACGGATGGGTCTAAATTAATCAGGACAACGACGGGAAGAACTTGACTTGCATCTTATGAATTGTTGGCCTACGTCAATGTCATAAGAGCTTGGGGTAAAAATCACATCGGGTGTTTCAAACATAAAGGAAACTTGCAGATTTAGCATACTTTCTGGAGTGTGGTAACAAGAGTGACCTCTATCAAGGTCATCATACAAAGATAGTTGGATCCCGATCCCACTGATGAGTAGGGTTACTCTCGGGAAATTTTCTCACTTAACAAACAATGCTATAAAACAAGTAGGTGTCTAGAACGGTGTTAGTGGGGCTACGCCTCCAGGGAAAAGAGATTATATAATTAAGGATCTTCACGAAACGTTGGAAAACCTCCTTCGATGTACCAACACTAGCCTGGCTAAAAGGTTAAGCAAGTATTGTGACGTGCGGTTAATCCTGACTAATTCTTCTTTTAGGGGTTTGAAGAAGAATTTGAGGAAACATTAGGAGCCATCCTGTTTAGATAAACTAATAAACCAATCTAAACTTGCAAGAGCATATGCTGAGTATTTCTTTTCTCTCTCTCTAGCAGCTACCATGAAAGGACTAAAACTATTACTAGAAAAGAATACACTGACCGGGCCAAACTATAAGGATTGGCTGAGGAAAGTCAACATTGCACTGACTTATGACAAAGTTTCATATGTCACCATCGCTACCGCTCCCCCTGTCCCAGGACCATATTTCTCAGTTGCAGACAAATAGGTCCGCAAAACTTGGGATCTAGACTGCGAGAAAGCTAAGTGTATCGTGCTGGCGTCCATGAATAATGAACTCCAGAAACAGCACGAAAGTACGGATATTAATCCATTTTTCGCCATTGCAAGGTATTGTATGGAGAGCACTCTCGTATCGTGAGGTACGAGACCACAAGGAAACTATTCCAGATGAGGGTAGCTCCAGGATCACCTGTAGGAGAGCACGTCCTAAAAATGATCAGCCTCATTGAGGAACTCGTAAACCTGGGATGTGTGCAAGTAAATGAGTTGTAGATCGACTTGATTTTGCAGTCCCTTCACCACCCCTTCTCTCTGTTCGTGCTGAACTTCAACATGCACGATATGGAAGCTAATCATCCAAATCTCCTCAACATGTTCAGGGTAGCAGATACCTCCTTGAAAAAGGAGAAGACACCCGTTTTGTATGTTGGCCAATCATCCTCTTCTAAATCCAAAACGAAAGCCAAGGGGAGGAAGAAGATGAACGCCACCAAAACGAAAGGTGGGGTCAAGAAGGTGGAGGGAACGAACAAGGCAGGGAGAGTGAAAGTAGACAAGAATGAATTCTATTATTGTCACAAGAAGGGCACTGAAAAAAGGATTGCATGGCTTTTAAAGCCAAGGACACGAAGCAAGCTGCTGCTTCTGCTTCAGGTGTGTTTGTAATCGAAAACTGTTTTTCAGTAAACTCTACATCATAGGTACATGATACCGGTTCTGGTTCTTACATCTGTAATTCTTTGCAGGCTCTGAAAAACCGTAGAGCACTGAAGGCTGGTGATATGACCCTTCGGGTTGGCAATGGAACAAACGTAGATGCTGTTGCAGTGGGGGATTATCACCTGCGGTTGACTAGTGGGCACATATTGGTGTTGCACAGCTGCTTTTGTATTCCCAGTAGGCTATGTAATATTATATCAGTATCTTTATTATCTAATGAAGGGTATAATTTTGCACTTGAAAGAAATGCCATGAATATTCTCCTAAATCAAGAAATGATTGGGTTTGGCACACTGGAAAACGGCATCTACATGCTTAATCAACCTCAAGTTTTCAATATTCAAAACACACTCAAAAGAAAGGCTCCAGATTTAAACCAAGCCCTCCTATGGCATTGTAGAATTGGGCATATAAATGAAATAAGGTTGACTAAGTTACATAAATATGGATATTTAGATCTGTTTGAATATTCATCATATGCAACTTGTTAATCATGTATCAAAGGGAAGATGACCAAATCTCCGTTCACCGGACACGGAGAAAGAGCCACGGAGCTCTTGGGACTTGTGCACAGCGATGTATGTGTTCCAATGTCTATACATGCACGAAGCGGTCACTCCTACTTCATCACTTTTACTAATGATTTCTCAAGGTATGGACAAGTGTTCTTAATGAAGTATAAATCCGAGGCGTTTAAGAAATTTAAGGAGTATAAAAATGAAGTGGAGAAACAGACTGGTAAAAGCATCTAGACACTTCGATCAGATCGAGGTGGAGAATACTTAAGTACCAGTTTCCTTGAATGCTTAAAAGAGAACGGAATTCTCTCTCAGCTTACTCCTCCGTATACACCTCAGCATAATGGTGTATCAGAAAGGAGGAATCGCACGCTACTGGACATGGTGCGTTCAATGATGAGTAATGCTGAGTTGCCACATTCCTTCTGGGGTTTTGCACTGGAATCAGCTGCATACCTATTGAATTGAGTTCCGAATAAGTCTGTGCCTACCACTCCGTATGAAATGTGGAGTGGGAAGAGACCATATCTCAAGTATCTCAAAATTTGGGGGTGTCCAGCATTTGTCAAAAAGCATAATACGGACAAGCTCGAGGCACGATTGGTTTTCTGCAAGTTTGTGGGATACCCCAAGCATTCATGGGGATATCTTGTCCACCACACTGAAGAACAAAAGGTGTTTGTCGCTCACCACATTATCTTCTTAGAGAGCGAATTTCTTGCAAAAGAAATTAGTGGGAGCATGTTAGAACTGGAAGAAATTCCAGAACCACAAACTACTGCCGAGGACTTAGTAGAACCTCAGGTTTCAATAGAGCCCGATGAACCAGCGCCGCTCCGCAAATCTAGTCGGCTTTCTCATCCGCCTGAGAGATACTTTGGGTTTCTTGTAGATGGGGATCGATATGATTGCATTATCGATGATAATGAGCCTACTAATTTTCAACAGGCTACCGTGAGTAAAGACTCGGTGAAATGGCTGGTTGCTATGAGATCCGAAATGGAAACCATGTACACCAATAAAGTATGGACTTTATATGTTGCTCTTCCTGAGGTGAAACCAGTTGGATGCAAATGGATCTTCAAAAAGAAGATTGGTGCATTTGGACAAGTGGAAACCTACAAAGCTAGACTTGTTGCAAAAGGTTTTCGTCAAAGACCAGGATTGGACTATTATGAAACCTTTTCTCCAGTAGCTATGCTAAATCCATTCGGATCCTGCTTGCCATTGCTGCCTTCCATGACTATGAAATCTGGCAGATAGACGTAAAAACAGCTTTTCTCAATGGACATTCAGAAGAAAGTGTTTACATGGACCAACCAGAAGGTTTCTTAGATAGTGGGAGCAGCGAAAAGGTATGCAAGTTGCTTAAATCCATTTATGGATTAAAGAAAGCATCGCGGAGTTGGAACATCTGCATTGATGAGAAGGTCAAGGAATTTGACTTCATCAAAAATATAGATGAACGATGCATTTATAGGAAGATTGTAGAAGGAACAGTTGTCTTCCTCATTCTGCACGTTGACGACATACTGCTGATAGGGAATGATATCCCTATGCTACAATCAGTAAAGCTCTTCTTGTCGCAGAAATTCTCCATGAAAGACTTGGAGATGCCTCTTACATTCTGGGGATTAAGATCTATCATGATAGATCCAAAAGAATGTTGGGACTTTCATAGCCTGGGTATATTGACACTTACTAAAGAGATTTAGTATAGAAAATTCCAAGTGCGGTAATTTACTCTCTTGTCACGGGATCACCCTCTCCAAAAAGATGTCTCCAAAGACTGATGAAGAGAGGGCTCGCATGGGCATTATACCCTACGCTTCGGCTGTAGGATCTATAATGTATGCGATGTTATGTATCAGACCAGATGTAGCTTATGCACTTAGTGTGGTAAGCATGTATCAGTCTGAACCGAGTGAGAAGTATTGGATAGCAGTAAAGAACATTCTCAAGTACCTGAGAAAGACGAAGAAGATGTTCTTGGTTTATGGTAATGGGGACCTTCAGGTCGAGGCTTTTGCCGACTCCAGCTTCCAAAGTGACAAAGATGACTCTAAATCCGTTTCGGGTTTTTTGTTTACCCTCAATGGAGGGGCGGTATGTTGGAAGAGTTCCAAACAAGTACCGTCGCAGACTCAACAATGGAAGCTGAGTATATAGCTGCTAACGATGTCACGAAAGAGGCTGTCTGGATGAAGAAGTTCGTTTCTGAACTTCAAGTGGTTCCGTCCATTGCCAATCCAATACCTTTGTATTGTTATAACAATGGGGCTGTGGCATTAGCGAAGGAAGCAAAGTCCCATCAGAAATCCAGGCATATCTTGAGGCGGTATAACCTGATCAGGGAGACCATGGATCGCCGGGAGATCGAGGTGCGGAGAGTAGACAAAAAAGACAACACGGCAGATCCATTCACCAAGGCCATCCCTCAAGTCCAGTTCAAGAAGCTGTTTGAGATGTTGGACATGCGGTACGCCAGCAACTGGATCTAGTACAGACAGTGGGTACTCATTGCACCTATTACAGGCCTTAGAGCAAGTGGGAGATTGTTGGATATATATGCCCTAGAGGCCTTCATTGTATAGGATGCTAGGGATATGTATGTACAGGACAATCTTGCTCGATATGATAGTAAGCTACTTGGTTTGTCTTTATCTTAACATGTGATATAGTTTACTTTGTATTTCATATATTGTGAACATGTTGAGAAAACCGTAAGGAATTTTCCTGACTACCAGCGTTGTGATGGCAGTTATACCTGTGGGAGCTGGGTGGTCAATATGCACATCCTTAAATGTCCCTGGTTGTAGGAGTATTGAGACTGGGCATCAATACTCCAGAGTAGACTAGTATATACATATCTAGAACCTGACGAGGGGAGATTGATTGGTCCCGCAGCCATGGGTGATGTGCATATAAGATTGTATATGGATACTCACTGGGTGTGAGTTCACCAGACATGACTCACAGAGGACTGACTAGATAGTATTATACCTAGCGTCAGATAGCAGTTCTCTGGTGACATGTGTGCAGATAGTATGTCGACCTGAGGTCAGCATTTGTCTCATCTGAGTTCCCAATATGCTTTGATTACTACCCTACCATGGCTCAAAGGAGTCGTGCAAACAGGTTTTAGTTGAGTACAGTCCCGAGCCACATGGAGGCAGTGAGCGACTGTTGGGGATTCGTCTCTCCCGGTATAGGGAATCGATATCGCACAGTGATCGATTGGTCATTACCATAAGTCCCTGGCCAGGGCTGATTGAGAATTACTGGTGGATGGACCAGTAGATTCTCGGATAGTCTTGAGCCACACCGACATGACTTGTACGGTTATTAGGGGTCTGACGTTTTCCACCCCCTAGACCTTATATGCGATACTCTCAGACGAACAGACCGGACTGCATGGATATTGTCACGGACAGGCTCAGTAGGGGTTTCGGACGAGTTCGCTCATCGGCCTCCTTTTCGACATGTACCTGGGTTGGTGTTGTGTACAGCTAGTGCCACTGACGGACTTGTGGTTAAACCCACTGCCAGCATACTGTCGAGTCTTTAGAGTCTCACATAGAGGGGTTTCCCTGGATCAGGCGAGACGATGCAGAGGCCGTATGGTCTAACAGAAGGGTTTCGACCGCATACCTGTACTGGCTACGCGAATGATGTTCGGACAGATAATACTAGTAGGATTTGGTTTAAGCCGGATCCTAGTATTATATTATTGGAATATACTTGTCTCTGTGTATCCGTATTTTTCGGAATACGGATACGGATATGTATATACGGTGAGGGCATTTTTGTAATTTTATAAGAATGAGCTTCTAGAAGGAGACACCTCATAATTGATTTATCCTTTTTTTGATAAAAGATTAATGAGGTGGATATTAGGAGATATTTGAGGAATGGGTTGCAAGCATGGCTTTGTGAATTATTTACTCATTTGGAGTTCCTATTCAAGCATGGTTGCATTTTATGTGACTAATTTATTCCATGCTTGAATTATTGGCTCAAGACTTAGCCATTCTATCATCTCATACCTCTAGTTCATTCTCACATAATGATTCTCTCTCCTAGGTTTTCTCTCCTCCTAACTCAAGCTCATGCCATCACATGTGTTGTGAATCATTGAGCTTTAAGACTAATTAATCCAATACAGCTTCTCTACTTCTACTTAGTAGTCTTCCTTAGCAAGTTGGATCACTAAGTTATCTCTTTGAGGTTGGAGCTTGACCATAGGCCCTCGGGTGGATCCTTCTTCGACACAAAGGAGACCGGCAACCGAGTTTTTTTGAAGCCGAGGAGGAGCCAAAGAAAGGAGATTAAGAAGAAGCTTGAACCAAGAAGAAAGGAACCTTTTGAATACCCGAAGGACTTGACACGAGGTATAACACTCTAACCTAGTAGTTAACACCCTCTAGTAGTCTTGTTTTTGTTAGCTAAGGTTTAATCAAGATCCTAAAAGTGGAAAAAGTCTATGTTGCAAAGCAAAACATGATATTTTGATGTGAGAATAATCGTTATTGATGGATTCCGTCTCCCCGCGAACACGTGGGGTGTGCTACATAGGCTTATAAATATAAGCACGACTCTATGGTCAAAAGAATAGACACTGGTCTTCTAAGTCTATCAGATAATACAAGTCTTGTTGATGGAGTTACTAGATACAACAGAATATAAATAAAGTACATTGGTGGTCACAATACGAGTGAACCCTGTAAGTGCACGGCGGCACCCCGGCCGTCGATCCGACCCCGGAATGCGGAAGCGGTGAAAAACTTTAATTTTGCGGACTTAGCAAACCGGCACCACCGCGCACTAAACACCCGGATCGTAACCATTAACAAGTCTAAGCTAACTAGAAGATGGGTTAGAGATATACCGACGATCCAAGTCCTTCGGTCTTCTCGTCATCGTCCCGATCACTTGCGGAATGTCCCGTCTCCTCCTCGTCGCCGGAAGTGCACCACATCGCCTACTTTGTTTACGGTCTCCCACCTCAATGCCGAGGCAACTCGGGCACGAAGCCGGCTACTCGACGTGCCCAAGGTTCGCTGTAGAATATGTAGTCCTCAAGTCTCATTTGGGGTTTTGGAGCTTTGCCATTTTTGGTGGAGGAAAAACAACTTGGAGAGAGGTGAGAAAAATGTAGCATACAAAAAGAATGAATGTATCATATTTTCTCCACTAATCAAATGAATCCCCTTCCATTCCCCTCCTAGGAATGGCCGGCCCCCCACCTCACAAGTGTGATTGGAGAGAGAAAGAGAAAGGTCAAGGGGGTGGGTGGAATGCAATGATGCAAGCAAGTGATGATGAAAGAATCCAATGATCACAACCATAACCCTCACTCCAAAACAAGTAATCAACAACCATGATAGTTACAAAAGGTCAAGCCATCATGAAGATATAAAGTCAAATGATGGGACAAGTATCATGACATGATAAAATGCAAAGACCCCCTCCACAATTGCTTATTTGCAACAATGCAAATAAACCCTCCTCCACCAATCTTCGGCCAATGAACGGAACAATGGAAATTGGCCGAAACGGAAAGCAAACTGGCAACTCCAGAAAACTGGTCCCGTAATAAATTACAGGAAAAACCCCGATACTGTGCATACACACCCGCATCTGTATTTCGACCGAAATACAAATACAATGAGACAAAATCTACACTGTACTATACTAGGATCCGGCTTAAACCAAAGCCGGCTAGTAATATCTGTTCGATCCTGATCCGTGCAATACCGCACGTATCTGATCGAACCCTGCCATATAACCATACGGCCTATAGTACAAACTGTCCGATCCTGATCCGTGCAATACCGCACGTATCTGATCGGACCTTGCCATATCTCCATACGGCCTCTACAACCTTTCGCCCGAATGCTGAGTAACTGAATGTGAGGGACTCTAAAGACTCATCAACACCTTGGTTGTGGATTTAACCACTAGCACGTTAGAGGTATAAGCCAATACATAACGGGCTACCAGGTATTGACTAAAAGGGACGTCCGTGAGCGAACTCAGCCTGACACCCTACTGAGCCTGTCAGTGACAATATCCGTGCAGTCCGGTCCGTTCGTCTATGAGTATCGCATGGCGGGCCTAGGGGGTTGGTAAAAGTCAGACCCCCAAAAGCGGTACAAGTCGTGTCGGAGTGTAGCCCAGAACACCCTGAGATACTACTGGAATACCTACCAGTAAATCTCCTTGCCTTGGCCAAGGACTTTGTGTAATGGCTCTCCTAGACACAGCACGACCTCACCCCCAATACCGGGAGAGACGAACCCCTGAAGATACGCTCATTGCCTCCATGTGGCTCGGGACTGTACCCAACTAAAACCTGTTTGCACGACTCCTTTGAGCCGTGGTAGGGTAGTAATCAAAGTACAGTGGGAACTCATACGAGACAAATGACGATCCCCAGGTCGATGAACTAACCTGCACACATGTCACCAGGGAACTGCCATCTGACGTCTGGTATATGACCAACTAGCATGTTCCCGGCGAGTCCTGTCCGGTGTACTCATAACCCAATGAGCACCTGTATACATCTTAGGTGATCCAACTGACACCAGTGGCTTGTGAGACCGGCCACCGCCCCTCGTCGGGGTCTCGACTGTATACACTAGTCTACTAATGGAGTATCGATTCCCAGTCTCGAAACTCCCACGACTAGGGACCTTTTAAGGATAAGCTTATAGACCCCCAGCTCCCACTTATATGATCGCCCTCATACTGCTGGTGGTCAAGCAAGAATCCTAGGGGTCTATCAACGTGTAATAGCGACGTGTCAGGTCACCTAAAGCAGTACACGATGATAAAGGTAAACCAGATAGCATACTATCATCTCGAGTAAGACTGTCCTACCGGGATAGGTCCTCCCTCAATCATTACAATCACGTACCTGTGACCTAATAATTGACTCTGAGGGCACTATCTCCAACAATCTCCCACTTGCACTCAAGGCTAATTATTGCGATGTCGCATACTCACAGCCCGTGTGATACCGAACATCCAACTCCTCTACTAGTCAGTCTCACAAAGCTCGTTTGCGGAACTTTTGCGTTCGAGGAATAGCCTCAGTGAGTGGATCCGCTTAGTTGTTTCTTTCTATGTCTCTCTATATCTCAAGTTCGCAGAGAAAGCCATCTCCCGAAAAGAGCAATACCTGTCTCAGAATATGTCTGGATGTCTGATGGGACCTAGCTCATAAATGAACTCCAAATCCAAACTTCTTAGACTGTATCGTCAACTGAACTTAATCAGTATCCTGCGCGCCATGCCTCCCTCAGTATTGCCTTGGACCACCTGTCCAAAATACTGCCCCTCATCAGAAGGAAAACTATAACTCTGACAACCTCCTTGTCGTCCATGTCACCTTGGAAGCCTGGAATGATAACTGTCTCCTGAATGAGGCTGTCGTTATCATCTCCCTAGAACATCCACTTATGTTCTAAAACTGCTTCCGACTGTTTCTCCAGGATTGGATTAATGTCAACTTATTGCAACTAGTGCAAGAACAACATCTGGTGTGGTACTTGACATCTCACGATTGACTCAATTGCCTGAGCAAGTGATCTGCCAATCATGCCCGTCCCTCTCCCCTTTAGTCTGTAAGACACCTTTGGAGAGGGTGACTCCATTACCTGCAGGTACACTACCGTGCCAGGAGTCGTCCATCCTAAATACTCTTAGAATGCTGTCAAGTACCCTGATTGGGAAACCACCCAAATCTAGATCTAATACCATAGATCCAGTAACCAGTATGTCTGATATAAAATCCATTTCCTTTGTGGAGAAACAACTGTGTGACGACCAAAGTATAACCGATCGTAGTGTAGGAGTTTCTTTTCCTACTCTGTGTATATCATCCAAATACCAGGATATCACACCCTACTACCTTCTCATCAGATCCATCCCCTATTCTGAGGAAGTCAAACCCATGACTGTCACATCAGAAATAGATGATCTATCTCCGCTACATCTGCTCTAGTCTATAAATAGACATAAGCAACCTGTCCACCAATGCTTCCGCTGCTCCCACTGACTACGACAACCCTCTGGCAGAGTCATATAGACGTACACTTCTAAAACTGGTTTAGAATGACGCTATACTCATCCTCCCGCCGGGTCTCGTAACCTGGAACAACAGCAATGGCAATTGTGGGTAAACAAGAACTTCCCTGTCACCGTCCTTGAGGCTACCGTAGTGCCTCTCGGGTGCCTGAAGTTACCCACCTTATCTGCGGAGTGGCCAATGGAATGTCAATCCAGATTGAATCTTTAGGTTCCTTATCAAATCTTCAGTAATCGTTTGTGGTTCTGGAATCACTTCCAGTTCTACCATACTCCCACTACTGTTTTCTAAAAAAATCCAGTTTTAATAAAACTGTGGCGAGTCTAGAACAATATCGCTATTGTTCATCCAGATGGTAGAAAGTCAACCCTCGTCATAGCCTGGGTCAACCCACAAACAGCCATTACAGAAACGTGCCTTGAGTTGTCTAGTGTCTGGTTTTAATCATAAACCGGACAACTCCCCGTACCTTAACATCGTTAAGATATGAACTGTTCTATATCCAATATAGAAACAGAGGCACTGATTTAATTGAACCAGATTCAAATCATGCAGCTGTCCCCAGCGCATGTCAACTAAATGGAAGGAGGCCGATCAGCGTTACTCAACTTAGGAATACTTCCAATTATGAGTAACCTGAATGAGAAGCAAGATCTCTTTATCATTACTATCAACTGAATACCATACACAAGTATCTATATCTTCGATCTCTTTGAAGAATCCCGATACTTGCTATACCTGGTTCTCTACTCTATTCAAATACCTATAACTTCTCAAAATTTGGACCCTGTGTTTCCGCGAAACACCTGTCTAAAAACTAGAGAAGTCATAAGTAAACCGAATATAGTACGAGGACCAAGCCCTCTGTCCTGATGGACCCTGGACAACATACAATCCTTTGTATAAGTCCCTTGAGTCTGATAACTCATTCCCTGTGTGTTGTAGGTTGAAAACTGTACCTTTGGTTATGAAGAATTACACCGCTGTTTAATGCTCCTTACCTAACCATCCACTGATATAGGTAAATGTCATAGACATAATTTCAAAAAGGTATATCTCACTCTATGAAAATAGACGTACAGATACATCGATTTGAAATTGGTGCTTAACGGCGGATATTCAAAACCAAATACTTGCCGTCCGGCAAATAACCCAGGTGACTTCCTCAAATATCACCGATTACAACGAATCCCGATATAATGAGGACAATCATCTAATTCCCAATAGCTTACTCCCACTCATCATCTGTAAAACCATACAGATGTGAGAATCATACTTGGTAAATACATACCCTGGAGCAAGTGTCTAATCGGGAAATCAGTTTTCCTTTAACTGTACACAGTGAAACTGAAACATTGAAATGTTACGTGGGGTATCCCGGTATTCATAGTAATGCCTCTTCCATTATCCAGATTCACAACTACAACCGTATAATTCATTGCCATCTCTCCACATCCCTTCATATGTCTTTAGTCATTACCTTCTACACACCCCTTTAGGCCAAATGGTTTTCTTCCTTCCCTACCGTTCGGCACCAGCCTATGGTTTGGAAGAAGACTATCCAATAAGCATAATGGGTGTACTGTCCTAATCCTAGGAACACTCGCAATGCGAGAGAAGGTGAAGATAAAAGACACCTGAATAAAACTTATTCCTATTTCTCCTGAACCAGAATCCATCCCCTAACTGGAACCAGTTCCATTCGAGTTCGTATATAACCATACGATGGAGTATCCAAATAAACTGTGGATTTTCGTAGTGATACGGAGTGTCCTGGAGAAATACAAAGGTGATGTGGGAGTGGTAACGAAATATTTGGTTTGGTCGTGAATATCTGTTGCAATTTACTTTGCCCTCTTACTAATCCCTTGCTTTGTCTGAACTTAATACCTTCTGCACACCATCGTTATGCTAATTGGTTTTCTTCATTCCCTACCGGTCGGCACCAGCCTAAGGTTTGGAAGAAGACAATCCAATTTGCTTAATAGGTGTACTATCTCCTAAACCAAGGAGTACTCGCAACCTGAGAGAAGGTAAAAGGAAAAGACAACTGAATAATCCTATCCGTTTTCTCCAAAACCGGAAACCATCCTCGAATAAATTCTTTCGAGTTCGTATCTAACCATACGATGGTTTTGTCCAATGGAAGTGGACGTTCGTAGTAATACGGGGTGTCCTGGAGAAAAGGGTAAAAGTAGGAGTGGCAATGAGGTTTGCAACTCTGACAATCCAAAAGCCGGTGTTTAAGAAGGTTCGGTCAACTTGGTCACTGAGTCAAAGTCTTAGGGTCGGGTCAATGGTCGCTGCCAAAGAGAGAGAGAAAAGAAAACACTCAGCGTGCACTCTAACCTAGATCAGAATGGTCATAATTTATCTAATCTGGAATCCCCCCACTGTACCTCAAATTCTCCTCCAAACCTGAAAGAAGAATTAGTCGGAGTTACCCGAGGAGTAAACTAACTCATCAGTGGGAATCGAGATCCAACTCTCATCGCATGACAACGTGACGGAATCCGCTCACGGTATCACACTCCAGAAGGTATGCGCATATCTGGCAAGTTTCAGTTCTTTTGAAACTCCCGATGTGATTTTTGCCCCATGCTCTTATGACCTTGACGAAGGCCAACAAATCATAAGTCACATGTCAAGTTCTGCCCGTCATTCTCCAGGTTGATTTGAACCCACCCGCACAAGCCCTTGACGAAGGCCAACAAGGCTATACGACTGTCCCAAACCAACGCATCTATCTATGCTGCAGAAAGGCAACAAGCAGCTACCATACACTATGCCTTGACGAAGGCCAACAAACATAGCATGAATACTACGTGCTACCCGTCTGAAACGACGGAGGGCTACGAATGGTTTCTGGAGAAAACCTTTAACGTAATGAACTTGATATCGTCGAAGGAACGAATAGCTTTTTTTTTTTTAAAAAAAATATAGTGACGAAAACCGTTGCTAAAGAGGTCACTCCCGGTGAAGGGATCTCGGCTCTTTCCCCGTAGAATGGGGTGCAGGATATTCCAAATGAATACCGCGATGCAAAGCAAAAGTAATCGGCTATAGTGAAGTTAATGCCCTGACGCAAAATTCTGTCCAAGGGGTCACTCCCGGTGAAGGGATCTCGGCCCTTGCCTCGTCGACTGAGGAGCAGGATATTCCAATGAATACCACGATGCAAAACAAAAGTAAACGTCCTTGCAATAACAGCTTTTTGAAAAGTGTTCCAACAACATCAGATTAGGTTTGTTTTAACTTGCATTGATCCGAATCAATGCAGTCCTATCAATTGATCACACCAAAAAGAACGAAAATATACTGATGTACGTATATGCCATCCGCATTCGCCACTGGGTCCCGTCATTACCCGTTAGGTTAGCTTACTAACGACAGAGCGGGGACTGGACTAGCGCGGATGCAAAACATATACGACATCTACTAATATATATACCAATATATAATATTTCGCTCAAGGCGTGAATAAAATGCAACATCACAGAAATGTACAGCATCACAGAAACAATACAGATATCTGGGATCCCCGGGTTTCACAGAGCCACTACTGAAACCCGACGTTCCCCTGGTCGTGTGGATTGCCTGTGCAATGAAATCCTAGACCCCTACGGGCGCGGCAAGTTACCCGCCAAAACCTGAAGCTAGGCATCCCCTTTCAGCAACGTGAATGGACCACCCAGCACTTCACGGAATCCGGTAACTTGGGCACCCCTCCTGGGTCAACCTGTACCCCCTACGAGTGCGGCGAATAGCCCGCCAATCCTAGAGTGAAGCCCCTTCCGTCTCAATGCCATGAGATGGGGCTTGTTGCCCTCCAGAACCCGGCTATCCGTGCACTCCTCCGCGGGGCAATCCTAGTACAGAAAGTAAAATATACATACAACGGGTACATCGACCGCAACCAGGTCGTGCCCCAAAATAATAATACAAACAGGCAGTGACGGCAGTCCACATGTCGGACGCTCGCCCCGCAATATCAAATGTACATAATACAACAAAACTGTACTAGCATTGCATCCAGGCTATCCCCCACGACCGATCCGCAACATCACAGCATAAACATAGAACATCAACGTGAAAGTCACGTTCGCAAATCCGTCTAACCGGGCTATAGCAGTTAGACAGGATTTACCGATCGAGTGACATTCACGGTCGCAGATATAATGTAAATACTGTGAAAAATGTGTTTAAAATATCCGATTGATCAAAAATTAACAAGTGGGCCCCCAATCAAAACTGTAGCACTCACAGAAATCCTAGGGGGTTGGTAAAAGTCAGACCCCTAAAAGCGGTACAAGTCGTGTCGGAGTGTAGCCCAGAACACCCTGAGATACTACTGGAATACCTACGAGTAAATCTCCTTGCCTTGGCCAAGGACTTTGTGTAATGGCTCTCCTAGACACAGCACGACCTCACCCCCAATACCGGGAGAGACGAACCCCTGAAGATACGCTCACTGCCTCCATGTGGCTCGGGACTGTACCCAACTAAAACCTGTTTGCACGACTCCTTTGAGCCGTGGTAGGGTAGTAATCAAAGTACAGTGGGAACTCACACGAGACAAATGACGATCCCCAGGTCGATGAACTAACCTGCACACATGTCACCAGGGAACTGCCATCTGACGTCTGGTATATGACCAACTAGCATGTTCCCGGCGAGTCCTGTCCGGTGTACTCATAACCCAATGAGCACCTGTATACATCTTAGGTGATCCAACTGACACCAGTGGCTTGTGAGACCGGCCACCGCCCCTCGTCGGGGTCTCGACTGTATACACTAGTCTACTAATGGAGTATCGATGCCCAGTCTCGAAACTCCCACGACTAGGGACCTTTTAAGGATAAGCTTATAGACCCCCAGCTCCCACTTATATGATCGCCCTCATACTGCTGGTGGTCAAGCAAGAATCCTAGGGGCTCTATCAACGTGTAATAGCGACGTGTCAGGTCACCTAAAGCAGTACACGATGATAAAGGTAAACCAGATAGCATACTATCATCTCGAGTAAGACTGTCCTACCGGGATAGGTCCTCCCTCAATCATTACAATCACGTACCTGTGACCTAATAATTGACTCTGAGGGCACTATCTCCAACAAACCCACCAACCAAAGCAATCACCCGGAAAGAAGCAGTGTGCCAGCAAACCGCAAAGAAACCTTTATGACAAAACCTGCAAGAAACTATAGCACAACGGCGGTGAGTTGCCAACTCGTGAGTAGAAAACATCACCGAGCAGAAATCGTATATATGACTCTATCCTAGGTCATACTATAATATTCTCATAATATATATATATATATATATATATATATATATAACCTGAAGCATCTAATAGTGGCAAGGTAATCATCTATCATACGTATAATACCAAGTGCTCGTGTCAGTGCCTCAGGTAGTAACATGCCACATATATGATTTACGAATGCATTAAGAGTGAGACAGAATGCATCTTGAATGAGAAAACCATTTTCATATATCAGTGAGATTTGTGTATAAAAAACCGAAGTATCATCAATGAAATCGACAGAGAATCCGTGTCCAGCATCGACACAAAAACCTATATCTGAACATCTCAATATCTCGGGCTCCGGAAATCCGGACTGGCCCATATCATAAAATATCAATATCTCTGTGTCTCAATATCTCGGGCTCTGGCAATCCGGACTGGCCCCGGGCTCTGGCAATCCGGGTTGGCCTGTAACATTTCAAAATAATAAAATATTATTTTTGGGAATTTTTATAATTTAATATTATTTTAATGAATATTTTAATATTTAGGTATAATTAAATACAAATAAATGGGGAAAATTTTGGAAAAATTATGGAAAATTCCAAAATAGGGTATTCTATGGGATTATGCCATTTTTAAGTTTTTGTGATTAGTTTGACACTAATTTAGTGCTAATCGCGATTAAAAACCGCTAATCGGATTTTAGGGGTGTTTTGTGCAAAACATGCACATATCATTTTTTTTCTACACTTGTGTTTTATTTTCTACCATGTTGTTTGGGTTTACTATTTGAGTGAGAAAGCATTTAGTGAAGAAAAGAAATAAGAAAAAGAAAAGAAAATAAGTATGGTGAGAGAAAGGGTAGGTGAGGGTGTTGACTTAGCTTTTTCCCCTCATTTCTTCATCACATTTCTCTCTCCCTCTCCTTCATTGCTGCTGCTGCTCCTGCTCCCTCTTCTCCCTCCCCTCTTCAAGCCTCAAATCACCATGAAAACAACACAAAAACGCCACTCTCATTTCATTAAAAGTGTGCACGAGCTCGAGATCTACACTTTGGACCAAGGAAGCTAGGATTTTGGCCACTAGAGGCAACTCAAGAATTTTCTTGAGTTGAAAATGAGGTAAATTTCTGGATCATTTGTTGAGTTTTAGCATTTCTTATACCCCCATGCAATTTTAGAACCGATATTGTGTGTGATTGTGGACTTAAAGAAAACCTAGTTAGGGTTTGAGGGAATTGAGAGTTGTATCGTGAAATTGAGATCAGTAGAGGCCATCCCAGCACCCTAGTGCTTGAATTATGACCCAAAACAGAGACTTGAAACCCAAAATACGGATTTAGAAACCGATATCGGAAAAGTTATGAAATCTTGGAGTGTACTTAGGAATCTGCTATCACCCCGAGACCCCTAAAATAAAATTGAGCTGACAGTGAGTCGTGCAGGAACCTAGGAAGCTACCACCAAGACCCGAGCCCCTAACTCAAGTCCCCGGCCGCAGATTTAATCATTCTGTCCGCAATTTGCGGCCAGAGTAGAGGGGAATGGGTTCATTTTTGTTCTAGGGCTCATTTTGCACTAAATTAGACCCCTCCTATATGCAGTTTTGGCTAATTGTCACCTGGGGAAAATCTGGGAGCATTTTGGTGTGTTTTAGGCGATATTTTCCGTATTTTAAAATGCACTTTCTTGATATTTGGATTTGTATTTGGTTGTCGGGTGTTCGTACATCGACAACAGGGATTGTGTGATTGATTTGCACGTTTAGGCCATAGGTTCCAACCTATGAGCACACTGTGCGCTGTATCGGTTTTCTGCCTCGATTTTAATACGTATTGCGACTGTTTATTATTGTAGGTACCCTCGCAAGGATTCCGGGGCGAACAAGCACGGCATCATCGACTTCGGTGAGCGAAGACCCGGTGAGTAGATTATATCTACGGGGGAAGTCGGGTGGATGGCCTATAGCACCCCCGCAGTCCGTGGTGATATATACAAATACGTATACACACATATATTTATTATATGTTCTTTGAGATTATTGATGATAGGATGGATTGATTTAGTGTATTGCGAAACCTTAGAGTAGGGGTTGCTCCCATACACACACGCACGCACGTACTTGCATACATACCTTCTTTCGCATGTGTATATGGGAATATTATATTTGTATGTGTTCACATGGGTATGGGACTATGTGTACATATACTGGATTATGGGGATAGTATTTAGGATGTGAGTTGAGTCGATGAGATTCGATTTGAGGCCGTGAGATCGGCGATATGACAGGATTCGTATGGGAGATACGACGGAATGCTTTGGCGGGCTTTGGGACGTGTGTTTACACATGCTTTTATATAGATGGTATCGATTGTACTAGACTTAGATCTGTACCCTAGATTATGTGATATGATGGTAATGATACCTGATATGTGATGAGATAATGTGATATTGACCCGTACCCAGCTATTGGGATGCCGTACGACGATTTACCGTACGAGCCTATATTGATGATTGATCCGCGCTCACGACTCGAGGATGTTATATCGTTTACCATTGAGGCGGGATTATTGACTATTATATTTATATATATATATATATCGACTCAGATGTAGGTTGTTTCCATACCCCTCCCGATTGACTTGATAATTGGGTCTGTAGTTCGCATAGTAGGCGTTAGACTAGACCCGAGGCATACCTATTTCAAAACTAACGAATCGGGGATATTTTAAGGATAGGAAAAAGGATTCTACGGATATTTTCAAACGACACATCTTTTCTTAAAACACCGTAGCCCTTATTTTACCAAAAATCCTGATTCGTCTTATTTCAAAAGGCAAGGCAGCATGATATATTTATTGAGGTGGATTCTTCACTGTTGCGTTGATTATTTGATTCCGCATATTCATGCTATTTGCATTGCATTGCCTGTGTTTATTGATATATTACAATCATGCTGCTAGGACACCAGCACCATTACCGATGATGCGTATGTACCATGTACACTTACTTGCCGGCTCACACACATCTTCATCGGTAATTGCCATGTCACTACACAGTAGTATTACTGCATCAGGATATGACCCTTGTATGTGCATACTATTATTCCATGCTGCATGATATACCGTTATACTTGCACTTCATTTATATGTCACATACATCATGCTTTCTGATTAGGCGCATTAAGATATGTTATTTCCATGATATTTCTGGATATGGGAACCGCGGGTATTTCAAAAGAGAATATGTAATCGTTTTAAAAACCTGGTTACCCTTGATATGATATTTCAGTGCGTCCACCATGTGTTTTCTCGGTGCTGAGAGCGACATGTGAAACCCGATTCGAGGAGGCGGATGAGGCCGATTGCGGGTACATGGTGGACCCGGTATGGTACCCCGGGGCGAGAACGGCTTCGCTGTGTAGTAGACGGTGAGCCTGGAAGTAGGACCACTACCTACCGGTGATTGGTTGGACATGGCGGTTATCCGTAGGATACCGACCAGAGTCGATAAATGGATATGGGCGTACTGCTGGGGCCGAGGGCCGATTCCGCAGACGGAGCCCGTGGGCTGATACGGACTGACGGAGACCGATATATGAGGATTTACGTGCCGATGCTGGGCACAGCTTTCATGATGTTTTCGAGTGTTGATGCTGGGCACTCCGGTTCCATGATTTTGACGTGTCGCGAGGGACACAGGTGGTTTATATCCTCATATTTCCATGCATATGCTGATGATATTTACATGCATGATGGCTATTGTCATTGGGTGACGAGTGGACAGGATCCACGTACATGCAGATTTGATTACCTTGATCATACCTCACATTCATGATATGCTCTTACCTGAGGCACTGGCATGAGCACTTGGCACTACACTCATGTATAGAGATTACATTGCCAGTTTAGCATGCTTCAGCTTTATTCATATTGAGGTTTATATATATCTGATCGTATTGACCTAGGATGGGTCATACATTCGATCTCTGCTTGTAGATATTTTCTATTCACGAGTTGGCAACTCACACCCGTTGTGCCACAGTTCTTGCAGGTTTTGCCGTACAGATTTCATTGCGGCTTTTCGGGTACATTGCTTCCATTACGGGTGACTTGCTTGGTAGGTGGGTTCTTTGTATCAGAACCGCCGTTGTACATTATTTATTCATTGTATCTAGAAATTCCATCAACCAAAACTTGTATATTGTTTCAGACTTAGAGACAGTGATGTATTATTTTGACCTTAGAGTCGCGCTTGTAGTATTACGGTTTTCTGGCAGTTTTGAGTTCTTTTTGGGTTTGATCCTCGCCCTTTGGCGTTGTATATTATTATTGCTTGCGTGGTTGTAACCGTCGATTGACGAAGAGCTAGCTCCCGCTTGGGGATGCCTTTTATCATTTCACATATATTATTCTTGTTGTACCCCGTTCGGGGCCAGTTTTTACAAAGGAAACTCTGCCGAATTTTTCAGAAAAGACTACACATTTTAAAAATGCATATTCGGCTTAGTTATTTAAAAAGCTTGACTTCAAAACAAGTTTCTTTACTCCTTAAAATGGTTTTAGATTTCTGGGCTTTTGGCTTACCTGGGTCAGATGAAGTCCTATAGACTTCATATGGTTCAAGGGCCAGTCACGTGCTCTTTCGGGTCGTGACAAAGTTGGTATCACAGCGCTAGGTTGACCTTGGTTCGAGTCTGAGTTTGACTATGTGGAGCCTAGGGCGTTTATATATATACGGAACTTAGGCTTGACCTTACGGAACTTAGACTTAGTCGAGGGGGTATTATACCCGAACTTTCGTCGCATAGGATGACCCTTGGTTGATGGAGTTGGTAGCTTGAGTAGAGGGACGTACCGTACGTATGTTCCGCGGCATACTTACGACACGCCACTCCGCTTAAGAAACTTTAGGATGTACATTTCCTTGCACAGTATTATATTCATTCCTATGATCTATCTTCATCGATTCTGGTTATGGTTTTGCTGCCACGATTGCACGGGCAGAGTGAGCTACTGCTCGAGTTGCGTCAGCATGAGCTCGTCGTGGACGAGGACTGACCAGGGCGTGATTCCGGAGACATACGATTATATATAGAGGCTTGTTTATTGTGTTTTCGCGCCGTGAGCATTGGACTGATCGCTTTTACGAGATTTCTCGGGCGTACCGATCGGTATCAGAGGATTGAGCCACTGATAGAGGCCAGCCAGGATGTGATGACCAATGAGATATCGCTTGTTCATGATGATTGTGACCTCTTGTGGAGGCGAGTGCTTGGTTTTACACCGGATGATCGGGCCATTGTTAGCGTTGCCAGTTGAGAGAGGACTGTTGAGGTACAGCATACCTCAGAGATTATGGTGTCGCCTACCGTGCAGACAGATGGACCAGCTGTTGCTGAGATTGATAGGATGTCGCTTCCGGAGCTTACGAGCTGAGATCGCCGGAGCTTCCAGGCAGATATGAGACAGTTGGTAGCTAGTCTACCCCGATTTGAGAGACGAAGGTGATTCGTCCGATTTATTCGCCGGAGCAGGCTCAGTGGCGTTGAAGATTTCCAGTATGGAGAGTCTTACTCAGATCTAGAGCCGACCGATTTAGAGATGGCCGCCAATGTATCGCCTTTCCTGGAGGATTGAGGCGTCGTTCAGCGTACGGATGAATGAGCCAGTTGTTGCTGCAAATGATGAGATATCGCCCAGATGATTGGAGCTACTGCAGCATGGGTATATTCTTAGAGATATGATGGTGAGTCGCTAGTCACCGAGGATGAATGACTAGGACATATGGTTCGTTCGCTTACCCGATGCGAGGTCATCAGATAGATTGATTTCAGCTAGAGACGACTTCACGCAGATTCGTTGAGAGTCGATTGAGACGATCGAATGTCAGGAACCTATTTCCAAGTCTAAAGTTTTCGGAAAGACATGCAAGCGATTCCATGGACCCTCTAGAAGAATGAAACCCTAACTCGACATAATGACCGTGTGAAAGCCTTTGAACCTTAGGGTTTGCGGCAGTTCCTCGGCGCCATTAGTGAGGCTTGGGTTTGCCCTTCTATGGCTGGACCACCGATGCTGTGGTATGTACTCGATACTATTAAACTGTACCCAAGATGTTGAGCTCTTGGGGGATTATGAGGTTCTGACGAGTCGATCGGATGGTTCGACATCATTCTGATATCATGTGATGGGACACACTGCTTGGGAGACTCCAGATACGAGCATAGCCGTTGGAGCACAGTCCATACAGCCGCGATGAGACAAGTCCGAATCAGTCGACATTGGAACAAGGTGGGGTAAAGAGTTCGCACTTTCGATGTGATGACGTTCTATTCCGCTGACATCAGAGACGCGATATGCATGCTGAGGACGTGTTCGGCTAGATATTTTCTACTGAGTGATGAAGATACCGAGTTCGTGATTTCGAGTCCGTGTGAGAGACTTCGGATAGACCGTAGACGAGAATATTACAGTGTGCAGATAGAGACGTAACGTCGAAGTGGACGACGATACAGACAAGCGGGATGAGAGGTACGTGCGAGGCGCCGTTGAGCTGTTACTACTCCCCGTTAAGATTAAAGGTCGGATATGCATACAGAGGCCGGCGCCAGTGACGTGCTGCTTTACGAGTGGTCGTGAGGATTGACCGAGAAATGACCAGAGAAGTGCCAAAACGGAATCGTTCCCGTTAGTATATCTGACAGGGCCGATGAGCCGGAGGATAGCGAGATCGTTAATCCGCAGGGAAGATAAAGAACCAGAGACAGAGGACGCCAAACCGTGAGCAAGAGACAAGTAGATATCTTGCACTGCTAACATTGGATGTACCGGAACCTTCTCGACCTTGACGGAGGATATACCGACGATGGTATTTTTGATCTGCGATTTTGTGATTCGATTATCACGTATCCGTCACTTTGGATTTCGGTATTTTGGGCGATCTATTCGCATGATTTAGTCTTGATGACTGAGTTCCATGATATTTGATTTTGTACACCATGGTTGCATATACTGGGTATTTATATTTTGTGCAGAGTTATTACGCTCGAGGTATTGATTTTGATTTCATGCCTACTTTATGCCGGTGATTTGATTTACACTTCCAGCATAGTTTTCATGCACTTTTTAGTGTTTTGATTTGATTTGTGCACGCTGATGCACACGGTTGTGAAATTTTCCCTTGCGCTACACCTGATTTTAATTGAGCCGCATTATATCGTCGATTTTAACCCTGATATTGATGATTGATTCTTGCACTCCGTGCTTTTGATTGGACTTACGCATGTTCGGCGTTTGCTATTGGATTTCGTGATTCCGTGCATGTTGAGTGCACAGGGTTTATATTTTCATTCGTGCACAATGGATGCACCGATTTGGATTTTCGCGCATGTTGGGCGCATGTTTTGGGATACGATTTTGGTGCACACCAGATGCACTAAATCGAGATTCTTCGTGCATGTCAGATGCACCTGATTTGGCTGTCAGGAACGCACGTTGCCTATGACAGATTCTTCGTGCACACCTGTTGCACCTAGATGTTGTTTTGTGCACCTGTATGGCATATATATGGATTTTGATTTCCGTGAGCACCAGACGCACAGGGTGGTGTTATGTGCATTTTTGGGATTTATTCCTTTTGGAGCAGTACATTTTTATGATATTTGATATTTGTTTTGGTACTGAGCAGGACTAATCAGAGGACAGTACCTGGATATTTTTGCATGCATTGATAGTTATCGAAGGGATTTCAAAAGAGCGAGCTATGGTCTCGGTATATATATACCTACGTGTCCGATATGACACGAAAACATTTAAAACAAGGAAACCTTTCTAAATTGTTTTCAAAACGGCGGAACGCACATAGTAAACAAATGATATATACATATATGGTTATTTTCTTATGAAAGACGTCCGCCACTGTGCAGTGTTATGCGCATCGCACAGCGACTTAAAAGATTTGGCATGAATTTACTTCAGCTAATTACATGTATAGATTCGATATTTACATGTATAGTTCTGATTTATATCGTAATGGTTTTGTATTGGATTTTACATTTGGGACTTTACCGTAACTCCGATGATTGCTGATGCTTGACGGAGTTTTGCTTTTGAGTTATCTGCTCATTATCCATGCGCACATTGCGCTATGATGCGTTTTATGTATTGATGATTTCGGAACCCCGAAAACTTGGACTTTATATCGAAATGTTTTAGAATTTGGGGGTTTAAATTTAAATTCAGGGACCGAATTTCTTTAAGGGGGGTAGATTGCAACATTTCAAAATAATAAAATATTATCTTTGGGAATTTTTATAATTTAATATTATTTTAATGAATATTTTAATATTTAGGTATAATTAAATACAAATAAATAGGGAAAATTTTGGAAAATTCCAAAATAGGGTATTCTATGGGATTATGCCATTTTTAAGTTTTTGTGATTAGTTTGACACTAATTTAGTGCAAATCGCGATTAAAAATCGCTAATCGGATTTTGGGGGTGTTTTGTGCAAAATATGCACATATCATTTTTTTTCTACACTTGTGTTTTATTTTCTACCATGTTGTTTGGGTTTACTATTTGAGTGAGAAAGCATTTAGTGAAGAAAAGAAATAAGAAAAAGAAAAGAAAATAGGTATGGTGAGAGAAAGAGTAGGTGAGGGGGTTGACTTAGCTTTTTCCCCTCATTTCTTCATCACATTTCTCTCTCCCTCTACTTCATTGCTGCTGCTGCTCCTGCTCCTGCTCCCTCTTCTCTCTCCCCTCTTCAAGCCTCAAATCACCATGAAAACAACACCAAAACGCCACTCTCATTTCATTAAAAGTGTGCACGAGCTCGAAATCTACACTTTGGACCAAGGAAGCTAGGATTTTGGCCACTAGAGGCAACTCAAGAATTTTCTTGAGTTGCAAATGAGGTAAATTTCTTGATCATTAGTTGAGTTTTAGCATTTCTTATACCCCCATGCAAGTTTAGAACCGATATTGTGTGTGATTGTGGACTTAAAGAAAACCTAGTTAGGGTTTGAGGGAATTGAAAGTTGTATTGTGAAATTGAGATCAGTAGAGGCCACCGCAGCACCCTAGTGCTTGAATTATGACATAAAACAGAGACTTGAAACCCAAAATATGGATTTAGAAACCGATATCAGAAAAGTTATGAAATCTGGGAGTGTACTTAGGAATCTGCTATCACCCCGAGACCCCTAAAATAAAATTGAGCTGACAGTGAGTCGTGCAGGCACATAGGAAGCTACCACCAAGACCCGAGCCCCTAACTCAAGTCCCCAGCCACAGATTTAATCATTCTGGCTGCAATTTGAGGCCAGAGTAGAGGGGAATGGGTTCATTTTTGTTCTAGGGCTCATTTTGCACAAAATTAGACCCCTCCTATATGCAGTTTTGGCTAATTGTCACCTGGGGAAAATCTGGGAGCATTTTGTTGTGTTTTAGGCGATGTATTCCGTATTTTAAAATGCACTTTTTTGATATTTGGATTTGTATTTGGTTGTCGGGTGTTCGTACATCGACAACAGGGATTGTGTGATTGATTTGCAAGTTTAGGCCATAGGTTCCAACCTATGAGCACACTGTGCGCTGTATCGGTTTTCTGCCTCGATTTTAATACATTTTGCGACTGTTTATTATTGTAGGCACCCTCGCAAGGATTCCGAGGCGAACAAGCACGGCATCATCGACTTCGGTGAGCGAAGACCCGGTGAGTAGATTATATCTACGGGGGAAGTCAGGTGCATGGCGTATAGCACCCCCGCAGTCCGTGGTGATGTATACGAATACGTATACACACATATATTTATTATATGTTCTTTGAGATTATTGATGATAGGATGGATTGATTTAGTGTATTGCGAAACCCTAGAGTAGGGGTTGCTCCCATACACACACGCACGCACGCACTTACATACATACCTTCTTTCGCATGTGTATATGGGAATATTATATTTGTATGTGTTCACATGGGTATGGGACTATGTGTACATATACTGGATTATGAGGATAGTACTTGGGATGTGAGTTGAGTCGATGAGATTCGATTTGAGGCCGTGAGATCGGCGATATGACAGGATTCGTATGGGAGATACGACGGAATGCTTTGGCGGGCTTTGGGACGTGTGTTTACACATGCTTTTATATAGATGGTATCGATTGTACTAGACTTAGATCTGTACCCTAGATTATGTGATATGATGGTAATGATACCTGATATGTGATGAGATAATGTGATATTGACCCGTACCCAGCTATTGTGATGCCGTACGTCGATTTACCGTATGAGCCTATATTGATGATAGATCCGCGCTCATGACTCGAGGATGTTATATCGTTTACCATTGAGGTGGGATTATTGACTATTATATTTATATATATATATCGACTCAGATGTAGGTGGTTTCCGTACCCCTCCTTATTGACTTGATAGTTGGGTCTGTAGTTCGCATAATAGGCGTTAGACTAGACACATGGCATACCTATTTCAAAACTAACGAATCGGGGATATTTTAAGGATAGGAAAAAGGGATTTTACGGATATTTTCAAACGACACATCTTTTCTTAAAACACCGTAGCCCTTATTTTACCAAAAATCCTGATTCGTCTTATTTCAAAAGGCAAGGCTGCATGATATATTTGTTGAGGTAGATTCTTCACTGTTGCGTTGATTATTTGATTCCGCATATTCATGCTATTTGCATTGCATTGTTTGTGTTTATTGATATATTACAATCATGCTGCTAGGATACCAGCACCATTACCGATGATGCGTATGTACCACGTACACTTACATGCCGGCTCACACACATCTTCATCGGTAATTGCCATGTCACTACACAGTAGTATTACTGCATCAGGATATGACCCTTGTATGTGCATACTATTATTCCATGCTGCATGATATACCGTTATACTTGCACTTCATTTATATGTCACATACATCATGCTTTCTGATTAGGCACATTGAGATATGTTGTTTCCATGATATTTCTGGATTTGGGAACCGCGGGTATTTCAAAAGAGAATATGTAATCGTTTTAAAAACCCGGTTACCCTTGATATGATATTTCAGTGCGTCCACCATGTGTTTTCTCGGTGCTGAGAGCGACATGTGAAACCCGATTCGAGGAGGCGGATGAGGCCGATTGCGGGTACATGGTGGACCCGGTATGGTACCCCGGGCGAGAACGGTTTCGCTGTGTACTAGACGGTAAGCCTGGCAGTGGGACCACTACCTACCGGTGATTGGTTGGACACGGCGGTTATCCGTAGTATACCGACCAGAGTCGATAGATGGATATGGGCGTACTGCTGGGGCCGAGGGCCGATTCCGCAGACGGAGCCCGTGGGCTGATCCGGACTGACAGAGCCCGATATATGAGGATTTACGTGCCGATGCTGGGCACAGCTTTCATGATGTTTTCGAGTGTCGATGCTGGGCACTCCGGTTCCATGATTTTGACGTGTCACGAGGGACACAGGTGGTTTATATCCTCATATTTCCATGCAAATGCTGATGATATTTACATGCATGATGGCTATTGTCATTGGGTGACGAGTGGACGGGATCCACGTACATGCAGATTTGATTACATTGATCATACCTCACATTCATGATATGCTATTACCTGAGACACTGGCACGAGCACTTGGCACTACACTCATATATAGAGATTACATTGCCAGTTTAGCATGCTTCAGCTTTATTCATATTGAGGTTTATATATATCTGATCGTATTGACCTAGGATGGGTCATACATTCGATCTCTTCTTGTAGATATTTTCTATTCACGAGTTGGCAACTCACCCCCGTTGTGCCACAGTTCTTGCAGGTTTTGCCATACAGATTTCATTGCGGCTTTTCGGGCACATTGCTTCCATTACGGGTGACTTTCTTTTTATGTGGGTTCTTTGTATCAGAACCGCCATTGTACATTATTTATTCATTGTATCTAGAAATTCCATCAACCAAAACTTGTATAATTTTTCAGACTTAGAGACAGTGATGTATTATTTTGACCTTAGAGTCGCGCTTGTAGTATTACGGTTTTCTGGCTGTTTTGAGTTCTTTTTGGGTTTGATCCTCGCCCTTTGGCGTTGTATATTATTATTGCTTGCGTGGTTGTGACCGTCGATTGACGAAGAGCTGGCTCCCGCTTGGGGATGTCTTTTATCATTTCATATATATTATTCTTGTTGTACCCCGTTCGGGGCCAGTTTTTACAAAGGAAACTCTGCCGAATTTTTCAGAAAAGACTACACAATTTAAAAATGCATATTCGGCTTAGTTATTTAAAAAGCTTGACTTCAAAACATGTTTCTTTACTCCTTAAAATGGTTTTAGATTTCTGGGCTTTTGGCTTACTTGGGTCAGATGGAGTCCTATAGACTTCATATGGTTCAAGGGCCAGTCACGTGCTCTTTCGGGTCGTGACATGGCCCCGGGCTCTGGTACCCCCGGACTGGCCCAAATATCAATATCTCATGACTACGTCGGTATCCTTCCGATATCCGCCACGTCATAAATAACCGGTCGATAGTCCTCCCCTGCTGGGCTCAATGCCATCATCTGCGACAATCTTGCCCCGGAGTACCGCACTGGGTCCACCATGCACCCGCAGAAGGTTCTTCCTCCTCCTCGAATCGGGTGTATGATACTGCTCAAGAGCAGAGAAAACTCATGGTGGACACCTCTCAAATCATATCGCGAGAAAACCGCAATTTTCTATCTTTAAAATGATAATAAGTTTATAAAATCTTTGCGGTTTCTACAAATCCAGAAATCTTATGGAAATCCGAAATCCCAAATCTCGAGAATAAATAAACAGTGCATTACCGGCATAAAGCCCCATAATATTGCATGAAAAATGGATAAATACACATGCATGGATATCTAAGTAAAAAATGCAATGTCTAATTTAGCACATGAAAGCACGCATACTATTAATATGTTGAAACTACCAGCTAGCAGGTCATATCAATGAAGTAATAATTCTAAAGTGTACGTGTCATGGCAGTTACCGATGATGATGTGTGTGAGCCGGCAAACAAGTGTTCGTAGACATATGCATCATCGGAAATGGTGCTGGTGTCCTGACAGCATGGGTTCATAATAAACAAAGGAATCACAAGTATAAGCATGCAATGCGATATGAACAGCAAGAATATACAGAAAATGAATTGTAAACGCAACATATAAGAATTTATAATATATATACGAGTCATACAGTTTTGGCATTTAAAATAGGACGAATCGTGGTGTTTAGAAAATAGGGGCTACGGTGTTTTTAAGAAAAAGTACGTTCTTTGAAATATCCGTAGTATTCCTTGGCCTGTCTTTAAAATACTCACGATTCGTCAGTTTTGGAAATAAGTATGACTCAAACCCAAATCTAACATCTACTATGTAAACTACAGGACAAGAAAAGATACTAACCAAAGGTGTAAGAAAACCACTTAAGTCCGAGTCGATATATCTAGTAGTCGGTGATCCCGCCTCAATAGCGTCACGTAAGATAAAATTTATAATATGAAATTCTCGAGTCGAGAGTGTGGATCTGTCACGACCAGAAATATTAGCTCGTGACCGGCACTTAAATCACGCCACGTCTAAAGGCGTAACGTAATTCAAGCAAGCCGAAACCCATAAATCTATACCTTTTTAAGAAAATAAAAGAGGTGAAGTTTTGAAAATAAGGTCTGATGAAATCAAAAGTTTTCCTAAATACATAAACAATAGAACATAAAAAATGCAAGAGGGTGTTACTAGTTGAAAACATTTTTCGACTTTTAAAAATTTAGGCAGCACCTCCTCTGTATTTTTTTATCCAAAACCACAATACATGATAATATAAAGGCATCCTCAAGTGGAAGCTAGCTCATCACCAATCGGCGGATCCATAACCACGCAAAGCATAAATATAAGTATACGATGCCCATCGGCGAAGTTCACCACGAAAGATAAAGAAATAAGCAAGACATCAAAATCACAAGTAGCGGAATACCCCTCACTCTAAGTCTCACAACCACAACTCTCACTAAGTCTCATTACTTATATAAATACTAGTTTGATTGATGGAGTTGACTAGATACAATATGAATAATGAATACAATAGTGGTACAATCCAACATGTACCACCTACCTAGCAAATCACCCAAATGCAGCTGTGTGCCAACGATACCGCTACTGATCCAAGCGGTCAACCTACAAGAACTATGGCACAACGGGGGTGAGTTGCTAACCCGTAAGTAGAAAATCATCAATAAGTAGAAATCGAATAAAATAACGATTTTCTAGGTCAACTATATCATAAAGGTAATACTATGATATCTAGGGTGATCGTAACTGTATATGTGCCAACCACATAAATAAACGCCTAACAGCATGTGCGTAGAGTTCCTAGGCACACTATAGAGGTCTCACAAGGCATCAACCATGCCTATTTAAAATTTTATGGGTGCCGAGAAACCCTAATACGGATCGTAGACTAGATGTTTAGGCGAAATACGAAACTAGTTAACACTTTAACTAAAGGAGAGAGACTACAACCTTTGTAGATCCGGTTCTCCACTTCCTTAGCTCCACGTAGTGGTCCCCTCGCTGTCCATCTCGAATCTCGGACTCTCGCGTCGGCTTCATCGGAGAAATGAGCGGAATCGGTCGTCGGCTTAGTGCCGAAGATGATCTACGTCGAGGTTGCACAAGTTCAAGCTCCAACTTCACCAAGTTGTGAAAGTTGTGAAGAAAACACCCAAAACAACTTGGCAAGAGGTAGAGGGTGAAGAAATAGGAGGTGGGTTCACTTTAGAATTGGATTTCTCTCACTTTAGCTCAAGTTGCCATTGATGGCATCAAGCTTTCTTTCTTGAAGATGAAGATGAAGAAGAAGAAAGAATATGATAAGTGTTGAGTTAAAATGAATAATAATTCAATACTTATCATAAGCTAACTATAGTTAAGTGTAGAGAATAGACCATGGCTACTTGGATGATTTAGGGTTAAGCATGAAGACAAGAATGGTTACAAAAGTCAAAGCTTCATGAAGCTTCAACTTAAAACAAAGAAAGCCACCATTCTCATCATAATCCTTTTCAAATAAATAAATAAATGAATATGCAAAACCCTAATCAACACTTAACCATGGTTTTAATTCTTTACACTTAACAAAATGATCAAGTGAGAAAATCCATATTTGTATCATCAAACATGATACAAATATGTGCACAAAAGTATATCACATATACTTCTTACACATCAAGTGAGAAAATCCATATAAAGTGAACCATTACTAGTTAATGCAATGCAATATATCAAATATATAATTATACATTAAATCATTAAATCAACATTTGATTCAATGATCCGGTCATGTCGCACATAACCGACTAGAATCCAATGTATCGATTTATCGAATCAATGATTCGATAACTAGGTCATATCGAATATCACCAATCGAAACATATATCGCGAGAATGAAATGCGGTATCATATACACGCATTATTCTCGGTCCTGCACATATCTCATATGCGCTCCTATTTCGTTTCGCTTGAGCCAGGAAACCTCTGTGTATGACTCTAAAGACTCGTCAATACGCCGGTAGCAGATGATGATCATATCAAGCACCCACAAGCCGCAAGCGGTCTGCTAAACGTAACGGCCATCCGGGTATTGAGCGATCAGAAGATCGGCGAGCTAGCCCGCTCACACTCCTGTGAATCCAACCAGTAACACTTACCGTACAGTCCGGTCTGTTCGTCTGATATGTCGCATATCAAGTCTAGGGGTGGTAAACGTCAGACCCCAATAACCGATAAGTCGTGCCGATGTGAGGCTCATAACGGGTCGAGAAACTACTGGTAACACTTACCAGCAAATCTCTGATCAGCCCTGGCCAGGGACTTCCCTGTTACGGCCAATCGAGCACAGCGCAACGTCAACCTCCAATACCGGGAGAGACGAAACCCCTCCTATCGCTCATTGCCTCCATGTGACTCGGGACTGTACCCAAAGACCACCGTTTTGCACGCCCTCATGGACGTGGTAAGGTGGAGATCAAAGCACAGTGGGAATCACACAAGACTCTATGACGATCTCGGGTCTACAGACTAACCTGTACAAGTGTCACCTGAGAACTGCCATCTGACGTGAGGTATAATACCATCTGGGAGTTCTCGGCGAGTCCGTCCAGTGTACCCAGTCTCCACTGAGCACCCGTATACCATCTCTGATGTCAAACACCAATGGATATGGGATCATCCATCGCCCATCTCATGGGTCGAGAAGCGTATACGCTAGTCTACTCTGGTATATCGATGCCCCATCTCAATACACCCACGACTAGGGACCTTGAAGGATGTACTTATGGACTACCACGTCCCTACTAGTATGATCTACATCATAGTCCAGGTAGTCAAGTACACATCCTAAGGGCTTTACCAACATGTAACTATAAGACAGTTTAAAGAGACAAGTGTACATGTTAAGATAAAGAGTAACCAGATAGCATACTATCATATCGAGCAAGAAATTCATCTCTATATATGTCTAAGCATCCAATATAATATACATCTCTGTACAATACTGGCCTCTAGGGCATACATACAACTAACAATCTCCCACTTGCACTAAGGCCAGCTGCTGTAGTATCGCATACCGAGCATCCCGAAGAGTCTCTCAAACTGTATCTGGGGAATGGCCTTCGTGAGTGGATCCGCCGTGTTGTTCTTCGTGTCAACCCTCCTGACCTCGATCTCCCGGCGATCAACTATCTCCCGGATCAGGTGATACCGCCTCAGAATATGCCTGGATTGCTGATGGGACCTAGGTTCCCTGGCCAAAGCCACCGCTCCATTGTTATCACAATACAAAGGTATTGGATGCTCAATGGATGGAACCACTCCAAGTTCAGTAATGAACTTCTTGATCCAGACAGCCTCTTTGGCAGCATCGTTGGCAGCGATGTATTCCGCCTCCATCGTCGAGTCTGCCACGGTTTCCTGCTTGGAACTCTTCCAGCTAACCGCCCCTCCGTAAAGGGTAAAGACAAAGCCCGACTGCGACTTAGAGTCGTCCTTATCACTCTGGAAGCTCGAATCGGTAAAGGACTCCACTTGGAGTTCTCCGTTACCATACACCAAGAACATATCTCTAGTCCTTCGCAAGTACTTGAGAATGTTCTTCACAGCTGTCCAGTGACTCTCTCCAGGATCTGCTTGATACCGACTCACTACACTTAGTGAGTATGCAACATCGGGTCTGGTACATAGCATCGCATACATGATAGAGCCTACTGCCGAAGCATAGGGTATCCCTTGCATGCGAGCTCTCTCCAAATCAGTCTTGGGAGACATCTCTTTGGAGAGAGTGAGTCCAGAGATCGTGGGCAAGTTCCCACGCTTGGATTCTTCCATACTAAACCTCTTTAGTATGGTGTCAATGTACCTGGATTGGGACAATCCCAATATCCGTTTGGATCTATCTCTATAGATCCTGATTCCCAATATGCAGGAGGCATCACCAAGATCTTTCATTGAGAATCTTTGTGATAAGAAGAGCTTGACCGATTGCAGCATAGGAATATCATTTCCTATCAAGAGTATGTCGTCCACGTACAATACGAGGAATACAACCTTACTCTCTGCCACCTTCTTGTAGATACAAGGTTCATCTGGATTTTTGACGAAATCAAACTCTTTGATAACGACGTCAAAGCAGATGTTCCAACTCCGCGATGCTTGCTTTAATCCATAAATGGATTTAAGCAGCTTGCACACCTTCCCGCTGCTCCCACTATCTACGAAGCCCTCTGGCTGAGTCATGTACACGCACTCTTCTAAATCACCATTTAGAAAGGCGGACTTAACATCCATTTGCCAGATTTCGTAATCATGATATGCAGCGATGGCAAGCATGATCCGGATGGATTTAAGCATAGCCACTGGAGAAAAGGTCTCGTCATAGTCCACACCTGGTCTTTGACGAAAACCCTTTGCTACAAGTCTAGCTTTGAAAGTCTCCACTTTCCCATCTACACCAAGTTTCTTCTTGAAGATCCACTTTCTCCCAATGGGTTTTACCCCTTCAGGAGCAATTTCCAAAGTCCATACTTTGTTGGTGTACATGGATTCCATCTCGGACCGCATAGCATCCAGCCATTTCACTGAGTCCCCACTCGTGATGGCCTGCTCGAAGCTAGTTGGGTCATCATCCTCCATGATGCAATCCTTGCTCCCACCGTCCATGAGAAAACCGTAGTATCTCTCAGGTTGGCGAGGAACCCTACTAGATCGGCGGAGAGGCTGGGGTTCGTCGGGTACTACTGAATCCTCTGTTTCCACTAGATCTTCAGTTGTGTTTTGTTCAGCTGGAACCTCTTCCAGTTCTACCTCAGAGCCACTAATCTCTTTTGCAAGAAATTCCTTTTCCAAAAAGGTGGCATGTTGTGCAACAAATACTCTTTGTTCCTCACTGTGGTAGAAGATATACCCTCGCGAATGTTTGGGATATCCAACAAATTTACACAATACAGACCTTGCCTCGAGTTTGTCTGGTTTTTGTCTTTTGACATAGGCTGGACAACCCCATATCTTTATGAAATTAAGATATGGTCTCTTCCCTTCCCATATCTCATATGGTGTGGTAGGCACAGATTTGGTGGGAAACCTATTCAGTAGGTATGCTGCTGTTTCCAGTGCATATCCCCAGAAGGAAACAGGTAACTCAGCTACACTCATCATAGAGCGCACCATATTTAATAGGGTGCGGTTTCTCCGTTCTGATACACCGTTGTGCTGTGCTGTATATGGAGGAGTTAGCTGAGAGAGAATCCCATTCTCTTTTAGGAAGTCCAGGAATTCAATGCTCAAGTATTCACCTCCTCGATCAGATCGAAGGATTTTAATACTTTTTCCGGTTTGGTTCTCGACTTCTTGTTTATATTCTCTAAATTTCTCAAAAGCTTCTGATTTGTGTTTCATCAGGAACACATATCCGAATCTTGAGAGATCGTCAGTGAATGTAATGAAGTACGAAGAACCATCCCTGGCATGTGTAGACATGGGACCGCATACATCACTATGTATCAGTCCCAAGAGTTCGGTAACTCTTTCTCCGTGTCCCGTAAACGGAATTTTGGTCATCTTGCCTTTGAGACATGACTGGCAAGTGTCATAGGATGAAAATTCAAACGGATTTAAATATCCATCTTTATGCAACTTAGCTAGTCGTGTCGCATTGATGTGACCCAGTCTACAATGCCACAAGAAAGATTCGTTCAGTTCAGAACTCTTCCTCTTGTGTGTGTTTGTTATGCTCAGAACTGTTGATTGATTTAGAACATAAATGCCATTGCACAACGTGCCTGATCCAACCAACTTTTGGTTACGGAAAATGTTCATAACATTGTCCTGTAATACAAAATTATATCCCTCTTTACTTAATAAAGAAACTGATATAATGTTGCATATCAGGTTCGGCATGTAATAGCATTCGTTCAGAACCAATGTACTACCAGTTGGTAACACAAGGTGATATTCCCCGACAGTCTTAGCTGCAACAATTGCACCATTTCCAACTCTAATGTCTTTATCACCTTCTCCAAGTTCTCTACCTTTTCTAAGCCCATGTAACTGATTACATATATGGGATCCTGACCCGGTATCTAATACCCAGGACGTAGGGCAAATGGAGAAACAGTTCTCTGTAACGAACACACCCGAAGAAAATGCATCATCATGTACTTTCTTCAATCGGGTGGCATGGGAATCCTGGTATTCCCCTATATCCTGTTCAGTCCTATAACTCTTATAAGAAAGAACGGAACCAACGTTCCCCGGCACAGTATAACATGCGGGTTCGGTCAATACATCCATATTATTATCTTTATTAGGGCATGAAATGGTCGCTACCTGGAGAGAGAGAGAAGAAAACACTTTAGCGTAAGCTCGTGCAAGATCAGATTGGTTATTATCTTATCTAATCAGGATGGCTCCCACTACTTTTTATCAAATCTTCCTTCAAACCCTAAAAGGAAAGACTAGCCGGGATTAATTATACACTACAAGTTCGCCAATCTTTCAGCCAGGCCAGTGTCGGTACTTTGAGGGAGGTCCCCCGTGCTTTCGCACGAACCTAATTAATGTAAACCTCGTTTTCCCAGAGGCGTAACCTCGTTAACACCTTTCTAGACACCTACTTGATCGGCTAATTGTAATATGTAAAACTCTCCCAGGAGTAACTCTTACTCGCAGCGGGTATCGGGATCCAACTATCTCATAGAAGGTATGCAATCTCATTGCAAATTTCAACACTTGAAATTCCCGATAAAATTTTGCCCCAAGCATCCTATGACCTTGACGGAGGTCAACAAACCACAGGGTGCAAGTCAAGTTCAACCCGTCATTTCTTGATTGAATCAAACCCACCCGCACGACCCTTGACGGAGGCCAACAAGGTCGTACGACTACCCTAATCCAATCTGCATCATATGCAAAAGCAGATAAATACTAGTTAGCTACCGTACACTACGCCTTGACGGAGGTCAACAAACGTAGCACGAATACTAAGTAGGATTTATCTGAAATGACGGAGGGCTACGACAGGTTTTTCTGAAAACCTATTGCGTAATGAACTTGATATCGTTGTAGAATCAAATGAAGTTTTGAAATGGAGTGATTTTGAGGCTTTTCTAGTTTTGCTAAAGGGGTCACTCCCGGTGAAGGGATCGTCGGCCCTTTCCTCGTCGAATGAGGTGCGGGATATATCATATATATCACTGTGCAAAGCAGAAACTATAGAAGCAATCAAAAGTCAAACCTAGTGTGTAGCATCTGCCAGTTATTGCTAAAGGAGTCACTCCCGGTGAAGGGATCTCGGTCCTTTCCTCATCGAATAAGGTGCAGGGTATATCATATATACCGCTATGCAAAGCAAGAACTGTAGCTACCTGTTTTGTTTAAAATTTGATTCTACAACATCTTAGGTTTCTTTTCTTTCATTAATCACATTAATGAAGTCCCATCATTTAAATACCTAAACATCACAGATAAATACGACGTACACTTATGCCATCCGCATTCGCCTCGATATCCCCTCGTGCACCGTTAGGTTAGGTAACTAACGACAGAGCAGGGCAGGGCTAGTGCGGGTGCAAAACATAAGTAACGTATATATAATATATCATATATACTATATACTGTACCTATCACAGAACATCACATGATCACATCACAGATATCGCAGCAGAAGAAACATATGAAACATTGGATATACTAGGACGTCCGTGTTTTCAATACGAGCCAGTATAAAACACGGATTCCACGGTCGTGATGAATAGCCAATCCCACACCCCTAGACCCCTACGAGAGCGGCAAGCAACCCTGCCAATTCTAGGGTTAGGAGACCCGGACTCGACTCCTCGAGTTGGTCTCCCACTGGACCCCAGAACCCGGTTACTTATGCTCCCCACCTTGGGTCTATCCTAATGCGGAAAAGTAAATAATATACAAAAGGTGACAACTTCCGCAACCTGGAAGTGCCCCAAATAAAAGAATATTACATACAGGTTTTTACATGAATGAAAATGAAAAAACACTCATCTCACCTAAAAACCCCCGGCTATTCAAACACGACAATCCAATATAACATATCCAGTAACACATAACATCACATGTCATCAACGTAAGTAAATATGTCCATCCCAATTGTCGTTGACATATAGCAACGAAACCGGCGATATCACATATTACACTTACGGTCACAGAAAAGAAAGTGTAAAACTACAACAGTTGGAATCCGCAACCTCATTAGACATCGCATGCCTAATCAAATGAAATACTTAGACATCACATGCCTAACAGTTATAAACCCCGCATTTTAGTCTCATTATCGAAAACTCTTTTCAATATCAAGTGAAACTAAACTGCTAGATTTATAACATTCATTCAGTTATCTCATAACTGTTTGTGAATTCCAATTATTGTATCACATTCCAGATAAACAGAAAATGTTAAACTTTCCGATCGAACAGTCGAATACCTAAGTTTTCCCGATACAGCTCAACACATGAAACAAGTTTAAAAACATTCAGTTCGTGCCTCAGTAGCAACGGTCCAGCCGTAGAAGGGTCAAGCCAACGCCTCACATGTGGCACGCCATACTGCCCCAAACCCGAAGGTTCAAAGGGCAGTTCAAGACGGTCACATAATCGAGTTAAGGTTTGTTGTCTTCTAGAGGGTCCATCGCGTTACTTGCACTACTTAGAACGTCTTTAAACTACGGAAAAATCCAACACTTGGAAATTTCCAGACAGGGGAAAAGTTGGGTATTTATATCCAGTCGAACTTTTTAACATATTCTAAAGTCATCCGGAAAACACATAGATGAAATTTGATAATCCGATCGAACTATCGAAGCACCAAAACACCCCAGAAAATTAAACTCTGGAATAAATATTAAAAATACCCATAAAACTCAGCTTCTGAAATAATTAATTACTGCGCAAAGTAAGAGTGCTGATGTCATCATCCTGCCGCGGAACCGCCGCCTAAGGAGGCTTATGCCGCGGTTCCGCCGCAGGTTGCACTGTTCATGACTCAAATTTTGTGTAGTAATTCTTAGAATTTCTTGCTAAGTTTTCTGCATATTTTTAATTTGGAAAAAACCCAGTTTTTAAAAAATGTACAGAGAGCATTTTGGGTTTAGGGTTTCGGGTTCGTTCGGACTTCAAACTCCGTCTGGACTTCGCCTAAGGCTCTAGCTAGGCTCTGATACCACTGTAGGGTTCCTAGGCACACTATAGAGGTCTCACAAGGCATCAACCATGCCAATTTAAAATTTTATGGGTGCCGAGAAACCCTAATACGGATCGTAGACTAGATGTTTAGGCGAAATACGAAACTAGTTAACACTTTAACTAAAGGAGAGAGACTACAACCTTTGTAGATCCGGTTCTCCACTTCCTTAGCTCCACGTAGTGGTCCCCTCGCTGTCCATCTCGAATCTCGGACTCTCGCGTCGGCTTCATCGGAGAAATGAGCGGAATAAGTCGTCGGCTTCGTGCCGAAGATGATCTACGTCGAGGTTGCACAAGTTCAAGCTCCAACTCCACCAAGTTGTGAAACTTATGAAGAAAACACCCAAAACAACTTGGCAAGAGGTAGAGGGTGAAGAAATAGGAGGTGGGTTCACTTTAGAATTGGATTTCTCTCACTTTAGCTCAAGTTGCCATTGATGGCATCAAGCTTTCTTTCTTGAAGATGAAGATGAAGAAGAAGAAAGAATATGATAAGTGTTGAGTTAAAATGAATAATAATTCAATACTTATCATAAGCTAACTATAGTTAAGTGTAGAGAATAGACCATGGTTACTTGGATGAGTTAGGGTTAAGCATGAAGACAAGAATGGTTACAAAAGTCAAAGCTTCATGAAGCTTCAACTTAAAACAAAGAAAGCCACCATTCTCATCATAATCCTTTTCAAATAAATAAATAAATAAATAAATGAATATGCAAAACCCTAATCAACACTTAACCATGGTTTTAATTCTTTACACTTAACAAAATGATCAAGTGAGAAAATCCATATTTGTATCATCAAACATGATACAAATATGTGCACAAAAGTATATCACATATATTTCTTGCACATCAAGTGAGAAAATCCATATAAAGTGAACCATTACTAGTTAATGCAATGCAATATATCAAATATATAATTATACATTAAATCATTAAATCAACATTTGATTCAATGATCCGGTCATGTCGCACATAACCGACTAGAATCCAATGTATCGATTTATCGAATCAATGATTCGATAACTAGGTCATATCGAATATCACCAATCGAAACATATATCGCGAGAATGAAATGTGGTATCACATACACGCATTATTCTCGGTCCTGCACATATCTCATATGCGCTCCTATTTCGTTTCGCTTGAGCCAGGAAACCTCTGTGTAGGACTCTAAAGACTCGTCAATACGCCGGTAGCAGATGATGATCATATCAAGCACCCACAAGCCGCAAGCGGTCTGTTAAACGTAACGGCCATCCGGGTATTGAGCGATCAGAAGATCGACGAGCTAGCCCGCTCACACTCCTGTGAATCCAACCAGTAACACTTACCGTACAGTCCGGTCTGTTCGTCTGATATGTCGCATATCAAGTCTAGGGGTGGTAAACGTCAGACCCCAATAACCGATAAGTCGTGCCGATGTGAGGCTCATAACGGGTCGAGAAACTACTGGTAACACTTACCAACAAATCTCTGATCAGCCCTGGCCAGGGACTTCCCTGTTACGGCCAATCGAGCACAGCGCAACATCAACCCCCAATACCGGGAGAGACGAAACCCCTCCTATCGCTCATTGCCTCCATGTGACTCGGGACTGTACCCAAAGACCACCGTTTTGCACGCCCTCATGGACGTGGTAAGGTAGAGATCAAAGCACAGTGGGAATCACACAAGACTCTATGACGATCTCGGGTCTACAGACTAACCTGTACAAGTGTCACCTGAGAACTGCCATCTGACGTGAGGTATAATACCATCTGGGAGTTCTCGGCGAGTCCGTCCAGTGTACCCAGTCTCCACTGAGCACCCATATACCATCTCTGATGTCAAACACCAATGGATATGGGATCATCCATCGCCCATCTCATGGGTCGAGAAGCGTATACGCTAGTCTACTCTGGTATATCGATGCCCCGTCTCGATACACCCACGACTAGGGACCTTGAAGGATGTACTTATGGACTACCACGTCCCCACTAGTATGATGTACATCATAGTCCAGGTAGTCAACTACACATCCTAAGGGCTTTACCAACATGTAATTATAAGACAGTTTAAAGAGACAAGTGTACATGTTAATATAAAGAGTAACCAGATAGCATACTATCATATCGAGCAAGAAAGTCATCTCTATATATGTCCAAGCATCCAATATAATATACATCTCTGTACAATACTGGCCTCTAGGGCATACATACAACTAACAATGTGGATATCATCCAACCAAAATAATCAATGCCTGTATGCATGTGGATCCCGTCCACGTGTCAACCTATGACACAACAACATCATGCATGTAAATATCATGAAAACATATGCATGCAAATATAAGGATATAAATCATCTTGTGTCCCTCGCAACATATCCAAATCATGGAACCTGAGTGTCCAGCATCGACACTCGAAACATCATGAAACCTGTGTCCAGCATCGACACGTAAATCCTCATATATCTCGGGCTCCGTCAGTCCGGATCGGCCCACGGGCTCCGTCTGTAGGATCGGCCCTGGGGCTCCGGCAGAACGAGCCGGCCCAATATCTATCTCTCGACTACGGTCGGTATCCTCCGGATAACCGCCAGGTCCAACAAATCACCGGTAGGTAGTAGTCCCTCTGCCAGGCTCATCGGCTACTGCGCGACATCCCTTTCTTGCCCCGGGGTACCATACCGGTTCCACTATGAACCAGCAAAGGGATCGTCCACTCCTCGAATTGGGTTTCACATGTCACACGTCTCAGAACCGAGAAAACGCGTGGTGGACTCACTGAAATACCATATCGAGAGAAACCAGGTTTTTTTAAAACAATACATACATTCTTTTGAAATAACCACGGTTCTCAAATCCAGAAATCTCATGAAAACAGCATATCTCACTGCGTATAATCATAAATCATGATGTATGCGACATATCACAGAAATGTAAGCATATCCGTATATCATGCAACATGGAACAGTAATATGTACATGTCAAGGGAAAACCACTCTTTAAAATGAATCCTATTTTTAAATAAGTCCTGCGGTTCCCAATTTAATCGGAAAACAAATGCAACATCGTATAAAAGTGTATATGTAACTACAGCAAGTAATCCATGCAGGGAGTCATATCATGATGTAGAAATTCTACTGTGTAGTGACATGGCAATTATCGATGATGAAGTGTGTGAGCCGGCAAATCTATGTAAGTGCAACATACGCATTATCGATAATGGTGTAAGTGTACTAGCACAAGTATATGCAATGCAATGAGAATATCATGAATGCAGCATATAGTAAATCGTCAGCTAAAACCTATAAGGTATACATATCTAATCATGGCCGAGTCGGTGAATCTATCAATCGGCATCCAGCCTCACAATAATACATACGGTATAATCCATCATAAGATATCCTCTAGTCTAGGGTATGGATCAAACCGCAAGTAAAACTCATCACGTACGGAAAATCATCGTACGGCGGTATTAAACCATCAGGGATCCTATCAACCTATATAACAATGAGGGTACGGACCGAACGTCTCGTACGACATATCACTCAAGATTCACAACATTATATATATATATATATACCTATATCCCAGGTCGCAACCTCAACAATCTCATATCTGGGGACCGGAAAGGTATCAATCATCTCAATCGACTCGCATCCGTATACCAACATATCATCAAATCATCATATCACATCATATTCTTTCATCGCATTTATATCCCACATCAAGTCAATTTTACATACACATTCTACCCTATACATCAATGTCACGTTACTCTAAAACTCATACTTATTCTAGTGCAATTATATATCTATAAGTCGTGATTCACATTCACCTTTCATATCCCTAAAGCTTTCACCTCAAATCTCGATATACATATTATATCCTTCACGTCATCTCTAACTATCCTTTTAACCCTATCTATAGTTTTCTAATCTAGGTTTCCTTAACCATGTTTTATGAATCGGTTTCCATCAAAAACTTGCGGGGATGCTATACGCCATCCACCCGACTTCCCCCGTAGATATAGATCTACTCACCTTGATCCTTGCTTGCCGAAATCGATGACGCCAAGCTCCGTCGTCTCGGAATCCACGCGAAGGTACCTACAATATCCACACATATCGCATTAGCGTTAAAATCGAATTCGGAAAACCAATACGGCACACGGTTCGCTCATTGGTTAAAACCTATAGCCTACGCATTCAAAACAATCAAACAACCCTTGTTGTTGAAATGCAAACGCCCAACAACCAAATACAAATCCAAATATCAGAACATAGCATTCAAAATACGGAAATCATAAATTCAGCAACATGAGAAATCCATCCCAGATTTTCCATCAGGTAAAACTAGCCAATTTTGCATATGGGGTTGCTCTAGATATAGGATAACAATGCCCCAGAACAAAAATCACAAGGTTTCCCTCCGACTTGGCCGCAAATTATGGCCTATAGCAATAAATATGCGGCCAGATGAATGAATCAGGGGCCCGGGCTTCGAGGATTGCTTCTATGTTGCCTGCTCATCTCACTGTCAAGGGAACTTAATTTATAGTGGTCTCGGGTCATCCCAGATTTCTAAATACCATCGCTAAATCCACAAAAACCCGATATCAGCAAATCTAAAGTTTGTATCTTGGTTTCTAATCCGGGTCTTGGCCAGTAAAAACAGCCCTAAAGGTCTGGTAAACAGCCACTAACAGCCCAATCCACACAAACACCCAAACCCTTCTCTTGGATTTTCTAAACAGCACATACCCTAACCAATCACATTCTAAACTAATCTAGAATACAAGAAAACTCAACTAAGCTAAATGGAAGAATCTATACCTCATTTGGGCAACTCAAGAAAAAACCCTAACTTCCCAATGTCTTCAAAATTCTATTTTGCTTGGTCCAATGTGTAGAGAGCGAAGAGGAGATCAATTTTTTTGAAAGGGGATTAGGGTTTTGAGAAGTATTTTGAGATGGGTCATGAGGGTAGATGATTGAGAGAAGTGAGGAAGAAGAAGGAGATGAAGCAAAACAAATGGGGAAATGAAATGAGGCAGCCCCTCTCTCTCTCTCACTTATTCTCACTCTCTCTCTCTCCAATCATTCTAAACTTTAACCCTTGTTCTCTATTCTTTTCTTTTTAAAACCAAACCACATAATACTCCAAAACAATACAATAAACAACATGTAATCAAAATGTAACATGACATGGTGCACTAGCCAGGGAAAACTGTAGAAACATTGATTTGGCTTAATCGCGATTAGCAATGCACTAATCGGGTTTTTTTTTATTTAAACTGCATATAATAAATTATAAAAATTTCAAATCCTTTAAATATATTATTAAATGAATAAATAATTTTAATATCCAATTATTTCATAAATATTGGTATATATTTATACCCTTTTTCGAAAACCCCAATTTCGCAAATCGGACAGTTTTCGGGAAATATATTATTTTAATATTAAATTCCAAAAATAATATTTTATATTTTCTGAAATGTTACAGTCTTCCCCCCTTAAATAAATTCGGTCCCCGATTTTAAATTTAAACTGCCAAATGCTAAAACCTTTCAATAATCAACCCAAATCAACGGGGCTCGGAAATCACGAAAGATACAGAAATAACACAGCGCGTCAAGTGCGCATGAAAACGAGTACAAAACTCAAAAACCGAACTCCGTCAAGCGTCACGAAAATCATCGGATTTGCACGCGTATCATCGGAGTTACAATGGAGATATCGATCACGAAATCCACTACTGAAATCCAATATGCACTAGTTAAATAATATAATGCATATATAGTACACATTCCTGGAAAAATCTTTTAAACTGAATAAAACACATGCCAAATCTTTTCTGAATAGCCGCGTGATGCGTAACTCACGTCATAAGTGACGGGCGCTCATTTTTAAGTTAACAAATATACATTCATATATGTTTTGCTAAAATATACGTTTCGCCCTTTTAAAATATCCCAAAAGGTTTTCCTTCGTAAACGTTCGTGTCGCTCGCGGACACATAGGAAATAGTGAGACTATAGCTCCCTTTGAAAACCTTTTTTTTTGTTAACCTTTAATGCATGCAAAGTAATCAGGTACTGTCCTCAGATCAGTCATGTTCGGCTACTACATAATATAGTGCTCATCATGAAAACATGGTGCCCAAGAGCAAAATCAGCCTCGAAAGGCGCATCCAATAATCACGTCCGTCTGGTGCGCACGGAAATCATGTCCAAATACATGTGCCACAATATGCACAAAAGCAAAACTAAGAGCAATGGGTGTGCACGAAAGTATCTGTCCAGTGCAACGGGTATGCGCGACAACCACATCAAGTGTATCTAGAGTGCACGAAAATCTCAATCCGGTGCAACTAACATGCACGAATGAAAATCCCAATCGAGTGCATCCTGTAGGGTTCCTAGGCACTCTAGTGGAGTCTCACAAGGCATCAAACATGGCTAATTCAAATTTTACGGGTGCCTACAAACCCTAATACGGATCGTTAACTAGATAATGAGGCGATGCAAGCATGTAAACGATTTAAATGCTAAACGAAAGTGGCTACAACCTTTGTAGATCCGGTCCACCACCTCCATGGCTCCGCGATGAAGTCTCCTCGCTGTATAAATCGGATCTTGGGCTCTAGCGTCGGCTTCATCGGAGAAAAAGCGGGCTAGGTCATCGACGACGATGCCGAAGATGATCTACGTCGAGGCATCGCTAGATCAAGCTCCAACTTCACCAAGTCAAGAAAACTTATGAAGGAAACACCCTATACTACTTGGCAAGAGGTAGAGGATGAAGAAATAGGAAGTGGGTAGACTTTAGATTTGGATTTCTCACACTTTTTCATCAATCACCATTGATGTAGCAAGCTTTCTTCATGGAAGAAGAAGATGAAGAAGAAGAAGAAGATATGATAAGTCTTTTATAAATTAGATAAAAATCAATACTTATCATACTTTCAACTATAGTTAAGTGTAGAGAATTAACTTGGGTTAGTTAAATGGTTAGGGTTAAGTATAAGACAAGAATGGAGACTAAGTCAAGCCTTCATGAATGTTCAACTAAAAACAAAACAAGTAACCATTCATTTATCCTTTTCATTTTCCAAAATGAATAAATAAATAAGATAAATGAATAAGTAATTAAGTAAACAAAACCCTAATCATTAACTTAACCATAGTTTAATTCTTTACACTTAACCAAATAAGCATGTATCATCAAACATGATACAATCATGTGCACAAAAGTATATCACTTATACAACTTGCACAATTCAAGTGAGAAAATCCTTTTAAAGTGAACCAATACTAGTTAATGCAAAGTAATATATCAAATATATATATAATTATGCATTAAATCATTAAATCAACACTTGATTCAATGATCCGGTCATGTCGCATATAACCGACAAGTATTCAATGTATCGGCTTCTCGAATCAATCCTTAATTCGATAACCAGGTTATATCGCATATAACCAATCGATACATTCGTCGCGAGAATGGAATACGGTATCACATACATGAATTATTCTCGGTCCCGCACATATCTCATATGCGCTCCTATTTCGTTTCGCTTGAGCCAGGAAACCTCTGTGTAGGACTCTAAAGACTCGTCAATACGCCGGCAGCAGATGATGATCATATCAAACACCCACAAGCCGCAAGCGGTCTGCTAAACGTAACGGCCACCCGGGTATTGAGCGATCAGAAGATCGACGAGCAAGCCCGCTCACACTCCTGTGAATCCAGCCAGTAACACTTACCGTACAGTCCGGTCTGTTCGTCTGATATGTCGCATATCTCGCCTAGGGGTGGTAAACGTCAGACCCCAGTAGCTCGATACGTCATGTCGACGTGAAGTCCATGACATGTGTGAAACTACTGATAACACTTACCAGTAGGTCACTGCAACCCTGGCCAGGGATTTCCTGTTATGGCCAGTCGAGCATAGCGCAACATCAACCCCCAATACCGGGAGAGACGAATCCCCTCCTATCGCTCATTGCCTCCATGTGAATCGGGACTGTACCCAAAAACCACCTGTTTGCACGACTCAGTAGAGCCGTGGTAGGGTGGAAATCAAAGCACAGTGGGAGACACACAAGACTCTATGACGATCTCGGGTCAACACTATGACGATCTCGGGTCAACAGACTAAGCTGTACCAGTGTCACCAGAGAACTGCCATCAGACGTGAGGTATAATACCATCTGGGAGTTCTCGGCGAGTCCGTTCAGTGTACCCAGTCTCCACTGAGCACCCGCATACCATTTCCGATGTCAAACACCAATGGATATGGGATCATCCATCGCCCATCACATGGGTCGAGAAGATATACGCTAGTCTACTCTGGAATATCGATGCCCCGTCTCGATATTCCCACGACTAGGAACATTGAAGGATGTACTCATGGACTACCCAGGCTCCACTAGTATGATCTGCATCATAATCCTGGAAGTCGAGTACACATCCTAAGGGCTTTATCAACATGTAACAGAGAGACAGAAAGTATACATGTTAAGATAAAGAGCAACCAGATAGCGTACTATCATGTCGAGTAAGAAAGTCCTACCTATATATGTCCCAGCATCCACTACAATATACATCCAATGTACAGCAATGGCCTCTAGGGCATACATATAACTAACAATCTCCCACTTGCACTAGGGCCATCTGTAGCAGTAGTTGTAGTATCTAATACTCAACCATCCCCTAAAAGTCTCTCTTTGGGAAAAGGCCTTCGTGAGTGGATCCGCCGTGTTGTCCTCTGAGTCCACTCTCCTAACCTCGATCACCCTGGAGATCAGCTATCTCCATGATCAGGTGATGCTGCCTCAGATTATGTCTGGGTCACTGATGGGACCAGGGTTCCTAGGCCAAAGCCACAGTTCCATTGTCACACAATGGTAGGAACCTAGTTCATCCTATGAACCAATATACACCCAAACTGCTTCCTTGGTAGCATCTTAAGTAGCGATGTATCCAGCCTTAATCGTCTAGTATGCCATGGTATCTAGCTTGGAACTCTTCCAACATACCGTCCCTTTACTGAGGGTAAAGACAATGCCTTCGACTGACATTCAGTCGTCATTATCACCCTGGAACCCTTCCAGTGATTCTCCCCAGGATCGATTGATACCATCTTACTACAACTAGTGAGTATCCTAACATCCAATTAGATCTATCTCATAGATCCAAAGCTTAGGATTTAGTATGTATCACTTTGATCCTATATGGAAAATCATTGTGATAAGCGGAGATTGATCGATCGTAGCATAGGAAACTCCTTCCCTAACAAGAGTATGTCATCCACGTACTCTACGAGGATCGTTACCATAATCCCTACTACCTTTTTGTTTATACAAGGTTCATCTACCATTTTGATGATGTCAACTTCTTTGACTAATCCATCAAAACAGATGTTCCAACTCCGCGATGCCTGCTTTATCCTATAAAGCATCTTGCACACGTTTCCGCTGCTCCCACTGTCTACGAGGCCCTCTGGCTGTGTACTTATAGACGCACTCTTCTAAAACATCATTTAGAAAAGTAGTCATGGCACCCAACCACCAGATATCGTAGTCATGGTATGTAGCCGTGGCAAGTAGGATCTGGATGGACTCAAGCATAGTCCCTAGAAAAGGTTTCATCATTATCCACACCTGGTTGATGACTAAAACCTTTAACAAGTCTTGCTTTGAAAGTCTCAACTTTTCCATCTACACCAAGTAATCTTCTCAAGATATACTTGCTCCTGATGGGGATTTAACCCTTCAGATATAGCAACCAAAGTCCATACTTTGTTGGTGTATATGGATTCCATCTCAGACCGCTAAGCATCCAGCCATTCTTACAGAGTCCCTACTCTTGATGGCCTGCTCGAATCTAGTTGGGTCATCATCTCATGATGCATTCCATGCTCCCACTGTCATCGAGAAACCAAGGTATCTCTCAGGTGGGTGAGGAACCCTACTAGATCGGCGGAGAGGCTGAGGTTCGTTGGAATCTACTGAATCCTTTGGTTCTACCAAATTATCTGCTGTAGTTTGTATAGCTGGAACCTTTCCAGTTCTACATTACAGACCTTGCCTCGAGCCTGTCCGGATTTTGCTTTTAGACATAGGCCGGACAATCCCAAATCTTAACTAACTTATAATATGGGCTCTTCCCTTTCCATATCACATATGAAGTGGTAGGCAGTGATTTGATTCGAACCTAATTCAATAGGTATGCAGCTTCTCAAGCGCATAACATCCAAAAGGAAATAGGTAACTCAGTAGTACTCATCATAGAGCACACCTTATCATATAGGGTGTGATTGCTCCGCCCCGATATACCATCGTGCTATGGTTTATACGGAGGAGTAATGCTGAGAGAGAATCTCATTTTCTTTTAGAGTAGTCCAGGAATGCCATGCACAAGTATTCTCCTCCCTGATCTTATCATAGGACATAATACTTATACCCGTATTTTGGTTCTCTACTTCCTACTTATATTCTGTGAATACCTCAAAAGGTTCGGACTTATATTTCAACAGGAATATATGACTGAATCTTGAGAGATTATCAGAGAATATAATGAAGTATAAAGAACCAGTCCTGGCATGTGTAGACAGGAGACCTTACATACATCATTATGTATCAGTCCCAAGAGTTCATTAACTCTTTCTCTGCTTCCAGTAAACAGAGCTGGTGTCATTATATCTTTGTGACATGACTGGCAAGTTTCACAAGATGTAAATTCAAACTGATTTAAATATGCATCTAAATGTAACTTCAGCTAGTCGGGTCGTATTGATATGACCTAGTCTACAATACCTCAAGAAGAATTTGTTCATTTCTGAACTCTTCCTCTTGTGTGTGTTCAGTATACAAGGAACTGTAGTTTGATTTAGAACGTCAATGCTTTTAGATAACGTGCCTGAACCGATCAACTTTTGATATAGGAAATGTTCAAAACATTATCCAACAATACAAAATTATATCATTTCTTTACTAATAAAGAGACTGATATGATTTTGTATATCAGGTTCGGTATCTAATAGCATTTGTTCAGAATCAATGTATTGGTAATACAGGGTGACAGTGACCAACAGACTTGGCTGCAACACTTGCCCCGTTTTCTGTCTCATGAAACTTATCACCCGTTCTCAGTTTTTCTACATTTTTGTAGCCCTATGTAACAGATTACATATCTGGGATCCTGATCCGGTATCAGATACCCAGGATGTAGAGGATACTGAGAAACAGTTCTTTGAAATGAACACACCCGAAGGAGATGCATCATATGCACTTTCTTCGTTTGGGCGGCATGGGAATTCTGGTATTCCCCTAACTCCTGCTCTGTCTTATAACAATTATAAGTTGGAGCGGGACCAACGTTCCCCAGCTCAGTATAACAAGCGGGTTCGGTCAATACTTCCATATTATTATCTTGATTAAGGCGTGATATGGTCGCTACCTGGAGAGAGAGAGAATAAAACACTCTGCGTGCGCTCTTGCAAGATTAGATTGGTTATATTTTATCTAATCAGGATGGCTCCCACTGTTTTTATCAAATCTTCCTTCAAACCTTAAATGGAAAGACTAGCCGGGATTAATTACACTCTACAAGTTCGCCAATCATTCAGCCAGGCCAGTGTCGGTACTTTGAGGGAGGTTCCCCGTGCTTTCGCACGGACCTAATTACAGTAAACCTCGTTTTCCCAGAGGCGTAACCCCGTTGACACCTACTTGATCGGCTAATTGTAAAGTGCAAAACTCTCCCAGGAGTAACAATTACTCGCAGTGGGTATCGGGATCCAACTATCATATAGAAGGTATGCAATCTCATTGCAAGTTTCAACACTTGAAACTCCCGATAATGGTTTTTACCCCTAGCACTTATGACCTTAACTAAGGTCAACAAATCATAAGTACTAGTGAAGTTCTACCCGTCATTTCGTGATTAATTAGACCTACCCATATGACCCTTAACTAAGGTCAACAAAGTCACGTGACTGTCCTAACTAATCGCATCATATGCGGTGTAGGAAGACATCACTTAGCTACCGTACACTGTGCCTTGACTATGGTCAACAAACACAGCACGAATACTAAGTATTCTACTTCCTAAAATGACGGAGGGTTGCGAATGGTTTTTGTGAAAACCTTTAACGCTTTGAACTTGATCTCGTTGCGGAATCAAATGGTTTTTAAATGGAATGTTTTTGAAGCTTTTCTAGTTTTGCTAAAGGGGTCACTCCCGGTGAAAGGATCGTCGGCCCTTTCCTCGTCGAATGAGGTGCGGGATATATCATATATATCACTGTGCAAAGAGGAAACTATAGAAGCGATCAAAGACAAACCGAGGGTGTAGCATCTGCCAGTTATTGCTAAAGGAGTCACTCCCGGTGAAGGGATCTCGGTCCTTTCCTCATCGAATAAGGTGCAGGATGTTCTATAATGAACACCGCGATGCAAAGCAAGAACTGTAGCTACCTGTTTTTATTTTGAAATTCGATTCCACAACATCAATTAGGTTTATTTTCTTTCATTAGTCTCATTAATGAATATCCCATCATTAAGGTCCACCTAAACATCACAGATAAATATAACGTACGCTTATGCCATCCGCATTCGCCTCGATGTCCCGTCTGCACCGTTAGGTTAGGTAACTAACGGCAGAGCGGAGCAGGGCTAGCGCGGGTGTAAAACATAAGCAACGTTTATATAATATATCATATATACTATATACAATATCTGTCACAGAACATCACATGATCACAGATAAATCACAGCAGAAGAATCATATGAAATATTGGATATACTAGGACGTCCGTGTTTTCAATACGAGCCAGTATAAAACACGGATTCCACGGTCGTGATGAATAGCCAAACCCACACCCCTAGACCCCTACGAGAGCGGCAAGCAACCCTACCAATTCTGGAGTTAGGAGACCCGGACTCGACTCCTCGAGTTGGTCTCCCACTGGACTCCAGAACCCGGTTACTTATGCCCTTCTCCTTGGGTCTATCCTAGTGCGGAAAAATAAATAATATACATCAACGGTGACATCTTCCGCAACCTGGAAGTGCCCCAATAAAAGAATATTACATACAAGTTTTTACATGAATGAAAATGAAAAACACTCATCTCACATAAAAAACCCCGGCTATTCAAACACGACGATCCAATATAACATATCCAGCAACACATAACATCACATGTCATCAACGTAAGTAAATATGCGCATCCCAATTGTCGTTGACATATAGCAACGAAACCGGCGATATCACATATTACACTTACGGTCACAGAAAAGAAAGTGTAAAACTACAACAGTTGGAATCCGCAACCTCTTTAGACATCGCATGCCTGACCAAATGAATTACTTAGACATCCCATGCCTAACAATTATAAACCCCGCATTTTAGTCTCAAAATCGAAAACACTTTTCAATATCAAGTCGGGCAATTCAACAGGATTCCCGACATTCTGATCGAATGCTCGTCGCAAACTTTAGTAGGCGGCCGCACCCCCGACGCCGTCGACAAAGTGCACCAAGGCGGAACACCGCTGCCGCGAGCACCCAAACGGATGCTTTCGGCGATGGGGTTCTCCTACAGTCACTTGGTCGGGGCTATGGGGTGAGGCTGTCTATTAAGTTTACCCGGCGAGTATCCGCGTACACTACGTGATTGCGACGGACTTTTGATCACATCAAAATTCCGTGGCAACCGATCAAGGGAGACTAAACTGCTATGTTTATAACATTCATTCCGTTATCTCATAACTACTTGTGAATTCCAATTATTGTATCACATTCCGGATAAATAGAAAACGCTAAACTTTTCGATCGAACAATCGAACACCCAAGTTTTCCCGATACAGCTCAACACATGAAATAAGTCTAACAACATCCAGTTCGTACCTCAGTACCAACGGTCCAGCCGTAGAAGGGTCAAGCCAACGCCTCACATGTGGCACGCCGTACTGCCCCAAACCCGAAGGTTCAAAGGGCAGTTCAAGACGGTCACATAATCGAGTTAAGGTTTGTTGTCTTCTAGAGCGACCATCGCGTTACTTGCACTACTTAGAACGTCGTTAAACTACGGAAAAATCCAACAATTGGAAATTTCCCGGCAAGGGAAAAATTGGGTATTTATATCCGGTCGAACTTTTTAACATATTCTAGGATTATCCGGAAAAGCACACAGACAGAATTAGACAATCCGATCGATACACCGAGTCCCCAATACAACCCAGAAAATTCAACTCTTGAAAAATTATTAAAAATTTCCAGGAAAACCACCACTGGAAACTAATAATTACTGTGCAAAATTCATTAAACAAAGAGACATTACGGCCGCGGAAACGCCGCATAAGCCATGCTTATGCGGCGGAAACGCGGCGGTTTGGTGGATTCAGGAGCTCGAATTTCACAGTAACTCTTAGATATTCCTGCTGATTTTTCTGCATATTTTTAATATCGAAAAAGACCAGATTTCAGAAATTGTCCAGAGAGCATTTTAGGATTTTGGTTTTGGTTCGATCGGACTTCTATTTCCGTCTACGCATCGCCTAAGGCTCTAGCTAGGCTCTGATACCACTGTAGGGTTCCTAGGCACTCTAGTGGAGTCTCACAAGGAATCAAACATGGCTAATTCAAATTTTACGGGTGCCTACAAACCATAATACGGATCGTTAACTAGATAATGAGGCGATGCAAGCATGTAAACGATTTAAATGCTAAACGAAAGTGGCTACAACCTTTGTAGATCCGGTCCACCACCTCCATGGCTCCGCGATGAAGTCTCCTCGCTGTATAAATCGGATCTTGGGCTCTAGCGTCGGCTTCATCGGAGAAAAAGCGGGCTAGGTCATCGACGACGATGCCGAAGATGATCTACGTCGAGGCATCGCTAGATCAAGCTCCAACTTCACCAAGTCAAGAAAACTTATGAAGGAAACACCCTATACTACTTGGCAAGAGGTAGAGGATGAAGAAATAGGAAGAGGGTAGACTTTAGATTTGGATTTCTCACACTTTTTCATCAATCACCATTGATGTAGCAAGCTTTCTTTATGGAAGAAGAAGATGAAGAAGAAGAAGAAGATATGATAAGTCTTTTATAAATTAGATAAAAATCAATACTTATCATACTTTCAACTATAGTTAAGTGTAGAGAATTAACTTGGGTTAGTTAAATGGTTAGGGTTAAGTATAAGACAAGAATGGAGACTAAGTCAAAACTTCATGAATGTTCAACTAAAAACAAAACAAGTAACCATTCATTTATCCTTTTCATTTTCCAAAATGAATAAATAAATAAGTAATTAAGTAAACAAAACCCTAATCATTAACTTAACCATAGTTTAATTCTTTACACTTAACCAAATAAGCATGTATCATCAAACATGATACAATCATGTGCACAAAAGTATATCACATATACAACTTGCACAATTCAAGTGAGAAAATCCTTTTAAAGTGAACCAATACTAGTTAATGCAAAGTAATATATCAAATATATATATAATTATGCATTAAATCATTAAATCAATACTTGATTCAATGATCCGGTCATGTCGCATATAACCGACTAGTATTCAATGTATCGGCTTCTCGAATCAATCCTTAATTCGATAACCAGGTTATATCGTGTTGGAGATAGTGCCCTCAGAGTCAATTATTAGGTCACAGGTACGTGATTGTAATGATTGAGGGAGGACCTATCCCGGTAGGACAGTCTTACTCGAGATGATAGTATGCTATCTGGTTTACCTTTATCATCGTGTACTGCTTTAGATGACATGACACGTCGCTATTACACGTTGATAGAGCCCCTAGGATTCTTGCTTGACCACCAGCAGTATGAGGGCGATCATATAAGTGGGAGCTGGGGGTCTACAAGCATATCCTTAAAAGGTCCCTAGTCGTGGGAGTTTCGAGACCGGGCATCGATACTCCATTAGTAGACTAGTGTATACAGTCGAGACCCCGACGAGGGGCGGTGGCCGGTCTCACAAGCCACTGGTGTCAGTTGGATCACCTAAGATGTATACAGGTGCTCATTGGGTTATGAGTACACCGGACAGGACTCGCCGGGAACATGCTAGTTGGTCATATACCAGACGTCAGATGGCAGTTCCCTGGTGACATGTGTGCAGGTTAGTTCATCGACCTGGGGATCGTCATTTGTCTCGTGTGAGTTCCCACTGTACTTTGATTACTACCCTACCACGGCTCAAAGGAGTCGTGCAAACAGGTTTTAGTTGGGTACAGTCCCGAGCCACATGGAGGCAGTGAGCGTATCTTCAGGGGTTCGTCTCTCCCGGTATTGGGGGTGAGGTCGTGCTGTGTCTAGGAGAGCCATTACACAAAGTCCTTGGCCAAGGCAAGGAGATTTACTGGTAGGTATTCCAGTAGTATCTCAGGGTGTTCTGGGCTACACTCCGACACGACTTGTACCGCTTTTGGGGGTCTGACTTTTACCAACCCCCTAGGCCCGCCATGCGATACTCATAGACGAACGGACCGGACTGCACGGATATTGTCACTGACAGGCTCAGTAGGGTGTCAGGATGAGTTCGCTCATCGACGTCCCTTTTTGGTCAATAGCTGGTGGCCCGTTACGTATTGGCTTATACCTCTGACGTGCTAATGGTTAAATCCACAGCCATAGTATTGACGAGTCTTTAGAGTCCACCACACTTTCAGTTACTCAAGTTTCGGGCGAAACGCTGTAGAGGCCGTATGGAGATATGGCAGGGTCCGATCAGATACGTGCGGTATTGCACGGATCAGGATCGGACGGTTTGTACTAGTAGCCGTATAGGTATATGGCAGGGTTCGATCAGATACGTGCGGTATTGCACGGATCAGGATCGAACGGATATTACTAGCCGGCTTTGGTTTAAGCCGGTCCTAGTTTAGTACAGTGTAGATTTTGTCTCATTGCATTTGTATCCGGAAGGAATACAGATGCGGGTGTGTATGCACAGTATCGGGGTTTTCCTGCAATTTATTATGGGACCAGTTTTCTGGGGTTGCCAGTTTGCATTCCGTTCCGGCCGGTTTTCTCTTTTTCCTTCCCGGTCGGACTTTTCGTTGGAGGGTGTTAATTGCAAGTTTGCAATTAACATTTTGTTGAGGGGGTTTCTTGCAAAAGGATTGATTTGATTGCATCTTTTCTTTTGGACCTTTCTTGCATTAATTAAGACTTGATAAGGTATGGTTTGTGATTTTGGAAATTGGGTTTGATTTTGGGGCCGGCCACTGTTTAATGTGATGGGTGATTGCATTATTTTGTTTTTTGTGGACCCCCCCATCCTGTGTGTGTGTGCTGTGAGTTGCTTTTTCATTTTGGAGCTTGGTTTTTGATTAATGACACACACATATTTATTCACTCTTCACAGAATTTTCCAGTGAGCAAAATTCTTCTTGGCCGAGCTCCTTTTGAGAGTGCATGCTCTTTTCTCTTAGCATCCATCCATGGAAAAATTCTTGTGCTTTATTCCTCCAACTTGGCAACCTCCTAAACCCCAAAGCGACAACTATTCTACACTATTCCTACAGCAAATCTTGGACGCGTCGATTCGCCAGCTTCGCGCCCGAGTTGCCTCGGTATTGAGGTGGGAGCCCGTAAAAGCTACAGGCGATGTGGTGCCCTTTCCGACGAGGAGGAGACGGACGGAGATCCCGCGAGGAGATCGGAGTGGAGATGAAGACCGGAGGACTCGGATCAGCTGGTACAACATTTCCACACTCTTTACTGTTTGTTAGTTTAGCAATAATGGTAGATCCGGGTTAAAGTATACGATAGCGCCAAGTTAAAAAGTTTTATTCCGCAATTGGCGTCTGTAGACTGCCGGGGCGCTAACGTAGACTTACAGTGGTATCAGAGCCTCACCATTTTGCTATGCTAACTTGTGCTAACGCGTTTAAAACTTCGTTCCGACCGGAAATCGAAAACTGCAAAAATCCAAGCCGACAGTTTCTGTTGTTTTTAAACGGTCTCAAAAATTATTTCTGGATGTCTTAAAAATCAGAGCAGGAACTTTTAAGAGTCACGACAAAATTTGGGGTCGTGATCCCTCCAAACTGCCGCGGAAGCGCGGCCTAACCCATGGTTTGGCCGCGCAACCGCGGTCACGTGGGGAGCACGTGCTCCCAAATTTTGTCAGATGGTTCTCTGTGGGTTTTTGGGGTTTTTGATATATATCGTTTTTGCCCAGATTTTGTTACTGTTCACCAGTAAGTCGTGGGGCCCACTTATTGATATTTTGTCGATCGAAATTTAAACACGTTAGTTTTCACAGTATTTACATTATATCTGCGACCGTGAATGTCACTCGATCGGTAAATCCGGTCTAACTGCTATAGCCCGGTTAGACGGATTTGCGAACGTGACTTTCACGTTGATGTTCTATGTATTTGCTGTGTTGTTGCGGATCGGTCGTGGGGGATAGCCTGGATGCAATGCTAGTACAGTTTTGTTGTATTATGTACATTTGATATTGCGGGGCGAGCGTCCGACATGTGGACTGCCGTCACTGCCCGTTTGTATTATTATTTTGGGGCACGACCTGGTTGCGGTCGATGTACCCGGTGTATGTATATTTTACTTTCTGTACTAGGGTTACCCCGCGGAGGGGTGCACGGATAGCCGGGTTCTAGAGGGCAACAAGCCCGCATCTCATGGCATTGAGACGGAGGGGGCTTCACTCTAGGATTGGCGGGCTATTCGCCGCACTCGTAGGGGGTACAGGTTGACCCAGGAGGGGTGCCCAAGTTGCCGGATTCCGTGAAGTGCTGGGTGGTCCATTCACGGCGCTGAAGGGGGCTGCCTCGCTTCAGGTTTTGGCGGGTGACTTGCCGCGCCCGTAGGGGTCTAGGATTTCATTGCACAGGCTATCCACACGACCAGGGGAACGTCGGGTTTCAGCGGCTCTGTGAAACCCGGGGATCCCAGATATCTGTATTGTTCTGTGATGCTGTTCATTATCTGTGATGTTGCATTTTATTCACGCCTTGAGCGAAATACTATATATTGGTATATATAATAGTAGATGTTGTATATGTTTTTCATCCGCGCTAGTCCAGTCCCCGCTCTGCCGTTAGTTAGCTAACCTAACGGGTGATGACGGGACCCAGTGGCGAATGCGGATGGCATATACGTACATCAGTATATTTTCGTTCTTTTTGGTGTGATCAATTGATGGGACTGCATTGATTCGGATCAATGCAAGTTAAACAAACCTAATCTGATGTTGTTGGAACACTTTTCTAAAAGCTGTTATTGCAAGGACGTTCTCTTTTGTTTTGCATCGTGGTATTCATTTAGAATATCCTGCTCCTCAGTCGACGAGGCAAGGGCCGAGATCCCTTCACCGGGAGTGACCCCTTGAACAGAAGTTTGCGTCAGGGCATTAACTTCACTATAGCCGATTACTTTTGCTTTGCACCGTGGTATTCATTTGGAATATCCTGCACCTCATTCTACGGGGAAAGAGCCGAGATCCCTTCACCGGGAGTGACCTCTTTAGCAAAGGTTTTCGTCACTATATTTTCTAAAAAGCTATCCGTTCCTTCAACGATATCAAGTTCTTTACGTTAAAGGTTTTCGCCAGAAACCATTCGTAGCCCTCCGTCGTTTCATATGGGTGGTCAATAGTATTCAAGCTGTGTATGTTGGCCAAAGTCAAGGCACAGTGATTGGTAGCTATTGGGGTATTCATATGCAGCATAGATAGATGCGTTGGTTTGGGACAGTCGTGCTGCCATTTTGGCCAAAGTCAAGGGTATGTACGGGTGGATTCAAATTAACCTGGAGAATGACGGGTAGAACTTGACATGTGACTTATGATATGTTGGCCAAAGTCAAGGTCATAAGAGCATGGGGCAGAAATCACATCGGGAGTTTCAAAAGAACTGAAACTTGCCAGATATGCGCATACCTTCTGGAGTGTGATACCGTGAGCGGATTCCGTCACGTTATCATGCGATGAGAGTTGGATCCCGATTCCCACTGATGAGTTAGTTTACTCCTTGGGTGACCCCGACTAATTCTTCTTTTAGGTTTGGAGAAGAATTTGAGGTACAGTGGGAGGTTTCCAGATTAGATAAATTGGTAACCATTCTGATCTAGGTTAGAGTGCACGCTGAGTGTTTCTTTTCTCTCTCTCTTTGGCAGCGACCATTGACCCGACCCTAAGATTTTGACTCAGTGACCAAGTTGACCGAACCTTCTTAACACTGGCTTTTGGATTGTCAGAGTTGCAGACCTCATTGCCACTCCTACTTTTACCCTTTTCTCTAGGACACCCCGTATTACTGCGAACGTCCACTTCCATTGGACAAAACCATCGTATGGTTAGATACGAACTCGAAGGAATTCGAGGATGGTTTCCGGTTCTGGAGAAAACGGATAGGATTATTCAGTTGTCTTTTCCTTTTACCCTCTCTCAGGTTACGAGTACTCCTTGGTTTAGGGGTAGTACACCTATTACGCAAATTGGATTGTCTTCTTCCAAACCTTAGGCTGGTGCCGACCGGTAGGGAATGAAGAAAACCAATTAGCATAACGATGGTGTGCAGAAGGTATTAAGTTCAGACAAAGCAAGGGATTAGTAAGAGGGCAAAGTAAATTGCAACAGATATTCACGACCAAACCAAATATTTCGTTACCACTCCCACATCACCTTTGTATTTCTCCAGGACACTCCGTATCACTACGAAGATCCACAGTTCATTTGGATACTCCATCGTATGGTTATATACGAACTCGAATGGAACTTGTTCCAGTTCGGGGATGGATTCTGGTCCAGGAGAAATAGGAATAAAGTACATTCAGGTGTCTTTTATCTTCACCTTCTCTCGCGTTGCGAGTGCTCCTAGGATTAGGACAGTACACCCTTTATGCTTATTGGATAGTCTTCTTCCAAACCATAGGCTGGTGCCGAACGGTAGGGAAGGAAGAAAACCATTTGGCCTAAAGGGGTGTGCAGAAGGTAAAGACTAAAGACATATGAAGGGATTTGGAGAGGTGGCAAAGAATTATACGGTTATAGTTGTGAATTTGGATAATGGAAGAGGCATTACTAAGAATACCGGGATACCCCACCGAAACATTTCAATGTTTCAGTTTCACTGTGTACTGTTAAAAGAAAACTGATTTCCCGATTAGATACTTACTCCAGGGTATGTATTTACCAGGTATGATTCTCACATCTGTATGGTTTTACAGATGATGAGTGGGAGTAGGTTATTGGGAATTGGGTGATCATCCTCATTATATCGGGATTCGTTGTAATCGGTGATATTTGAGGAAATCACCTGGGCTGTTTGCCGGTCGGCAAATATTTGGTTTTGAATATCCGCAGTTATGCACCAATTTCAAATTGATATATCCGTACGTCTATTTTCATAGAGTGAGATATACCTTTCTGAAATTATGTCTACGACATTTACCTATATCAGTGGATGGTTAGGTAAGGAGCATTAAACAGCGGTGTAATTCTTCTTAACCATAAGTACAGTTTTCAACCTACGACACACAGTGAATGAGTTATCAGACTCAAGGGACTTATACAGAGTATTGTATGTTGTCCAGGGTCCATCAGGACAAAGGGGTTGGTCCTCGTACTACATTCAGTTTACTTATGACTTCTCTAATTTTTAGACAGGTGTTTCGTGGAAACACAGGGTCCGAATTTGGAGAAGTTATAGGTATTTGAATAGAGTAGAGAACCAGGTATAGCAAGTATCGGGATTCTTCAAAGAGATCGAAGATGTAGATACTTGTGTATGGTATTCAGTTGATAGTAATGATAAAGAGATCTTGCTTCTCTTTCAGGTTACTCATAATTGGAAGTATTCCTAAGTTGAGTAACGCTGATCGGCCTCTTTCCATTTAGTTGACATGCACTGGAGACAGCTGCATGATGTGAATCTGGTTCAAATAAATCAGTGCCTCTGATTCTATATTGGATATAGAACAGTTCATATCTTAACGATGTTAAGGTACGGGGAGTTGTCCGGTTTATGCTTAAAACCAGATATTGGACAACTCTAGGCACGTTTCTGTAATGGCTGTTTGTGGGTTGACCCAGGCTATGACGAGGGTTGACTTTCTACCATCTGGATGAACAATAGCGATATTGTTCTAGACTCGCCACAATTTTATTAAAAATGGATTTTTTCAAGAAAACAATAGTGGGAGTATGGTAGAACTGGAAGTAATTCCCGAACCACAAACGATTACTGAAGATTTGATAAGGAACCTAAAGATTCAATCTGGATTGACATTCCATTGGCCACTCCGCAGATACGGTGGGTAACTTCAGGCACCCGAGAGGTACTACGGTAGCCTCAAGGACGGTGACAGGGAAGTTCTTGTTTACCCACAATTGCCATTGCTGTTGTTCCAGGTTACGAGACCCGGCGGGAGGATGAGTATAGCGTCGTTCTAAACCAGTTTTAGAAGTGTACGTCTATATGACTCTGCCAGAGGGTTGTCGTAGTCAGTGGGAGCAGCGGAAGCATTGGTGGAAAGGTTGCTTATGTCTATTTATAGACTAGAGCAGATGTAGCGGAGATAGATCATCAATTTCTGATATGACAGTCATGGGTTTGACTTCATCAGAATAGGGGATGGATCAGTTGAGAAGGTAGTAGGGTGTGATATCCTGGTATTTGGATGATATACACAGAGTAGGAAAAGAAGCTCCTGCACTACGATCGGTTATACTTTGGTCGTCACACAGTTGTTTCTCCACAAAGGAAATGGATTTTATATCAGACATACTGGTTACTAGATCTATGGTTTTGGATCTAGATTTGGGTGGTTTCCCAATCAGGGTACTTGACAGCATTCTAAGAGTATTTAGGATGGACGACTCCTGGCACGGTAGTGTACCTGCAGGTAATGGAGTCACCCTCTCTAAAGGTGTCTTACAGACTAAAGGGGAGAGGGACGTGCATGATTGGCAGATCACTTGCTTAGGCAATTGAGTCAATCATGAGATGTCAAGTACCACACCAGATGTTGTTCTTGCACTAGATGCAATAAGTTGACATTAATCCAATCCTGGAGAAACAGTCGGAAGCAGTTTTAGAACATAAGTGGATGTTCTAGGGATATGATAACGACAGCCTCATTTAGGAGACAGTTATCATTCCAGGCTTCTAAGGTGACATGGACAACAAGGAGGTTGTCAGAGTTATAGTTTTCCCTCTGACGAGGGGCAGTATTTTGGACAGGTGGTCCAAGGCAATACTGAGGGAGGCATGGCGCGCAGGATACTGATTAAGTTCAGTTGACGATACAGTCTAAGAAGTTTGGATTTGGAGTTCATTTATGAGCTATGTCCCATCAGACATCCAGACACATTCTAAGACAGGTATTGCTCATTTCGGGAGATGGGTTTCTCCGCGAACTTGAGATATAGAGAGACATAGAAAGAAACTACTAAGCGGATCCACTCACTGAGGCTATTCCTCGAACGCAATAGTTCCGCAAACGAGCTTTGTGAGACTGACTAGTAGAGGAGTTGGATGTTCGGTATCACACGGGCTGTGAGTATGCGACATCGCAATAATTAGCCTTGAGTGCAAGTGGGAGATTGTTGGAGATAGTGCCCTCAGAGTCAATTATTAGGTCACAGGTACGTGATTGTAATGATTGAGGGAGGACCTATCCCGGTAGGACAGTCTTACTCGAGATGATAGTATGCTATCTGGTTTACCTTTATCATCGTGTACTGCTTTAGGTGACATGACACGTCGCTATTACACGTTGATAGAGCCCCTAGGATTCTTGCTTGACCACCAGCAGTATGAGGGCGATCATATAAGTGGGAGCTGGGGGTCTACAAGCATATCCTTAAAAGGTCCCTAGTCGTGGGAGTTTCGAGACCGGGCATCGATACTCCATTAGTAGACTAGTGTATACAGTCGAGACCCCGACGAGGGGCGGTGGCCGGTCTCACAAGCCACTGGTGTCAGTTGGATCACCTAAGATGTATACAGGTGCTCATTGGGTTATGAGTACACCGGACAGGACTCGCCGGGAACATGCTAGTTGGTCATATACCAGACGTCAGATGGCAGTTCCCTGGTGACATGTGTGCAGGTTAGTTCATCGACCTGGGGATCGTCATTTGTCTCGTGTGAGTTCCCACTGTACTTTGATTACTACCCTACCACGGCTCAAAGGAGTCGTGCAAACAGGTTTTAGTTGGGTACAGTCCCGAGCCACATGGAGGCAGTGAGCGTATCTTCAGGGGTTCGTCTCTCCCGGTATTGGGGGTGAGGTCGTGCTGTGTCTAGGAGAGCCATTACACAAAGTCCTTGGCCAAGGCAAGGAGATTTACTGGTAGGTATTCCAGTAGTATCTCAGGGTGTTCTGGGCTACACTCCGACACGACTTGTACCGCTTTTGGGGGTCTGACTTTTACCAACCCCCTAGGCCCGCCATGCGATACTCATAGACGAACGGACCGGACTGCACGGATATTGTCACTGACAGGCTCAGTAGGGTGTCAGGATGAGTTCGCTCATCGACGTCCCTTTTTGGTCAATAGCTGGTGGCCCGTTACGTATTGGCTTATACCTCTGACGTGCTAATGGTTAAATCCACAGCCATAGTATTGACGAGTCTTTAGAGTCCACCACACTTTCAGTTACTCAAGTTTCGGGCGAAACGCTGTAGAGGCCGTATGGAGATATGGCAGGGTCCGATCAGATACGTGCGGTATTGCACGGATCAGGATCGGACGGTTTGTACTAGTAGCCGTATAGGTATATGGCAGGGTTCGATCAGATACGTGCGGTATTGCACGGATCAGGATCGAACGGATATTACTAGCCGGCTTTGGTTTAAGCCGGTCCTAGTTTAGTACAGTGTAGATTTTGTCTCATTGCATTTGTATCCGGAAGGAATACAGATGCGGGTGTGTATGCACAGTATCGGGGTTTTCCTGCAATTTATTATGGGACCAGTTTTCTGGGGTTGCCAGTTTGCATTCCGTTCCGGCCGGTTTTCTCTTTTTCCTTCCCGGTCGGACTTTTCGTTGGAGGGTGTTAATTGCAAGTTTGCAATTAACATTTTGTTGAGGGGGTTTCTTGCAAAAGGATTGATTTGATTGCATCTTTTCTTTTGGACCTTTCTTGCATTAATTAAGACTTGATAAGGTATGGTTTGTGATTTTGGAAATTGGGTTTGATTTTGGGGCCGGCCACTGTTTAATGTGATGGGTGATTGCATTATTTTGTTTTTTGTGGACCCCCCCATCCTGTGTGTGTGTGCTGTGAGTTGCTTTTTCATTTTGGAGCTTGGTTTTTGATTAATGACACACACATATTTATTCACTCTTCACAGAATTTTCCAGTGAGCAAAATTCTTCTTGGCCGAGCTCCTTTTGAGAGTGCATGCTCTTTTCTCTTAGCATCCATCCATGGAAAAATTCTTGTGCTTTATTCCTCCAACTTGGCAACCTCCTAAACCCCAAAGCGACAACTATTCTACACTATTCCTACAGCAAATCTTGGACGCGTCGATTCGCCAGCTTCGCGCCCGAGTTGCCTCGGTATTGAGGTGGGAGCCCGTAAAAGCTACAGGCGATGTGGTGCCCTTTCCGACGAGGAGGAGACGGACGGAGATCCCGCGAGGAGATCGGAGTGGAGATGAAGACCGGAGGACTCGGATCAGCTGGTACAACATTTCCACACTCTTTACTGTTTGTTAGTTTAGCAATAATGGTAGATCCGGGTTAAAGTATACGATAGCGCCAAGTTAAAAAGTTTTATTCCGCAATTGGCGTCTGTAGACTGCCGGGGCGCTAACGTAGACTTACATATCGCATATAACCAATCGATACATTCGTCGCGAGAATGGAATACGGTATCACATACACGAATTATTCTCGGTCCCGCACATATCTCATATGCGCTCCTATTTCGTTTCGCTTGAGCCAGGAAACCTCTGTGTAGGACTCTAAAGACTCGTCAATACGCCGGCAGCAGATGATGATCATATCAAACACCCACAAGCCGCAAGCGATCTGCTAAACGTAACGGCCACCCGGGTATTGAGCGATCAGAAGATCGACGAGCAAGCCCGCTCACACTCCTGTGAATCCAGCCAGTAACACTTACCGTACAGTCCGGTCTGTTCGTCTGATATGTCGCATATCTCGCCTAGGGGTGGTAAACGTCAGACCCCAGTAGCTCGATTAGTCATGCCGACGTGAAGTCCATGACATGTGTGAAACTACTGATAACACTTACCAGTAGGTCACTGCAACCCTGGCCAGGGATTTCCTGTTATGGCCAGTCTAGCATAGCGCAACATCAACCCCCAATACCGGGAGAGACGAATCCCCTCCTATCGCTCATTGCCTCCATATGAATCGGGACTGTACCCAAAAACCACCTGTTTACACGACTCAGTAAAGCCGTGGTAGGGTGGAAATCAAAGCACAGTGGGAGACACACAAGACTCTATGACGATCTCGGGTCAACAGACTAAGCTGTACCAGTGTCACCAGAGAACTGCCATCTGACGTGAGGTATAATACCATCTGGGAGTTCTCGGCGAGTCTGTTCAGTGTACCCAGTCTCCACTGAGCACCCGCATACCATCTCCGATGTCAAACATCAATGGATATGGGATCATCCATCGCCCATCACATGGGTTGAGAAGATATACGCTAGTCTACTCTGGAATATCGATGCCCCGTCTCGATATTCCCACGACTAGGAACATTGAAGAATGTACTCATGGACTACCCAGGCTCCACTAGTATGATCTGCATCATAGTCCTGGAAGTCGAGTACACATCCTAAGGGCTTTATCAACATGTAACAGAGAGACAGAAAGTATACATGTTAAGATAAAGAGCAACCAGATAGCGTACTATCATGTCGAGCAAGAAAGTCCTACCTATATATGTCCCAGCATCCACTACAATATACATCCAATGTACAGTAATGGCCTCTAGGGCATACATATAACTAACACATCCGGTGTGCACAAAATCACATCTCATATCATGCGCCCAACATGCGCGAAAATCCAAATCAAGTGCATCCATCATGCACGAATGAAATCGCATCCAATATGCTCGGATAAAATCTAAATCAAGTGCATCCAGGGCACGGAAACTCATCAATAACTCAAATGCATTTGGAAACAACACCGAGTGTACCAAGATATATAAAATCATAAACGTGTGCAACAGCATGCACAAAATACGTATCAATGCACTGCAAGCATATATGAGCTATACCGAGTGAAAAATCAAATCAAGTGTGTACCACTCGCATAACATCAAATCAATTGTATGAAGTCTATGAAATCATAAACACGTGCAACTAAGGCACAAAATCGACATGAAGTGCAATAAATATGCACAGATCGCAAATACCCAGTAGGTGCAGCCATGGTGCAAGAAAAACAATATCATGAAACCCAATCATCAAAACTCAAATCCAAGCGATATAAGCGTGATACTCGGATCACAAACGCAAATCACAAAAAATGACATTGAGGTACACCTCCTACAATGTCGAAAAATATCGGTGCGCCCAGAACTAGCAGAGCAAGATCATCCGCTTGCCTATGCTCGCGGTCTGGCGTCCTCTGTCTCTGGGTCTTTATTTCTCTGTGGATTCACCAATCTCGCATTCCATCGGCTCGTCGGCTCGGTCAGGTGTGCTAACGGAAACGATTCCGCTCTGGCACTTCTCTGGTCATCTCTCGGCCACTTAGCATGACCACTTGTAAAGCAACACGTCACTGGCGTTGGCCTCTGGCCCTCTGAATGCATGTGACACAACTGGTCCTGGGTGCAAATCTCATTGCAGCAGTGTCCTGGAAGGAACCTGCCCAAGGTCTTTTCCGATCTCGCCTATGCCGAACTATACGGAGGCTGGCACTCTTGCATAATCTTTTCTCTTTTCTGGACATCTGCGTTCTCAGCATAGCATTCCTCGTAAATTAGTCGTATACCTATCAGATCTCTAATCTCGACGGGGAGTAACAACAGCTCGTCATGCCTCTCGTACGAACTGCTCGTTCCACTCGTCCTTATCATCGCCCCCTTCGACGTCACGTCATGCTATCTGCATACTGCAATGGTCCTCGGTTACCGTCAATCCGGAGTCTCTCATACGGACTCGTAATTACAAACTCGGTATCTTCATCACTCTACAGAAGATATCTAGCCGAACACGTCCTCGGGAACTCGTCCCAACCATCGGAGGAATACTCAATACTCGTCCGTTCTCGATCAACTCACAACGCATCTGGGTAAGGTCCTCAATCCGAAGCTGGTCAGATTGCTGATCTCTTATCACATGATATCCGGACGACGTTAAACATTTTGATCGATTCATCACTATTCCATAATTCCCCGAAAGCTCAACACCTGAGCACAGTCTAATAATATCCAGTACATACCACAGTACCAATGGACCAACCGTAGAAGGGCAAACCCAAGCTTCACTGATGGCACCGCTGAACTGCTGCAAACCGTAAGGTTCAGAAACGGTTCCATGGTCATTATGTCGAGTTAGGGTTTCATTCTTCTAGAGGGTCCACAGATTTACTTGCATATTCCTTTGAATACATTAAACTTGGAAAAATGGGTTTTCTGACATTCGCTCGAACTTTTAACTTTGCCTAGACAACATGTGAATACCCTTGGCCTCTCAAATCAAGGTAGACTAGCTATCATCCGTCGCAGATTTGCCTGAAAGCTCCAGCGATCTCAGCTTGTAAAGTATGGAGGCGATATCCTATCAATCTCAGCAACAGCTGGGTCATCTGTCTGCACGGTAGATGACATTACAATCTCTGAGCTATGCTGTACATCAATAGTCCTCTCGCGACTGGCAGCATCTATCAATAGCCTGATCATCCGGTGTAAAACAAAACACTCGCCTCAACAAGAGGTCACAACACAAACACTACATCGAGACGTTCCCATGTCACCAGAAAACACAATGGTCAGTCCTCGTCCATGACGAGCTCGCCCTGACCGCAACACTAGCAGCAGCTCAATCTGCGCTTAAACCATGGTGACAGGAACCACAAGCGTGTATCGATGAAAACAGATCAAGGGCATGAAAGGAAACGACAGTTTCAGAATGGATACATGATCATAAGAAGAAATAGCATCAATAAGAGTATGATCATAGAAACGAATAGAATCAAGGATCTCCAATGGATATATAATCATGGGTACGAAGAGAATCACAGATCTCAAAATATGTACATCCTAAGGTTTCTTAAGTGGAGTATCGTATCGTAAATATACCGTGGAGCATACGTATGGTACGTCACTCTACCCAAGCTACATACTCCATCAATCAGGATCAGCCTATGAAATGAAAGTTCGGGTCTAATACCCCCCTGTTCAAGTCTAAGTTCCGATTGGTTAAGCCTAGGTTCCGAAATATATATACGCCCTAGACTCCGCATAGTCAAATATAGACTCGAACCAAGGTTAAACCTAGCGCTCTGATAGCAACTTTGTCACGACCCGAAATATTAGCTGGTGACCGGCACTTAAATCAGATCACGTCTAAAGGCGTAACGTAATTCAAGTAAGCCGAAACCCAGAAATCTAAACCTTTTTAAGAAAATAAAAGAGGTGAAGTTTAGAAAATAAGGTATGATGAAATCAAAAGTTTTCCTAAATACATAAACAATGGAACATATAAAATGCAAGAGGGTGTTACTGGTTGAAAACATGTTTCGACTTTTAAAAATTTAGGCTGCACCTCCATTGTACTTTTTGATCCAAAATCACAATACATGATAATATAAAGGCATCCCCAAGTGGAAGCTAGCTCTTCGCCAATCAGCAGATCCACAACCACGCAATGCTTAAATATAAGTATACGACGCCCAACAGCGAAGTTCACCACGAAAGATAAAGAAATAAGCAAAGAATCAAAATCACAAGTAGTGGAATACCCCTCACTCTAAGTTTCGCAACCACAAGTCTCACTAAGTCTCATTACTTATACAAAGACTAGTTTGATTGATGGAGTTGACTAGATACAATATGAATAATGAATACAATAGTGGTATGATCCAGCATATACCACCTACCATGCAAATCACCTAAATGCAGCTGTGCGCCAACGATGCCGCTACTAATCCAAGCGGTCAACCTGCAAGAACTGTGGCACAACGGAGGTGAGTTGCCAACTCGTGAGTAGAAAAACATCAATAAGTAGAAATCGAATAAAATAACGATTTCCTAGGTCAACTATATCATAAAGGTAATACTATGATATCTAGGATGACCGTAACTGTATATATGACAACCACATAAATAAACGCCTAACAGCATGTGGATATCATCCAACCAAAATAATCAATGCCTGTATGGATGTGGATCCCATCCACGTGTCAACCTATGACACAAAAACATCATGCATATAAATATCATGAAAACATATGCACGCAAATATGAGGATATAAATCAACGTGTGTCCCTCGTGACACATCCAAATTTTAGAACCTGAGTGTCCAGTTTCGATACGTAAATCCTCACATATCTCGGGCTCCGTCAGTCCGGATCGGCCCATGGGCTCCGTCTGCGGGATCGGCCTTCGGGCTCCAGCAGAACGGGTCGGCCCAATATCCAACTCTCGACTCCAGTCGGTATCCTCCGGATAACCGCCAAGTCCAAACAATCACCGGTAGGTAGTAGTCCCTCTGCCAGGCTCATCGTCTACTGCACGACATCCCTTTCTTGCCCCGGGGTATCATACCGGGTCCACCATGAACCCGCAAACGGGTCGTCCAGTCCTCAAATCGGGTTTCACATGTCACATGTCTCAGAATCGAGAAAACGCATGTTCAACGCACTAAAATATCATATCAAGAGAATCCGGGTTTTTTAAAACAATACATACTTTCTTTTGAAATAACCACGGTTCTCAAATACATAAATCTTATGAAAACAGCATATCTCAATGCGTATAATCATAAATCATGATGTATGCGACATATAACAGAAATGTTCCCATATCCGTATATAATGCAGCATGGAACAGTAATATGTACATATCAAGGGAAAACCGCTCTTTGAAATGAATCCTGTTTCTAAATAAGTCCTGCGGTTCCCAATTTAATCGGATAACAAATGCAACATCGTATAAAGGTGTATATGTAACTATAGCAAATAATCCATGCAGGGAGTCATATCATGATGTAGCAATTCTACTGTGTAGTGACATGGCAATTATCGATGATGAAGTGTGTGAGCCGGCCAATCTGTGTATGTGCAACATACACATCATCGGTAATAGTGTTAGTGTACTAACACAGGTATATGCAATGCAATGATAATAGCATGAATGCAGCATAAGGTAAATCATCAGCTAAAAGCTATAAGGTATACATATATAATCATGACCGAGTCGGTGAATCTATCAATCGGCATCCAGCCTCACAACAACACGTACGGTATAATCCATCGTATGGCATCCTCTAGTCAAGGCGATGGATCAAACCTCAAGTCAAACTCATTACGTACGGAAAATCATCGTACGACGGCATTAAACCATCAGGGATCCTATCAACCTATATGAAAATGAGGGTACGGACCTAACGTCTCGTATGATATATCACTCAAGATTCACAACATTATATATATATATATATACCTATATCCCGGGTCGCATCCTCAACAATCTCATATATGGGGACCGGCAAGTTAACAATCATCTCAATCGACTCGCATCCGTATACCAACATATAATCAAATCATCATATCACATCGTATTCTTTCATCGCATTTATATCCCACGTCAAGTCAATTTTACATACACATTCTACCCTATACATCAATGTCACGTTACTCTAAAACTCATACTTATCCTAGTGCAACTATATATCTATAAGTCCTGATTCACATTCACCTTTCATATCCCTAAAACTTTCATCTCAAATCTCGATATACATATTCTATCATTCACATCATCTCTAACTATCCATTTAACCCTATCGATAGTTTTCTAATCTAGGTTTCCTTAACCATGTTCTATGAATCGGTTTCCATCAAAAACTTGCGGGGGTGCTATACGCCATCCGCCCGACTTCCCCCGTAGATATACATCTACTCACCTTGATCCTTGCTTGCTGAAATCGATGACGCCATGCTCCGTCGTCTCGGAATCCATGCGAAGGTACCTATAATATCCACACATATCGCAATAGCATTAAAATTGAATTCGGAAAACCAATACGGCACACGGTTCGCTCATAGGTTAAAACCTATAGCCTACGCATGCAAAACAATCAAACAACCCTTATTGTTGACGTACAAACGCCCAACAACCAAATACAAATCCAAATATCAAAACATAGCATTCAGAATACGGAAATCATAAATTCAGCAACATGAGAAATCCATCCCAGATTTTCCATCAGGTAAAACTAGCCAATTTTGCATATGGGGTTGCTCTAGATATAGGATAACAATGCCCCAGACCAAAAATCACAAGGTTTCACTCCGACTTGGCCACAAATTGCGGCCTATAGCAATAAATCTGCGGCTAGATGAATGAATCTGGGGTCTGGGCTTTGAGGGTTGCTTCTATGTTGCCTGCACATCTCACTGTCAAGGGAACTTAATTTATAGTGGTCTCGGGTCATTCCAGATTTCTAACTACCATCGCTAAATCCACAAAAACCCGATATCCGCAAATCTAAAGTTCATATCTTGGTTTCTAATCCGGGTCTTGGCCAGTAAAAACGGCGCTAAAGGTCTGGTAAACAGCCACTAACATCCCAATCCACACAAACACCCAAACCCTTCTCTTGGATTTTCTAAACATCACATACCCTAACCAATCACATTCTAAACTAATCTAGAATACAAGAAAACTCAACTAAACTGAATGGAAGAAGCTATACCTCATTTGGGCAACTCAAGAAAAAACCCTAGCTTCCCAATGTCATCAAAATCTTATTTTGCCTGGTCCATTGTGTAGAGAGTGAAGAGGAGATCAACTTTTGGGAAAGGGGCTTAGGGTTTTGAGGAGTATTTTGAGATGGGTCATGAGGGTGGATGATGGAGGGAAGTGAGGAAGAAGAAGGAGATGAAACAAAACAAATGGGGAAATGAAATGTGGCAGCCACTCTCTCTCACACACACTTATTCTCACACACACTCTCTCTCTCCAATCATTCTAAACTTTAACCCTTTTTCTCTTTTCTTTTCTTTTTAAAACCAAACCACATAATACCCCAAGACAACACAATAAACAACATGTAATCAAAATGTAACATGACATGGTGCACTAGCCATGGAAAACTGTAGAAACACGGATTTGGCTTAATCACGATTAGCAGTGCACTAATCAGGTTTTTTTTATTTAAACTGCATATAATAAATTTTAAAAATGCCAAATCCTTTAAATATATTATTAAATGAATAAATTATTTTAATCTCCAATTATTTCACAAATATTGGTATATATTTATACCCTTTTTCGAAAACGCCAATTTCATAAATCGGCCAGTTTTCGGGAAATATATTATTTTAATATTAAATTCCAAAAACAATATTTTATATTTTCTGAAATGTTACAGGATCAATCATCATATTTATACATCGTACGGAAAAATCCATCGTACGGCATACCAAATCGGGGTACGGGTCAATTATCACATATAACACATTACTTATCTGGTATCATTATCATCATATTCTGAATTAGGGGTACTGATCTAAAATCTAGTACATTCTGATACCATCAAACATATATATTCGCGTGTGTATGAAAACACATCGCCCAACGATCCGCTATAATATCATGTCACATCTCATAATACGACCCAAGTCACATTTCCGATCTCACGGCATCATGCCCGTTCATATCGACTCTCCTCCGAGTATCAAATACTATCCTCATCATACGTGTATACGTATATGTATGTATATATCTATACACACACACACACACACACATACTACCTATCCACACACACACACACACACACACACACACACACATATATCATAAACCCCAAAACATATCACGTGTGTGCATGTGTATGTGTCAGCTTTTACCCTAGGGTTTCGCGACTAAGAAATTACACTAAAAGCACTATCTTACAATACACTAAAACTAACCCGTGAACACCTAAAGCCTATCTTGATAATCATTTAGTCTCACAATACACAAATATATATATATATATAGCGTATTCGTATACTACACTACGAAACTGCGGGGGGCTATACGCCATCCACCCGACTTCCCCCTAAGATATATATCTACTCACTTTGATCCTTGCTTGCCGAAGTCGATGTCGTCTTGCTCCTCCTTGTAATCCGAAGTCCACGCGAGGGTGCCTACAAATATAAACACATAGTATCGTAAACCGAAATCGCGGATGAAAACCAAAACGGCACACGAAACACACATAGGTTAGAACCTATGTTCTACGGATGCAAGAATAACCAAACAACCCACGAGATTGACGTGAAAACGTCATACCACCGAGTCAAAACCCAAATACTAAAATCCAAGTCATAAATAGTCACAAAACCAACGCAGCAACATAAGAAAATACTTCCAGATTTTGTTTCAGGTGAAATTAGCCAATTTTGCATATGTGGAGGGTCTAGTTTACTGAAAATGGAGCCATGGACAAAACATGAATCCATTCACCCCTACCATGGCCGCAATTTGCGGCCAGAAAGAGTTTCTTTGCGCCAAGGATGATTGTTGGGGTCTTGGGTCTTGGGGTTAGCTTCTAGGTTGCCTGCACGACTTACATTAATCGCTAAATATTTTTCAGGTGCCCCGGGTTATAGCAGATCTCTAAATATCATCACAATTCCCACAATCTTTCGATATCGGGGTTTTTAAGTTTGGGTTATGGTTTTTTTTCTCATGTTAGGTCCACGTTTATGGCATTATAGGGTTATAATCCACAATTACACTCAATTATACCTTCCCAAGTCAAGGAAAGCCCTAACCCTCATCTTGCTATTTTCAAACCTCACTTAAACACTTCTAAACTAATATGGATGCTAAAGTGAATCAAATACGACACTAATGGTGAAAGAATTATCTCATTTGGCAACTCAAGAATTCTCTTGAGTTGCCCCAAGTCTTCAAAATCCAAACTTTCTTGGTTCCCCATGCTTGTAGTGAGCTTATGCATATATTTAATGAAGGGAATGAAGTGTTTTGATGTCATTTTGGTGGTGTTGTGAGGGTTTAGAGGAGGTGGGGGAGTGATGGCAGCCATGAAGAGGAAGAGGAGGGAAATGATGGAGGAAAAAAATGAAGGAAAGAAAATTAGGCCAAGGTCAAGATAACCACTCACCCTCTCTCTCTCTCTCTCTTCTCTCTCTTGTCCATACCCCCTCATCTTCCCAAGCCACATTTCAAAATTCTTTTCCTTTTCTTTTCTTGTCTTTTTATAAAACAATAGAAAACCCAAATGAAACCTTGCATAAATTAGGATTTAAGCCAAGTTTTAAAAAATGTAACAAGTGTTAGCAAATAAGACATGGTGCATATCATATGCATAAAAATGATAAATAAATAATTAGTGATTATTAAACAAGTTTAGACATGAACTTGTATATAATAAATTATATAATAATTCATGACATGTCTAAATCTCACAAATTCTTTAAAAATCAACATTCAATGTAATTTTTCAATCTATTGGTATATAATCAAACCATAACATAAAACAAATCTCCATTCATTAAAATATTCTTAATATTTATTATTTTAATTATTTAATTTCCCAAAAATAATATTTTATTTTTCTGAAATGTTTCAGTCTTCCACCCTTAAATAAATTCGGTCCCCGAATTTAAATTTAAACCCCTCAAATACTAAAACATTTCAGTAAAATGATCAAGTCGTCGGGGCTCCGAAATCATAATACATAAAACATATCGTAGCGCAATGCATGCGCATGAACACGAGTATATAACTCAAAATCAAAACCTTGTCTAGCATCCCGCAATAATCAGAGTTATGGTGAAGATACCAAGGTCAAAGTCCAATACGAAAATCAATCAGGATATACATAAAAACTATAACATTTACATAGTACGCATCGTTGTAGGCTCGTCAAAACATCTTAAAAGAAAAGCATGCTAAACCTTTTTCAAGTCGCTGTGCGATGCACGTATCATGGCACAAATAGCGGACGTTTATTGTAAGAAAATAACTATATATATATATATATATATATATATATATATATCCTGCCGTTGTTGAAAATAATTTTAGAATGGTTTCCTTTATAAAATGTTCGTGTCATCTCGGACACACAGGAAAATACTGAGACTATAACTCCTGGAAATTCCTTCGATAACTATCGATTCATGCAAAAATATATCCAGGTACTGTCCTCGGACTAGTCCTGCTCTGCCACTATACCCAATAGTAAATATCATAAAACATACTGCTCCTAAAGAAACCAATCACAACATATGTATAAGAATGCTACGTGCGTCTGGTGTGCACAGTATCAAAATCAATGAATGTGCCATACAAGTGCACAGAAACAAAATCTAAGTGCAACGGGTGTGCACGAAAACGCCGTCAAGGGCAACAGGTGTGTCTGACAACAAAATCAGGTGCATCTGATATGCTCAAAGAACCCTGATTTAGTGCATCTGGTGTGCACCAAAATCGCATTAAGCACGCCAAGCATGCGCAAGAATCCAAATCAAGTGCACAAGATGCACAAAAATAAATATCGAATATCACAATTGAAATCTACGGTATACAACATACGTCAATCCAAATCAGGTATACCGTGGTATATAAACTCATAACCGCGTGCATCTGCATGCACAAAATCATAGCAAGGTACGGAAAGCTCGTGTAATTTACTCCAAATACATAGGTCAAAATGTGTGCAACCTTTATGCATGATTTTAAAATCGAATGTATCGGAGGGTATGAAATCAAAATCGAACATCTCGAATGACATCAAATCGAAGTCGAGTGCAACCGTGGTGCACAAAATCTCAATCATGTAAATAGATCGCCCAAAATACCGAAATCCAAAATAACGGACACGTGATATTCGAATCACCAAATCGCAAATCGTAAACACTGTCGTCGATATGTCCTTCCTTCAAAATCAAGAAGGTGTCGGTGCATCCCAAGCTAGCAAATCAAGATATCTGATTGCCTTCTTTTCATGGTCTGGCGCCTTATGCCCCTAGGCTCTCATCTCTCACTGCGAATTTCCAGTTACATAGCTCCTCGACTCAAAAGCCCAAGGTGGAACGATGACGGAAACAGATCCGCTCCGGCACATCCTTTAAAGGTCTCTGGCCAACTATCATGGTCACTCATAACATGTCTCGTCGATGCTGCCGAACTCTGGCCTACTGGGTATGCGTAATACGACCGATCCTTGGTCCAAATCTTCTCGTGTAGTATTCCAGAAAGATCTTGTCGGGGTCTCTCCCAATCTAGTTTCTGCCGAACTGCCTGGAAGTTATCACCCTTTACTAAATCCATTTCTTGTTCCGGAACGGCTGCATACTCATCACGACTCCTTCTGGAAGATATATCTATATTCAACGCCTATTTATGCATATCACATCTCTGATGTCAACGGAGTGGAATGCTATCTCGTAAAAATCTCGTACGAACCTCTTACTCCTCTTTTCTCTAATGTCGACTAATTCGGACTCATCTCTTCGTAGCTGTATGGACTGCGCTATAATGGCTATATTCATATCTAGAGTCTTCTAAGTAATGTATCCCATCACATGATATCTGGACGACGTCGAACTTTTCGATCGATTCGTCAAAGTCCCATAATTCCCCGAGAGCTCAACACTTGAGCACAGTTTAATAATATCCAGTACATGCCACAGTACCTATGGACCAGCCGTAGAAGGGCAAACCCAAGCCTCATTAATGGCACCGCGGAACTGCCGCAAACCCTAAGGTTCAAATGCTTTTCCATGGTCATTATGTCGAGTTAGGGTTTCATTCTTCTAGAGAGTCCACAGAATTACTTGCATGTTTTTCCGAATACCTTAAACTTGGAAAAATAGGTTTCTGACATTCGTTCGTTTTCTATCGACTCTTAACGTACCTGCGTGAAGTCTTCTTTAGCTGAAATCAATCAATCCGATGACCCCGCATCAGTGTATGCAATTGAACCACATGTCCTAGTCATTCATCCATGGGTGACTAGCGATCTTCTATCACATCTCTAAGTACAACTCGTGCTGCAATAGGTACAAACATCTGGGGCGATATCTTTTCAGTCGCAGCAACAACTGGCTCATTCGTCCTTACGCTAAACAATGCCTCAATCGTCAAGAATAAACAGTGCATTGACGGTCATCACATTCTTGCCGGCCTATAGCAGTGCCCCAATCCTCTGGTGCTGATCTGCACATTCAAGAAATTTTTATAAAAGCAATCCATCAAATGCTCATGGCGTGAAAACACAATAAAATGACACATTTATGCAATCGTGTGTCACCGGAGTTACACCCTGGTCAGTCCTCATCGAAGACGAGCTCATGCTGACCGTAACTCTAGCCGTAGCTCTCTCTGCCCATGCAACCGTAATGACAAAACCACAAACCGATATCGATGAGGATAGATCATAGGAATGAATATAATACTGTGCAAAGAAATGTACATCTTAAGGCTTCTTAAGTGGAGTAGCGTATCGTAAGCATGCCGCGGAACATACACACGGTACGCCACTGTACTTAAGTTGCTTACTCCATTAACCAAGGTCAACCTATGCGACGAAAGTTCGGGTCTAATACCCCCTCGACCAAGTCTAAGTTCCGTAAGGTCAAGCCTAGGTTCCGAATATATATACGCCTTAGACTCCGCATAGTCAAACATAGACTCGAACCAAGGTTAAACCTAGCACTCTGATACCAACTTTGTCATGACCTGAAATGGCACGTGACTGGCACTTGAATCATATGAAGTCTATAGGACCCCATCTAATTCAAGTAAGCAAAAATCCCAGGAATCTAAACCATTTAAAATAAGAAGTGAAGGAAAACTTGTTTAAAGTAGGTGGTTTAAATAAAATAAATAGAATTAAACATTTAAAAACAACATCATATTTTCCCGAAAATTTCGGCAAAGTCTCCTTTGTAAATACTGGCGCCAAACGGGTACAGACATGAATAATATACATAATGAATAAAGGCATCCCTAAGCGGGAGCTAGCTCTTCGCCAATTGGCAGACATAACCACGCAAGCAATATAATATACAATGCCGAAGGGCGAGGATCAAAACTCAGAAGAAAATCAATATCCTCCAGAACCATAATAATACAAGCACGACTCTATGGATGAAAAAATAGACACTGGTCTTCTAAGTCTATCAGATAATACAAGTCTGGTTGATGGAGTTACTAGATACAACAGAATATAAATAAAGTACAGTGGTGGTCACGATACGAGTGAACCCACCTACCAAAGCAATCACCCGGAAGGAAGCAGTGCGCCAGCAAACCGCAACGAAACCTGTACGGTAAAACCTGCAAGAAACTGTGGCACAACGGGGGTGAGTTGCCAACTCGTGAGTAGAAAACATTAAAGAGCAGAAATCGTATGTATGACTCTATCCTAGGTCATACCATAATATTCTCATAATATATATATAACCTGAAGCATCTAAAAGTGGCCATGTAATCATCTATCATATGTATAATACCAAGTGCTCATGTCAGTGCCTCAGGTAATAACATGCCACATATATGATTTACGAATGCATTAAGAATGAAATAGAATGCATCTTGAATGAGAAAACCATTTTCATATATCAGTGAGATTTGTATATAAAAAATTGAAGTATCATCAATGAAATCGACAGGCAATCCGTGTCCAGTATCGACACAAAAACCTATATCTGAATATCTCAATATCTCGGCTCCGTCAATTCGGACTGGCCCATATCATAAAATATCAATATCTCTGTGTCTCAATATCTCGGGCTCCGGCAATCCGGACTTGCCCAAATATCAATATCTCACTACTACGTCGGTATCCTCCGGATATCCGCCACGTCACAAATAACCGGTCGGTAGTGCTCCCCTGTCGGGCTCAATGCCATCATCTGTGACCATCTTGCACCGGGGTACCGCACCGGGTCTACGATGCACCAGCAGACGGTTCCTCCTCCTCCTCGAATCAGGTGTATGATACCGCTCATGAGCCGAGAAAACTCATGGTGGACACCTCTCAAATCATATCGCGAGAAAACCGCAATTTTCCATCTTTAAAATGGTAATAAGTTTATAAAATCTTTACAGTTTCTCCAAATCCATAAATCCCATGGAAATCCGAAATCCCAAATCTCGAGAGTAAATAAACAGTGCATTACCGGCATAAAACCCCATAATATTGCATGACAAATGGATAAATACACATGCATGGATATCTAAGTAAAGAATGCAATGTCTAATTTAGCACAAGAAAGCACGCATGCTATTAATATGTTAAAACTACCAGCTAGTAGGTCATATCAATGAAGTAATAATTCTAAAGTGTACGTGTCATGGCAGTTACCGTTGATGATGTGTGTGAGCCGACAAGCAAGTGTTCGTAGACATATGCATCATCGGTAATGGTGCTGGTGTCCTGACAGCATGGGTTCATAATAAACAAAGGAATCACAAGTATAAGCATGCAATGCAATATGAACAGAAAGAATATAGAGAAATTGAATCGTAAACGCAACATATAAGAATATACAATATATATATACGAGTCATACAGTTTTGGCATTTGAAATAGCACGAATCGTGATGTTTAGAAAATAGGGGCTACGGTGTTTTTAGGAAAAGGTACATCCTTTGAAATATCCGTAGTATCCCTCGGCCTGTTTTTAAAAAACTCACGATTCGTTAGTTTTGGAAATAAGTAAGACTCGAGCCCAAATCTAACATCTACTAAGTAAACTACAGGACAAGCTAAGAGACTACACAAAGGGGTATGGAAATCCACCTAAGTCCGAGTCGATATATCTAGTAGTCGGTGATCCCGTCTCAATTGTGTCACGTACGATAAAATATATAATATGACATCCTCGAGTCGAGAGTGCGGATCAATCATCATATTTATACATCGTACGGAAAAATCCATCGTACGGCATCCCAAATCGGGGTACGGGACAATTATCACATATAACACATTACTTATCTGGTATCATTATCATCATATTCTGAATTAGGGGTACTGATCTAAAGTCTAGTACATTCCGATACCATCAAACATATATATTCGCGTGTGTATGAAAACACATCGCCCAATGATCCGCTATATTATCATGTCGTATCTCATAATACGACCCATGTCACATTTCCGATCTCACGGCATCATGCCCGATCATATTGACTCTCCTCCGAGTATCAAATACTATCCTCATCATAGGTATATACGTATATGTATATATGTATATACACACACACACGCACACACACTACCCATCCACATACTTACATACATACATACATATATACATACATACATACATACATATATCATATACCCCAAAAGATATCACGTGTGTGCATGTGTGTGTGTATCAACTTTTACCCTAGGGTTTCGCGACTATGAAATTACACTAAAAGCACTATCTTACAATTACACTAAAACTAACCCGTGAACACCTAAAGCCTATCTTGATAATCATTTAGTCTCACAATACACATATATATAGCGTATTCGTATACTACACTACGAAACCGCGGGGGTTCCTTACGCCATCCACCTGACTTCCCCCATAGATATATATCTACTCACTTTGATCCTTGTTTGCTGAAGTCGATGTTGTCATGATCCTCCTTGTAATCCGAAGTCCACGCGAGGGTGCCTACAAATATAAACACATAGTATCGTAAATCGAAATCGTGGATGAAAACCAAAACGGCACACGAAACACACATAGGTTAGAACCTATGTTCTACGCATGCAATAATAACCAAACAACCCTCGAGATTGACGTGCAAACGTCACACCACCGAGTCAAAACCCAAGTCATAAATAGTCGCAAAACCAAAGTAGCAACATAAGAAAATACTTCCAGATTTGGTTTCAGGTGAAATTAGCCAATTTTGCATATGTGGAGGGTCTAGTTTACCGAAAATGGAGCCATGGACCAAACACGAATCCATTCACCCCTACCCTGGCCGCAATTTGCGGCCAGAAAGAGTTTCTTTGCGCCAAGGATGATGGTTGGGGTCTCGGGTCTTGGGGTTAGCTTCTAGGTTGCGTGCACGACTCACAGTAATCGCTAAATATTTTTCAGATGCCCCGGATCATAGCAGATCTCTAAATATCATCCCAATTCCCACAATCTTCCGATATCGGGATTTCTAAGTTTGGGTTATGGGGTTTTTGTCTCATGTTAGGTCCAGTTTTATGGCACTAGAGGGTTATAATCCACAATTACATTCAATTACACCTTCACAAGTCAAGGAAAGCACTAACCCTCATCTTGGAATTTTCAATCCTCACCTAAACACTTTAAAACTAATATGGATTCTAAAGTGAATCAAATACTACACTAATGGTGAAAGAATTAGCTCATTTGGCAAATCAAGAATTTTCTTGAGTTGCCCCAAGTCTTCAAAATCAAAACTTTCTTGGTTCCCCATGCTTGTAGTGAGCTTGTGCATGTATTTAATGAAGGGAATGAAGTGTTTTGATGTGATTTTCTTAGTGTTGTGAGGGTTTAAAGGAGGTGGGGGAGTGAGGGCAGCCATGAAGAGGAAGAGGAGGGAAATGATGGTGGAAAAAAATCAAGGAAAGAAAATGAGGCCAAGGTCAAGAGAACCCCTCACCCTCTTTCTCTCTTCTCCCTCTTGCCCATACCCCTTTGTCTCCCCATGCCACATTTAAAAATTATTTTCCTTTTCTTTTCTTTTCTTTTTATAAAACAATAGAAAACCCAAATGAAACCTTGCACAAATTAGGATTTAAGCCAAGTTTTCAAAAATGTAACAAGTGTTAGCAAATATGACATGGTGCATGTCATATGCATAAACATGATAAATGCATAATTAGTGATTATTAAACAAGCTTAGACATGAACTTGAATATAATAAATTATATAATAATTCCTAACATGTCTAAATCTCACAAATTCTTTAAAAATCAACATTCAATGTAATTTTCCAATATTTTTCCAATCTATTGGTATATAATCAAACCATAACATTAAAACAAATCTCCATTCGTTAAAATATTCTAAATATTTATTATTCTAATTATTTAATTTCATAAAAATAATATTTTATTTTTCTGAAATATTACAGCAACCCCCTTGAAATATCCATGGTGTTCATGTTATATCTCATATAACATTCTGCAGTTGTTTAAAAAAAATTTTGAAGACCTTTTAAAATCGACAGAAACTACATTTTCGTGTTTCAAGTTTCGGAGTCGTTTCGGTTTCGTAATCTAACAAAAATCGTCTAATTTTCTAGTATGGCGCTGATACCACTGCAGGGTTGTCTAGGACGGCAGCAAGGTTTCGGTAGGCATCGTTCATGCCAATTTCAAAAATTTTCCGTTCTAGCTAACCCGAACCCTAGAATCATTACTAGAAAATCCGACGAATCAATATGCAAACAACTTTGCAAAGAAGTGAACAAGGAATACAACCTTTGTAGACCGGTCCTTCACATCAATAGCTTCATGTAGTCATCCCTTCGCCGCGATCCATGAACTCCCGGACTCTTGAGAGGCTCCACAAGATGTACGGAACAAGCTTGCTTGAAGTCTTCGAGGCCGAAGATGATCCACGTCGAGGAGACACAAACCCAAGATATCTCTTCACTAATTATAAAATTAGTGAAGCAAACACCCTATACTAAAAGGCAAGTAGTAGTGGATGATGAAGTAGGAATTTTGCTCACTTTAGAAATAATTTTCTCACTCATTTTTCTCACCTCCATTGAAGCTAGTGAGCTTGAGGAAGAAGATGAAGAAAAACTCTCATGATAATATCAAGTAGAGAATGGGAACCATGATTGAGTTAACATCATATGCTAACCCTTATAGAGACATAACCATGCCTAGGATAATTTGTTGGGTTAGTAAATATCTGAGGCCAAACAAAACAAGTGGACTTAGTCAATGGTTAGCAAAGCTTCTCCAAGCTTCTAGCCATGACTAAATGCCACCAATTTTTTATTTACTTAAGAAATTAAAACCCTAGGATTAATCCAGGCATGGTGTAAGTCTTACACATCCATGAAGCATGTATCATCAAGCATGACACAAAATTTTGTACACTAATATATATCACATATATATTATGTGCAGATAAACAAATGAGAAAAGAAATCATAAGTGAGCCAATACTAGTCAATGTAAATTAATATATCAAATATATAATTATACATTAAATCATTAAGTCAACACTTGATTTAATAATCCAGGTATATCACATATAACCGACTAATATCAAATGCAACAACTTATCGAATCAACACTTGATCCGATAACCCGGTTATATCACATATAACCGACCGATGTTACAAATCGCGAGAATAGAATACGGTATCACATACAGTATTAATCCCGGTCCCGCACATATCACATATGTGCTCCTACTCCATTTCTCTTAAGCCAGGAAACCTCTGTGTCGGACTCTAAAGACTCGTCAATACGCCGGCAGTAGGTGATAATCATATCAAACACCCACAAGCCGCAAGCTTTCTGCTAAACATAACGGCCACCTGGGTATTGAGCGATCAGAAAATCAACAAGCCTGCCTGCTCATACTCCTGCGAATCCATTCAGTAACACTACCGTACTGTTAAGTCTCTTCGTCTGATATGTCGCATATCTCGTTTAGGGGTGGTAAACGTCAGACCCCGGTAACTCGATAAGTCGTGCCGATGTGAGGCTCATAACGGGTCGAGAAACTACTGATAACACTTACCAGTATATCTCAAAATCAGCCCTGGCCAGGGACATCCTGTTATAGCCAATCGAGCACAGCGCAACATCAACTCCCTATACCGGGAGAGACGAATCCCTTCCTATCGCTCATTGCCTCCATGTGACTCGGGACTATACCCAAAAACCACCGTTTTGCATGTTCACTTGAACGTGGTAAGATGGAAATCAAAGCACAGTGCGAATAACATAAGACTCTATGACGATCTCGGGTAGACAGACTAACCTGTACCAGTGTCACTAGAGAACTGCCATTTGACATGAGGTATAATACCATCTGGGAGTTCTCGGTGAGTCCGTCCAGTGTACCCAGTCTCCACTGAGCACCCGTATACCATCTTTGATGTCAAACACTAATGGATATGGGATCATCCATCGCCCATCTACATGGGTCGAGAAGCTACATGCTAGTCTACACTGGTATATCGATGCCCTGCCTCGATACACCTATGACTAGGAATATTTGAAGGATGTACTTACCGACCATTCTGTCCCCACTAGTATGATCTGCATCATAATCCTGGTAGTCAAGTACTCATCCTAAGGGCTTTACCAACATGTAACATAGAGACAATCAATGTACATGTTAAGATAAAGAGCAACCAGATAGCATACTATCATGTTGAGCAAGAAAGTCCTCCCTATGTATGTCCACGCATCCACTATAATATACATCATATGTACAATAATGGCCTCTAGGGTATACATATAACTAACACTACTCCATCTACCAAGGGTCATCCTACACTCAGAAAGGTAAAACCTATTGCTCTGATACGATATTTGTCACGACCCACCCCCAAACACAGATGGTATTGTCCGATTTGGCCGAAACCGCACGGTTTTGTCCCTTTGAATGAATCAGACGCAAGAAAGGGGCTACTTCCCAGTAGGTCACCCATCCCAGAATTTCTGTAGCTCAAGCACACTTAACTACAGAGTTATTCAAACTCTAGAGTTCCGATTCATCCAAAAAGCGCCTCCATGTTATAGGAATGGTATCATTCCATTTATAGTTCTGATTGTGCCCTCTTTCGGAATGGAATTGGACACTCCCCATTGTTCTACAGTGGGTCCCCGTATGTATCCGTATCGGTTACATCCCACCTCGATACCGGATAAAATCTCACTTCTCACGGGGTAGGTGGTATTCATCCCCAACTCCACCTGGGGTACCATTGACTTGATTAAAACAATTATGAGGTAGAGGAAAGTATTTGTTATATTTGTAAATGATAATTGCGGCATGGCTACTTGTATTGACCACTTGACTTGGTTTGACCCTTTGACTAGATATTTGTTGTGAGATATTTTGTGGCACTAAATATTTTGGGTGAGATATTTTCTTGCCATGCTTGTAGTCATATCATGTGAGCCATCTCATTTTCTATTATCATTATAAAAAACCATTTCTCTTTCCTCAAGCTAGCTCTCTTCTTCTTCATCACATCAAAAACCCTTAAGGTCTCAGGATTTGAGTAAACTAAGGTACCAAGAGATAAATAAATCCATCTTCATTCTCTACATCACTTAGGCCATCTAGCTAGTTGCCCTAGTTACCTCGGATTTAAGGTTGGAGCTCGGACTATAGACACTCGGGTGGATCGTCTTTGACTCGAGGAAGACGACGAGGAAGCCACGATCCGGAGCAATCCTTGGAGCCTACAATGACGAGGAAGACAGCGGAGAAGACCCGAAGGACTTGTATCATGAGGTATAACATTCTTTCCGAATATTTAAATCTCATGTAGTTTGCTAGCTAGGGTTTATGTGCGATCCATGGTTCTAGTCGGTGTTACGAAGCCCGTAAAAATCATTTTTTGCAATTTCCGCCTCCCCGTGAATACGTGGGGTGCGTGACATCGACTTACACTGCTATCTGACGATATGTATGGTACCATCTAGGAGTTCTCAGCGAGTCCTATTCAATGTACCCATTCTCTAATGAGCACATGTATACAATCTTTGATGTCAAAAACCAATGGCTATGGGATCAACCATCGCCCCTTACAGGGTCAAGAAATGTACACACTAGTCTACTCTGGAATATCGATGCCCTGTCTCGATACTCTCTCGACTAAGAACTGTTAAAGGATGTTCTTGTGGACAACACAAGTCCTAGTAGTATGATCCGTATCATAGTCCTGGTAGTCAAGCAAACATCATAAGGGCTTTATCAACATGTATCAGAGAGACAGTATAATAATACAAGTATACATGTTAAGATAAAGTGCAACCAGATAGCATACTATCATTTTGAGCAAGAAAGTCGTCTACATATATGTCCAAGCATCCACTATATCATACAATAATATCCTCTACGGCTTCCATATTTCTAACATGGCCTTCGTAAGTGGATCCACTGTTTTGTCCTTCGTATCAACTCTCCTGTCCTCGATCTCCCGGCGATCAACTATCTCCCAGATTAGGTGATACCGCCTCAGAATATGTCTGGATCGCTGATGGGACCGGGGTTCCTTGGCCAAAGCCACAGCTCCATTATTATCACAATACAAGGGTATTGGATCCTTAATGGATGGAACCACAACAGGTTTAGTAATGAACTTCTTCATCCAGATAGCCACTTTGGCAGCATCGTTAGCAGCGATGTATTCAGCCTCCATCATCTAGTCTGCTATGGTATCTTGCTTGGAGCTCTTCCAACATACCACCCCTCTATTGAGGTTGAAGACAAAACCCGAGAAAAACTTGCTATCGTCCTTATCACTCTGGAAGCTTGAATCGGTAAAGGACTCCACCTGGAGTTCTCCACTACCATACACCAAGAACATTTCTTTAGTCCTTCTCAAGTACTTAAGAATGTTCTTCAAAGTTGTCCAGTCCTTCTCCCCTCAGTCTGATTGATACCTACTTACCACACTAAGTGCGTAAGCTACACCCGGTCTGGTGCATAACATTGCGTACATGATAGACCCAACTGCAGAAGCATAGGGTATCATATGCATCAGAGCCCTCTCCAAATCAGTCTTGGAGACATCTCTTTGGAGAGAGTGATTCCTGAATAAGCGGGTAAATTACCACGCTTAGAATCTTCCATACTAAACCTCTTTAGTATAGTGTTTATGTACTTGGATTGGGACAATCCCAACATCCTTTTAGATCTATCTCTATAGATCTTTATCCCTGGGATGTAGGAGGCATCACCCAGATCTTTCATGGAGAACTTTTGTAATAGGAAGAGTTTGACCGAGTGCAGTATAGGAACATCATTTCCTATCAAGAGTATGTCATCCACGTACAATACGAGGAAGACAACCTTACTATCTACAACCTTTTTATATATACAAGGATCATCTACGTTTTTGATGAAGTCAAACTCTTTGACTGCAATATCAAAATAGATGTTCAAGCTCCGTGATGCCTGCTTTAATTCATAGATTGATTTAAGCAGCCTGCACACCTTTCCGCTGCTCCCACTATCTACGAAGCCCTTTGGCTGTGTCATATACACACTCACTTCTAAATCACCATTTAGAAAAGCGGTCTTGACGTCCATCTGCCCGATTTCATAGTCATGGTATGCAGCAATATCAAGTAGGATCCTGATGGACTTAAGCATAGCCACTAGAGAAAAGGTCTCATCATAGTCGACACCTGGTCATTGACGAAAACCTTTTGCTACAAGTCCAGTTTTGATGGTCTCAACCTTTCCATCTACACTGAGTTTCTTCTTAAAGATCCACTTGCTCCCAATAGGTTTTACCCCTTCAGGAGCAACTTCCAAAGTCCATATTTTGTTGGTGTACATGGATTCCATCTCAGATCGCATAGCATCCAGCCATTTCACAGAGTCCCCACTTATGATAGCCTGCTGGAAACTAGTTGGGTCATCAATTTCCATGATGCAATCCTCACTCCCACCGTCAATGATAAAATCGTAGTATCTGTCAGGTGGATGAGAAACCCTACTAGATCTACGGAGGGGCTGAAGTTCGTCTGAGACTACTGAATCCTCCGGTTTTACCAAATCTTCAGTTGTAGTTTGTGTTTCTGGAACTTCTTCCAGCCCTACCTCATTACCACTAATTTCTTTTACAAGAAATTCATTTTCCTAAAAGGTGGCATGTTGAGCAACAAACACCTTTTGTTCCTCACTGTGGTAGAATAGATATCCATGTGAATTCTTTGGATATCCTACAAAATTGCAAAGAACTGATCGTGCTTCGAGTTTGTCAGGATTCTATTTTTAACATAGGCCGGACAACCCAATATCTTGACTCGTTTAAGATATGGTCTCTTTCCTCTCCATATCTCATATGGTGTTTTAGGCATAGATTTTGATGGAACTTGATTCAAAAGGTATGCAGCTGTCTCAAGTGCATAACTCCAAAAGGAAATAGATAACTCAGCAGTACTCATCATAGAGCGCACCATATCTAATCGGGTCGATTCCTCCGCTCCGATACTCCATTGTGTTGTGGTGTATACGAAGGAGTAAGATGAGAGAGAATCCCATTCTCTTTTAGATAATCTCGAAATTTCAAGCTTAAGTATTCTCCTCCTCGATCAGATCGAAGGATTTTAATACTTTTACCCGTCTGTTTCTCTACTTCGTTCTTATATTCCTTGAATTTCTCAAAAGTATCAGATTTGTGTTTCAACAGGAACACATGTCGAAATCTTGAGAGACCATCGGTGAATGTAATGAAGTACGAGGAACTATTCCTGGCATGTGTAGACATAGGACCGCATACATCACTATATATCAGTCCCAAGAGTTCGGCAGCTCTTTCTCCGTGTCCTGTAAACGGAGTTTTGGTCATCTTGCCTTTGAAACATGACTGGAAAGTTTCATAAGATGTAAATTCGAATGGATTCAAATATCCATCTTTATGCAACTTAGCTAGCCTTGTCGTAATGATATGACCACGTCTATAATGCCACAAGAAGGCTTCGTTCATTTCTGAACTTTTCCTCTTGTGTGTGTTCCATATATTTAGAACTATATTTTGATTTAAAACATATATACCATCACTGGAAGTCGATGTCGTGCACCCCACGGGTCCGCGTAGAGGAAGAATATTTATAAAACGGATTTTACAAAGATCGCAACACCGACTTGAACTCCAGGATCGATCCTAAACCTTAACTAGCAAACATACAAGAGGTCAATTACTTGGAAAGAAGTTTTACCACATGAAAACATGTCCTTCGGGTCTTCTTATCGCTTTCCTCCTCGTCGTCATAGGCTTTATGGATCGTTCGGACCAGGCCTCCTCGTCGGTCCAATCCTGTCGATAATGATCCACCCGAGAGTCTGTGCATCAAGCTCCCACCTCAACGGAAGTAACTAGGGCACCTAGTTCTCTACACTAGATGTCGTAGACGATGTAGAGAATATAGATGGAGTGGTTTATCTCTCATAGCCATAGGATTCTCAACTCATGAGACAAGAATGGCATGAGGTAAGTAGAAGAAGACTTAAGGAAATATAGCTCGTGAGAAAATTGCATAAGAAAAGAGAATGAGATCCCTTAGCTCCAAACAGAACCATCCCCTTTCCATAATGAATAATTCATATTGGAAAAACAAATATTGTTCAATATCAACTTGGTGAGTCATGGGATGAAAACCCCACAAGTGTCACTAAAAGCCATGCTCAATTTTATGTAAAACACACCCCATTTCCTCCACTCATAAAATGAATAATCATTTAAACTAAAATGATAAATACAAATATGATGTGTCATCTTCTAGAAGCATCTTTGAACAAATTACAAAAATGCCTCTCGTCCGTATATACATACCCATATCCGTATTCCAAAAAATACGAATACAAAAGAGATGAAAACTGTTCATCAGTATAATACTAGGATCTGGCTTAAACCAAAACCCACAAGTATTATTGTCCGAATCGTCATCCGTGCACAAGTACACGTACGCGATCGAACCCTGTCGTAAAACCATACGACCTCTACATCTTTTGCTCGATACAGGGAAACCCTCTGTGTGGGACTCTAAGGACTCGACACTACGCTGGCAGTGGGTTTAACCACAGGACGCAAGCGGTACTAGCTGCACGCAACGGCCCCTAGGTATATGTCGATGAGAAGGCCGATGAGAAAACTCATCCAAACTCATACTGAGCCTATCTATGACAATCTTTGTACAGTCCGGTTTGTTCGTCTAAGAGTATCGCATATCGGGCCTACGTGGCAGTAATCGTCAGACCCATAATAGCACAATAAGTTGTGTCAGAGTGTAGCCAAAAACACCCTAAGAAACTACTGGAGTACCTACCAGTAAATCTCGCTTGCCTTGGCTAAGGACTTTGTGTAATGGCCTTCCGAACACAGCGCGATATCAACCACCAATACCGGGAGTGACGAATCCTATCTAACTGCCATTGCCTCAAAGTGCTTCGGGACTGCACCCAACTACTACCTGTTTGCACGACTCCTTTGAGCCGTGGTAGGGTAGTAATCAAAGTACAGTAGGAACACACTCGACGAGAAGTAATAGTGTCAAGTCGACGGACTAAGCTGTACTCATGTCACCTGGAAACTGCTACCCGACGATAGGTATAATACCCACCAGCAGTTCCCGACGAGTCCTGTCCAGTGTACTCGTAACCTAATGAGTACCTGCATACTATCTCCAGTACGACGTACTAATGGCTGTGGGACAGACTATCTTCCTGTTGGGACGAGAAGCGTATACACTAGTCTACTCTGGAGTATCGATGCCCTGTCTCGATAATCCTATGACTAGGGACCTATATAAGGATGTGCTTATAGACTACCCAGCCCCCCACTAGTGTGACTTCCATCACAACGCTGGTAATCAAGCAAAGATCCTAAGGGCTCTACTAAAATCTATAAGCGATATGCTAAAAGAAACACATGGACATATTGAGGTAGAAACAAACTGGGTAGCATACTACCATTTTGAGTAAGACTGTTACTATATCCATGTATATCCCAAGCCTCCATTAAGTAATATACAAACCAGTATAATACAATAATGGCCTCTAGGGCATATATCGCTAACAATATCCCACTTGCACTAAGGCCATATATTGGCGTATCGTAGACCAATGATCTCGAATAGCCTCTTGAACAGTGTCTGAGAGATGGCCTGTTGTGAGTGGATCTACAGTGTTGTTCTCCGAATCTACTCTCCTCACCTTGATCTCCTGGAGATCAGCGATCTCGTGGAGATCAGCGATCTCCTGGAGATCAGCGATCTCCCGGATCATATGGTACCGCCTCAAGATTTTTCTGGATCTCTGATGAGACCTGGGTTCCTTCCCTAAAGCTATAGCGCCGTTTGTTGTCAATACTAAAGTATAGGACCGAAAATGGAAGGAACCACTTTAAGTTTTGTTAAGAAATTCTTCATCCAGACCGCTTCTTTTGCGGCGTCTCATGTAGCGAAATACTCTGTTTCCATCGTTGAGTCTGCAACGGTGTCCTGCTTGGAGCTCTTCCAATAGTCCGCCACTCCATTGAGGGTAAAGCATAACCCGATATGGACTTGGAGTCATCCTTATCACTCTGGAAGCAGAAGTCAGCAAAGGCCTCGATCTGGAGGTTTTTTCCGCCATACACCAAGAACACCTTCTCAAGTACTTGAGGATGTTCATTACCGCTTTCCAGTGCTTCTCCCCTGGGTTTGACTGATACCGGCTTACCATGCAGAGTGTGTAAGCAACATCTAGTCTGGTAAACAACATCACATACATTATAGAGCCTACTGCAGAAGCGTACGGTATAATCGATATGTGAGCCCTTTTCAGATCAGTCTTGAGAGACATCACTTTGGAGAGGGTGATTCCGTGACAAGCCGGTAGACTACCGTACTTAGAATTGTCCATACTAAATAGTTTCAATATGGTGTTGATGTACCTTGACTGTGAAAGTCCCACTATCCTCTTTGATCTATCACGATAAATCTGGATCCCCAGTGTTAGCATCACCCAGGTCTTTCACGGAGAACCATAGGGACAAGAATCCTTTAACTGATTGTAGTATAGGAGTGTCATTTCCTATCAAGATAAAGTCATTCACGTACAAGACAAGGAATCGCACAGTTCTCCCTACAATCTTATTATAAATGTATGGTTCATCCGGATTTTTGATAAAGTTGAATTCTTTGACCGTCTCATCAAAACAGATGTTCCAACTCCGCGATGCCCGCTTTTTTCCATAAATGGAGTTTAGAAACTTGCACACTTTCCAGCTGCTCCCACTCTGATTGAAACCCTCTCGCTGATTGTCACGACCCGAAGCTACAGAACGCGACTGGCACTTAAATTACGAAACGTCTAGAGGCGTAACATAATCTAAGTAAGCCAAAGCCCATAAATCTAAACCATTTTTAATAAAAGAGGGAAGGAAAACGCATTTAAAAGTAACATCGTATTTTCCCGAAAATTTCGGCAAGGTCTCCTTTGTAAATACTGGCCCCCAAACGGGTACAACACATGAAATACATAATAATGAATAAAATCATCCCCAAGCGGGAGATAGCTCTTCGCCAAGTGGCGGAAACCACCACCCAAGCAATATAATATACAACGCTGAAGAGCGAGGATAAAAAACTCAGTAGAAAATCAACATCCTCAAGAAAACCAGAGAAGTGTCATAATAATACAAGCGCACGACTCTAAGGTCGAAATAATATACAACTAATTTTCTAAGTCTATCAAATACACAAGTCTGGTTGATGGAGTTTACTAGATACAACTGAAATATATAAGGTGCAACTGTGGTCACGATGCAAGTGAACCCACCTACCAAAGCAATCACCCGAAAGGAAGCAGTGTGCCAGTAAGCCGCAATGAAACCTGTACGGCCAAACCTGTAAGAAACTGTAGCAAAACGGGGGTGAGTTGCCAACTCGTGAGTAGAAAACATCACCGAGAAGAAATCGCATGTATGACTCTCTCCTAGGTCATACCAGAAAATATACAATACTACAACAAGGGTGACAGTATATCATAAGTGTGATATCAAAGTACTCATGTTCGTGTCATGAGTAAAAATATATCGATGCATGACGTGTACTAATGCATCATCCAACATGTGTCTAGCAACGACACACAAATCATGATAAAATCCGAGTGCCCAGCATCGGCACTCAAAACATCTCAAAATCCGTGTCCGACAGCGACACATAATACTCAAATCTTGGGCTCCGTCAGTCCGGATCGGCCCATATATCCATCTCTCTCATAACTCCGAACGGTATCCTTCGGATATCTGTCGAGTTTCCAATACAATCACCGGTAGATAGTGCTCCCCTGCCAATCTCATCATCCACCATGAAATCACTCTCGCCCCGGGTACCTCACCGGGTCCACCATGTACCCGCAGATGGTTCATACTCCTCCTCGAATCGGGTCTCGAAAACCAACTCAGAACCGAGAAAACATCATGGTGGACGCTACTCATCATATCAAGGAAAACCGCATCTTTCTCTTTTAAAATTTATCATAAGTTTATAAACATTCACATGTGGTTTCCCAAAACCAGAAATCTCATGAAAGATCCGAAATCTCAAAATCACTAGTCAGTGAACAGTGAATATCGGCATAAAGCCCCATGATATTGCATAACAGAATGAATGCATAAATGCATGAAGTATCTGATTAAGAAATGCAATATCAAAACTATCATTTGAAAGCAAGCGTACAAGTACTGTGTTGAAACTACCCGCTAGCAAATTATACCAATGAAATAATGTTATCTAAAGTGTATGCGACATGCAAATTACCGATGATTATGTGTATGAGCCGGCAAGCGAGTGCACGTGGAGCATACGCATCATTGGTAATGGTGCTGGTGTCCTGACAACAGGGGTTCATAATAACTAAAGAAAGCACATTTATATGCATTCAATGCGATGAGAATAGCATGAATATATGAAAAATGGTGTAGTAACCGCAACATTTAAGAATATACCTATCCATATACGAGTCATATAGGTTTTGGTGTTTGAAATAGCACGAATCGTGGTTTTAGAAAAAAATAGGGGCTACGGGGTCCTTGAGAAACGATACGTCTTTTGAAAAATACGTAGTATCCCTCGGCATGTCTTTAAAAATACTCACGATTCATTTGTTTTGAAAATATGTATGACTCGAGCCCAGTCTAAAGGGTAAAGAAAATTCACCTAAAGTCCAAGTCGATATATCTAGTAGTCGGCGATCCCGCCTCAATAGCGTCACGTACGGTAAAATACAAAGTATGACATCCTCGAGTCAAGAGTGCGGATCAATCATCATATCTATAACTCATATGGTAAAATCTATCGTACGGCATCCCAAAATCGGGGTACGGGTCAAATATCACATATACCTCAATATTCAAATGGCATCAATATCGTAAAATCATGAATTAGGGGTACCTTTCTAGAATCTAGCACATCCCAATATCATCAAACCTATATTCACATATATTCTCGTGTGTATGAGAACACATCGCCCAACGATCCGCTATAATATCTTGTCATATCATATCACGACACAATCACATATCACAACTCACGGCATCCTGCCCGATCATATCGGCTCATATCCAAGTATTATGTACTGGGCTCAAACATCCGTGTATACGTATATGTGTGTGTATATATATATATATATATAAATCAACACATCAACATATATATATATACATATATATACATACACACATATAAGCATATACACCAAAAATCAAACACGTGTGTGCATGTGTGTGCGCGCGCCAACTTTTACTCTTGGGTTTCGCGGCTAAGGAACTAACTAACCTCACTTTCTTCCAATTCCACTAAATCCAACTCATGGTCTCCTAAAACCGTTCTTGCTAGGTATACACATCTCGCAAAAACAAATATAAAAGTATATACATTATAAATGCATCATAACCTCCGAAATTACGGGGGTGCTATACGTCATCCACCCGACTTCCCCCGTAGATATACATCTACTCACCTGGACGCCTCGGCTAAATTGCTCCGATTTTCAGCTCTGTCCTTTCCGTGCCATATCCGACGCCTCTGCCCCCGATCCTAGAATCGCACACAAGCCAACAAGAGAATAAATATAATATTAGTCGCGGTCACAATCAATACAAGTCAACCACGCGCACTAACTAAACGCGCGCACACTTGGTGCACGAAACGCGCCACGACACCGCCACAAACTACAACTAGTGTCGCTAAACGCGACAACCCCCAGCCTAAAACCCACTCGGATCAATCGCGCATTCATAACACACTAATTACATTAGGAATTAGGTTGTATACCACCAAAGCCTCAATTTCATTTAAATCGATTTATTTCAAAAAAAAAACCTAGTAAGCATCAATTTCCATTTTTATTCAAAACTTGATGTTTTAATAAATCTAGTGGCCAAAATGCTCAGTAAATATCTTTATTAAGTCACACAAACCATAACTAAATTTTAATTTCGTCTCATTACATTAATCTTAAAAACCTAGTTTGCTAAATATATTAATTAGAACAACTTTAAAAATAACAATTTGCAAATTAGCAACGAGCATAGATTCTAGCATGCTTAAGATGTGGAACTACACATCAGAACCAACATCAAGTGATCAAACCCTAGCTTCAATTCAAAACCCTCACTTGAATTTCCAAACATTCAATTAAACCCATATTACTAACTAAATATTTTTGATTTAAAGTATTTAAACAACAATTTAACTATAGGGTTCAGCTTTATACGTCACAAATTTTGAGATCTAGCATGAATCTTAGCCTCCCAAATTGACATCTTGCTCCTTAGTTCATGCTAGCTTGGGCCAAGGAAAAATGGGTAAAGATTTAATTGAAGAATTATTGAGGTTTTTGTTGATTTTAAATGCAATTTTGTGGATTTTTTGTAGTGAGAAGAAGGGGAGAAACAGAGGGGAGGGGGCTGCTGCTGCAGCAAAGGAGGGCTCGGCCATGAGGTGAGGGAGTGGAGGGAGGTGTTGGGTGTGAAAAAGTCCAAGTAAGGAAACCATACTTCAAGTATTATATCCATTCCTCAATGTTTATTATACTTTTCTTTTATCTTTTCATTTCTTTTCTTTTTGAGATGAAGCAATTTGGTGCCGGGGGGGGGGTCCTACAGGGCTCGGCCAGATGAGGGGGAAAATGGGCGTGTGTATGATTGTGGGTGAGGAAAAAAATTATAAACCCCAAAACCCTAAGTCAATCTAGCACCATACCTCCGTATCTCTTCATTTTCCTTTTTATTTATTTCATTTATCTTCTAGTTTTAATTTTAGAAATATCTAGAACTCTTGAGGAAAGTTATATGAAAACAATATGTTACAAGATTAATTTAAGTTGTCATGGTTCAATGCAACTTGTAGTTAACCCAATCTAATTTGTAATTATCATTAATTAAATTTATTAGTGAAAACATAAAATAATAATAAAAATAATTAATTACGGAAAATATTTTAGTAAACTAGAAATTTTATAAGTGACCCATTAATTACCAAATACTAGCAATTCCATACCTAGAATAGGTATATTTAATTTTATCTTGAAAAGTAATTATATCTTGGTTTTACGGAAAACACCAGTTATTTTTCCGATTATCCGAAATTTCATTTAAACGATTTTCAAAACGTTACAATCTTCCCCCCTTAAAGAAATTCGGTCGCCGAATTTAAATTTAAAACACCCTCAAATACTAAAACATTTCAGCAAAACACTCAAATCGGCGGGGCTCTGAAATCTTAAATACTTAAGGCACATCTCAGCACAATGCATGCGCAAGGAAAACAAGTATATAACTCGAAGTCAAACTCCGTCAAGCATCACGCAATCATCGGAGTCATGGTGAAAATACCAATGTCAAAGTCCAATACGAAAACCAACATGATATACTCAAAACTATAATATGTACATAGTATGCATCGTTGTAAACTCGTCAAAATATCTGAAAGAAATGCATGCCAAACCTTTTTCAAATCGTTGTGCGATGCATTGTATCACAGCACAAGTACCGGACGTTTATTGTAGAAAAATAACTTTATATATAAATATATATCCTTTGTTTAACATACACGTCCCGCCGTTTTGAAAAATAATTTAGAAAGGTTTCCTTTGTAAAATGCTTCGTGTCACCTCAGACACATAGGAAAATACTGAGACTATAGCACCTTTTGGGAAATCCCTTCGGTAACTATCGATGCATGCAAAAACATATTCAGGTACTGTCCTTGGACTAGTCCTGCTCAGCTACTATACCAAATAGTAAATATCATAAAAACTTACTGCTCAAAGGAAACCATAATCAATAGTATGTGCAATAATGCCACGTGAGTCTGGTGCGCACAGAAATCAAAATCAATGAATGTGTCTTACGTGTGCACAAAAATAAAATCTATGTGCAACGGGTGTGCACGAAACACCTGTCAAGGGCAACGGGTGTGCCTGACAACAATATCAGGTGCATCCGATATGCAATAAAATCCCGATTTAGTGCATCTGGTGTGCGCCAAAATCGCATCAAGCGCGCCAAGTATGCGCAAGAATCCAAATCATGTGACATGGTGCACGAAAATAAATATCGAAATCGACAGTATACTAGATACCTCGATCCAAATCAGGTATACTGTGTTATAAAATCTCACAACCACGTGCATCAGCGTGCACAAAATCGAATCAAAGTACTAAAAGTGCATGAAAACGACCCCGAACACATAAGTCAAATCACATACATACCATAGGCATGAAATAAAAATCAAACATCTCGAACGACATCAAATCAAAATCAAGTGCAACTGCAGTGCGCGAAAACTTAATCATGCAAATAAATTGCTCAAAATACCGAAATCCAAAATGACGGATACGTAATATTCGAATCACTAAATCACAAATCGCAAACAATGTCGTCGATATGTCCTTCCTTCAAGGTCGAGAAGGTGCCGGTGCATCCAAAGCTAGCAGAGCAAGATATCTAATTGCCTCCTGTTCATGGTCTGGCGCCTTGTTCCCTTAGGCTCTCGTGTCTCCCTGCGAATTTCCAGTTACCTAACTTCTCGGCTCCACGGCCCAATATGGAAATGGTGACGGAAACAGTTCCGCTCTGGCACAACTTCTAAAGATCTCTGGCCAATTATCATGGTCACTCATAACATGTTTCGTCGATGATGCCGAACTCTGGCCTACTGGGTGTGCGTAATACGACCGATCCTGGGTCCAAGTCTTCACGTATAGTATTCCAGAAAGATTCTGTCGGGGTCTCTCCCAATTCTCGTTTCTGCCGAACTGCCCGGATGTTATCAGCCATTACTAAATCCATTTCTTGTTCTGGAACAGCTGTATACTCATCACGACTCCTTCTGAAAGATATATCTATATTTAATGCCTATGAATGCGTATTACATCTCTGATGTCAATGGAGTGGAACGTCATCTCATCAAAATCCCGTGGCAACCGATCAACTGAGACTAAATTGCTAGAATTATAAAATTCAAATTAGCTTTCTTGTGGATTCCAAGTATTGTATCCCATCACATGATATCTGGACGACGTTAAACCTTTCGATCGATTCATCAAAGTACCATAATTCCCTAAGAGCTCAACACTTGAACACAGTTTAATAATATCTAGTACATGCCACCGTACCTATGAACCAGCCGTAGAAGGGCAGACCTAAGCCTCATTAATGGCACCGCGGAACTGCTGCAAACCCTAAGGTTCAAAAGCGGTTTCATGGTCATTATGTCGAGTTAGGGTTTCATTCTTCTAGAGGGTTCACAGAATTACTTGCATGTTTTTCCGAATACCTTAAACATGGAAAAATGGATTTCTGACATACAGTCAAACTTTTTAACTTCGCCTAGACAACATGTGAATACCTTTCGTCCGCACGCTAAACAATGCCTTAATCCTCAAGGATAGACGATGCACTAATGGTCATCACATTCTGGCTGTCCTTTAGCGGTAGCCCGATCATCTGGTGTAGATATCAAACCCTCGCGTCCATGAGAAAACATAGTAAAACGACATATCGAAACACTCATGTCATCGAAAAACACAATAAAACGACACATCTTTGCAATTGTGTGTCACCAGAATTACGCCCTGGTCAGTCCTCGTCCATGATGAGCTCGTGCTGCCCGCAACTCTAGCCGTAGCTCTATCTGCCCGTGAAACCGTGGTAACAAAAACCACCAACCGATATCGATGAGGATAGATTAAATGAACGAATAGAATACGGTGCAAAGACATGTACATCCTAAGGCTTCTTAAGCGGAGTAGCGTATCGGAAGTATGCCGCAGAACATACACACAGTACGTCACTCTACTTAAGTCACCTACTCCATCAACCGAGGTCAACCTACGCGACAAAAGTTCAGGTTTAATACCCCCTTTACCAAGTCTAAGTTTCATAAGGTCAAGCCTTGGTTTCGAATATAAATATACGCCCTAGACTACGCATAGTCAAACCTAAACTCGAACCAAGGTTAAATCTATCGCTCTGATACCAACTTCGTCACGACCCGAAGGTACGGAACGCGACTGGCACTTAAATTATGAAACGTCTAGAGGTGTAACGTAATCTAAGTAAGACAAAGCCAAGAAATCTAAACCATTTTTAATAAAAGAGTAAAGGAAACCTCATTTAAAAGCAACATCGTATTTTCCCGAAAATTTCGGCAGAGTCTCCTTTATAAGTACTGGCCCATAAACGTGTACAACACATGAAATACATAATAACGAATAAAGGCATCCCCAAGCAGGAGCTATCTCTTCGCCAAATGGCGGAAACCACCATCCAAGCAATATAGTATACAACGCCGAAGGGCAAGGATCAAAAACTCAGAAGAAAATCAACATCCTCAAGAAAACCAGAGAAAAGTCATAATAATACAAGTGCGCGACTCTAAGGTCGAAATAATATACAACTGGTCTTCCAAGTCCATCAAATACACAAGTCTTGTTGATGGAGTTTACAAGATACAACTGAAATATATAAGGTGCAACGGTGGTCACCATGCAAGTGAACCCACCTACCAAAGCAATCACCCGGAAGGAAGCAGTGTGCCAGCAAGCCGCAATGAAACCTATACAGCCAAACCTGCAAGAAACTATGGAACGAAGGGGGTGAGTTGCCAACTCGTGAGTAGAAAACATCACCGAGAAGAAATCGCATATATGACTCTCTCCTAGGTCATACAAGAAAATATACAATACTACAACATGGGTGACAGTATATCATAAGTGTGATATCAAAGTACTCGTGTCCGTGTCATGAGTAATAATATATCGATGCATGACATGCACTAATGCATCATCCAATGTGTGTCCAGCAACGACACGCAAATCATGATAAAACCCGAGTGCCCAGCATCGGTACTCAAAACATCTCGAAATCCGTATCCGACAGCGATACATAACACTCAAATCTCAGGCTCCGTCAGTCTGGATCGGCCCATGGGCTCCGTCAGTCCGTATCGGCCTATATATCCATCTCTCTCATAACTCCGAACAGTATCCACTGGATATCCGTCGAGTTTCCAATACAATCTGTTAGTGTATATGCCCTAGAGACCATTACTGTTTCATACTAGTTTGTATATTACTTAATAGAAGCTTGGGATATTCACAGTTGTATAGACAGTCTTGCTCAAAATGGTAGTATGATACTTGGTTTGTTTCTACTTCAATATGTGCATGTGTTTCTTTTAGCATATCGCTTATACGTATTAGTGGAGCCCTTAGGATCTTTGCTTGATTACCAGCGTTGTGATGGCAGTCACACTAGTGGGGGCTGGGTAATCTACAAGCACATCCTTATACAGGTCCCTAGTCATAGGATTATCGAGACGGGGCATCGATACTCCGGAGTAGACTACCGTATACGCTTCTCATCCAAGCAGGGGAGATGGTATGTCCCACAGCCATTAGTACGTCGTACTGGAGATAGTATGCGAGTGCTCGTTAGGTTACGAGTACACTGGACAGGACTCGTCGGGAACTGTTGGTTGGTACTATACCTATCGTTAGATAACAGTTCCCAGGTGACAGGAGTACAGTTTAGTCCGTCGACTTGACACTGCTACTTCGCCTCGAGTGTGTTCCCACTATAATTTGATTACTACCCTACCACGGCTCAAAGGAGTTGTGTAAACAGGTAGTAGTTGGGTGCAGTCCCGAAACACTTGGAGGCAGTAGTGGTTAGATAGGATTCATCTCTCCCGGTATTGGGGGTTGATATCGCGCTGTGTCTAAGAGAGCCATTACACAAAATCCCCGGCCAGGGAAAGCGAGAATTACCAGTAGAGTTTCCAGTAGTTTCTCAGGGTGTTCTGGGCTACACTCCGGCATGACTTGTACCGCTATTAGGGGTCTAACATTTACCGCCCCTAAGCCCGACATGCGATACTCTTAAACGAACAGACCGGACTGTACAGAGATTATCACATTCAGGCTCAGTAGGAGTTCGGATGGGTTTACCTCATCGGCCTTCTTATCGACATCTACCTGGGGACCGTTACGTACAGCTAGTGCCGCTTGCGGTCTCTGGTTAAACCCACTGCCAGCGTAGTGTCGAGTTTTTAGTGTCCCACACAGATAGTTTCCCTACACTGAGCAAAAGGTATAGAGGCCTTATGGTTTTACGGCAGAGCTACGATCACTTACGTGCAATTGTGCGCGTATGATGTTCGGGCGGACAATACTAGTGGGGTTTGATTTAAGCCGGATCCTAGTATTGTACAGATGGATTAGTTTTGTCTTCTGTGTATTCGTGTTCTACGGAATGCGGATGCGGGTGTGTATGCACGGTTGTGAGGAGCGAAGAAGGAGGTGTCTCATTAGGGTTTTGACCATTGACTTGGTCAAAACCAATATGAGGTGAGGAAAATTTTTATTAATCTTTTTAATGATAATTGTGTTTTGGCAAATTGGTTTGACCATTTGACCTTGCTTGACAATTTGACCTAGTTGACCAATGTTGACTTAGATATTTTGCAAGCACTAGACTCTTCTTATTCTTTTGGATTTATCTTTGAGATGATAATGGTCAAATCAAGGGTAACCATCATAATTTATCATGATAAAAGATTACTAAATATTTTTCATATGGATGATTATCTCATTTTCTTTTTCTCTCATCAAAAGAAAGCTCCCATGGTTCTTCTTCTTCCTCCTTTCAAGATTTTTCTATAGCTCCCATGTGTTGAGAAAAATAGAAACCAAATAGACAAACAAAACCATCCTCTTCCTCTACATCACCTAGAACATCAAGAGTAGCAAACTTGTTGCCCTAGTTACCTCGTCTTGAGGTGGAGCTCGGATAATAGACTCTCGGGTGGATCGTCTTCGACTCTAGGAGGCCGCGGAGGTGACCAAGATCCGGATCGATCCTCGGAGCTCACATGGACGAGGTGGACAGTGGAGGGAAGAACCGAAGGACCGTTTTCGTGAGGTATAATCTTCGTATCACAGTAGATTAAACCTCCGGTAGTTTGTTAGTAATGGTTTGGCAAAGATCCTTAAGCATTAGTCTATGTTGCTTTGTAATTAAGTTTCGATTTTTACTTGTTCCGCCTCATCGCTAGCTTGCGGGATGAGCGACATAGACTTACAGTGGTATCAGAGCCTCGCTAAACCATAACTAACAGTTTAAACGACGCGTTAAACTATGAAACTAAAACAACCCGAAAACAACGGACTCAAAAGTTAAGTTTCTGTCGATTTTTTAATGCACTCTGAAAATTATTTAAACAAGTACAGAGTGTTATTTGAGCATTAAAATGAGCACAGAACAAAAACGGAGCATTTCCGCGAAGTTTGGGCTAGCCACATGGCCTGGAAAACCGGTGAGCTCGGTTTGGACATGGAGGAAATGGTTTATTTTTGTAGTGTGGCTTTTTGACTTAAATCTTGGGTTTCAGGAGTTGTTTGCTTTCGCCGATTTTGATTTTACTGAAAGTTATTCACTATAGCACTGCGGGTGTTTCGAAGTCATAACTTTAACGTCGTTTAATGTTCTGTGTTTGTGAATTGATATATGTACTGAACGTCTACTAATCGCTATACGTCGATTAGTGGGGGTTGTGCATATCTGTGATCTGTGATGTTCGTTTGTGGATATGAACTTGTTGGATCATCGTGATGAATAGCCAGGGATGTGAGATGAGGGTTTTCATTTTTCATTCAATGTAATATTTGTAATTTGATGTAATATTATTTTATGGTCACACATCCGGGTTGAGGTTGTAGCCACCATTGTATATTATTTCTTTTCCTGTTTTTGCTCCTAAGATAGACCCAAGGTGGGGTGCACAAACTACCGGGTACTTTGAAGTGCCGATTGGCCTACTCATGTTGTTGAGGGAGGTTGCTTCACTTCGGGTATTTGTGGGTAGTTTGCCGCACACATAGGGGTCTAGGTTGGGGTTTGGCTATTCATCGCGACCGTGTAATCCGTCTTTCGTTGCAGGCTCAAACGAAGCACGGATTCCAAGTATATCCAATGTGTTCATCTGTGATCTGTGTTGGAGATAGTGCCCTCAGAGTCAATTATTGGAACACAGGCACGTGATTGCAATGATTGAAAGGGGACCTATACCGTTAGAACAGTCTTACTCAAGATGATAGTATGCTATCTGGCTTATCTATATCATCGTGTACTGCTTCAAGTGACCTTACAGGTCACTATTGCACGTTCATAGAGCCCTTAGGATTCTTGCTTGACGGACAGTAGTATGATGGCGATCATATACGTGGGAGCTGGGGTCTATAAGCATATCCTTAAAAGGTCCCTAGTCGTGGGAGTTTTCGAGACAGGGCATCGGTACTCCAGAGTAGACTAGTGTATACAGTCGAGACCCCGACGAGGGGCGGTGGCCGGTCTCACAAGCCACTGGTGTCAGTTGGTTCACCTAAGATGTATACCGGTACTCATTGGGTTATGAGTACACCGGACAGGACTCGCCGGGAACATGCTAGTTGGTCTTATACCAGACGTCAGATAGCAGTTCCCTGGTGACATGTGCACAGGTTAGTTCATCGACCTGAGATCGTCATTTGTCACGTGTGAGTTCCCACTGTAGTTTGATTACTACCCTACCACGCTCAAAGGAGACGTGCAAACAGGTTTTAGTTCGGTATAGTCCCGAGCCACATGGAGGCAGTGAGCGGATCTTCAGAGGTTCGTCTCTCCCGGTATTGGGGGTGAGGTCGCGCTGCGTCTAGGAGAGCCCTTACACGTAGTCCTTGGCCAAGGCAGGAGATTTACTGGTTGGTATTCCAGTAGTATCTCAGGGCGTTCTGGGCTACACTCCGACACGACTTGTACCGCTTTCGGGGGTCTTACTTTTACCAACCCCCTAGGCCCGCCATGCGAAGCTCATAGACGAACGGACCGGACTGTACGGATATTGTCACTGACAGTCTCAGTAGGGTGTCAGGATGAGTTCGCTCATCGACGTCCATTTTGGTCAATACTTGGTAGCCCGTTATGTATGGATAATACCTCTGACGTGCTAGTGGTTAAATCCACAACCAAAGTATTGCCGATTCTTTAGAGTCCCCCACAGACTGTTTCTCAAGTTTCGGGCGAAACGCTGTAGAGGCCGTATGGAGATATGGCTGGGTTCAATCATGTACATGCGGTATTGCACGGATCATGATCGGAAGGATAATACTAGCGGGCTTTAGTTTAAGCCGGATCCTAGTATTGTACAGTGTAGATTTTGTCTCATTGCATTTGTATTCGATCGAAATACAAATGCGGGTATGTATATACAGTCGCGGGGTTTTCCTATAATTTATTACGGGATCAGTTTTCTAAAGTTGCCAGTTTGCTTTCCGTTTCGGCCATTTTTCTTTGTTTCCTTTTTTTGGCTGAAAATTGGTATGGAGGGGCTAATTTGCAAAAGTGCAAATTAGCAATTTGGAGGGTGTTATTTGCAAGTAGTTGCTTCATGATGATCCTTGCTTCCATTGACTTCTTTTGCTCATCATTGGTTTCTTTATATGATTGGTTTAGTGATAGGTCTTGGATTTGACTTGGTTGTGATCATTGGTTCTCATCATCACCCACTTTTCTCTTTTGCTCACCCCCTTGACTTTTTCCTCCTCTCATATATGCTTGGCCGGCCACAACTTGGTAGAGGGCTACCAAATTTTTGGTGTGGGATTTTGGTTCTCATTTGCTTGCAAAAAATCATATAGCTCCATCTCAAAAGTTCATCTCATTCCTCCATCAAATGGCAACTTCATACCCCAATGAGACAAAGCTTTCTATACTTCATCTACAGCATTCTTGGACACGTCGACTCGCCAACTTCGTGCCCGAGTTGCCACGGTTTAGAGGTGGGAGCCCGTAAAAGAACCCGGCGATGTGGTGCCCTTCCGACGTGGAGATGAAGACCGGAGATTCCGCGGTGAGATCGGGACGACGACGAGAAGACCGAAGGACACGGATCGCTCGGTATATCTCTTTACCCCTTCTCTAGTTAGCTAGGAGTAGGTTAATGGCCCGATTCGGGTTTATAGTGCGCGGTGGTGCCGGGGCGCCGCCGTGCACTTACACTGGTATCAGAGCCACGCTATTAACCTAGTCTACCTTGCTCTAACGTGTTTACAAGTTCGATCGAACGGATTTTCCGAAAACCCGATTTCTAATGCACAGTTTCTGTCGAAATTTTTTAGTTGTCAAAAAATTATTTGGTGCAATTCAAAATTACAGGAAGGGTTTTCTATGCAATCTGGGAAAATTTTGTGCAGTGTTGTTCCTGTTTAGCCGCGGAACCGCGGCCTTACCCCTGCTTTGGCCACGGTTTCGCCGCAGTAAAGTGGGATCACTGCACCGTATTTCTTCAGTTGGTTACTGTGTTGGAAATGGCGTTTTTGGTATATTCTGTTTGGGCCCAGATTATTTTTTGAGTGCTACAGTTATGCTTGGGGTCCACTTGGGAAAATTTAGTCGATATAATACTTAAAACATGTTAGTTCACAGTATTTACATTACATCTGCGACTGTGAATGTCATTTCATCGGTAAATCCTGTCTAGCTGCTATAGCCCCTTTAGACGGATTTGCGAACGTGACATTCACGTTGATGTTCTGTGTTGTGCTGTGATGTTACGGATTTGTCATGGTGGATAGCCTGGATGCAATGTTAGTACAGTTTGGTTTATTATGTACATTTGATATTGCGGGGCGAGCGTCCGACATGTGGACTGCCGTCACTGCCTGTTTGTATATTATTCTTTTGGGGCACGACCGGGCTAAGGTCGATGTACCAGTTGTATGTATATTTTACTTTCAATACTAGGATTACCCCGCGGAGGGGTTAACGGATAGCCGGGTTCTAGAGGGCAACGGGCCCGCATCTCATGGCATTGAGACGGAGGGGGCTTTACTCTAGAATTGGCGGGCTATTCGCCACACTCGTAGGGGCCACAGGTTGACCCAAGGAGGGGTGCCCAAGTTACCAGATTCCGTGAAGTGCTGGGTGGTCCATTCACGTTGCTGAAGGGGGCTGCCTAGCTTCAGGTTTTGGCGGGTAACTTGCCGCGCCCGTAGGGGTCTAGGATTTCATTGCACAGGCTATCCACACGACCAGGGGAACGTCGGATTTCAGTAGCGGCTCTGTGAAACCCGGGGATCGCAGATATCTTTATTGTTCTGTGATGCTTATTACATTTTTGTAATGTTGCATTTTATCACGCCTTGAGCGAATATTCTATATTGATAAATATACTAGTAGATGTTGTATATGTTTTGCATCTGCGCTAGTCCAGTCCCCGCTCTGTCGTTAGTTAAGTAACCTAACGGGTGATGACGGGACCCAGTGGCGAATGCGGATGGCATATACGTACATCATTATTTTCGTTCTTTATTGGTGTGATCAATTGATGGGACTGTATTGATTCGGATCAATGCAAGCTAAACAAACCTATTCTGATGTTGTTGGAACATTTTTCAAAAAGCTGTTATTACAAGGACGTTCACTTTTGGTTTGCACAGTGGTATTCGGTTATGGATATCCAGCACCTCAGTCGACAAGGCAAGGGCCGAGATCCCTTCACCGGTAGTGACCCCTTGGACAGAAGTTTGTGTCAGGGCAATAACTTCACTATAGTCGTTTACTTTTGCTTTGCATCGTGGTATTCAGTTGGAATATCCTGCACCTCATTCTACGGGGAAAGAGCCGAGATCCCTTCACCGGGAGTGACCTCTTTAGCAAAGGATTTCGTCACTATATTTTTATAAAGCTATCCGGTTCCTTCAACGATATCAAGTTCATTACGTTAAACGTTTTTCGCCAAAAACCATTCGTAGCCCTCCGTCGTTTCATTTAAATGTTCGGTTGTATTCAAGCTATGTATTTTGACCTACGCCAAGGCATAGTGATTGGTAGCTACCGGATATTTATCTGTTGCATAGACAGATGCGTTAGTTTGGGACAGTCGTACTACTATTTTGGCCTACGTCAAGGGTATGTACGGGTGGGTTCAAATTAACCTGGACAATGACGGGTAGAACTTGACATGTGACTTATGATTTGTTGGCCTTAGTCAAGGTCATAAGAGCATGGGATAAAAATCACATCGGGAGTTTCTAAAGAAACTGAAACTTGCCAAGTATGCGCATACCTTCTGGAGTATGATAGCGTGAGTGGATTCCATCACGTTAGCATGCGAAGATAGTTGTATCCCGATTCCCACTGATGAGTTGGTTTACTCCTCGGGTGATCCCGACTAATTCTTCTTTCAGGTTTGGAGGATAATTTGACGTTACAGTGGGAGGTTTCCTGATTAGATAAATTGATAACCATTCTGATCTAGGTTAGTGTTAGGTTTGCCTAACACCCTATGAGGAGATTTGAAACATCACATGCCTTAAAGTTTTAATTTTGGTGGTGCTAAACAAGCATGCAAAGGAATCAATCCTAGAAAATTAGGGTTTCGAAACTAAAAACTTATAAAGATAGGGTTTCGAGACTACAACCTTTGTAGCTCCCTATAGCTGGACTCCTTGGTGTCTTGGGTGTTGAATGGAGGTCCTCTTGAAGTCCTCTCGCGTCCACGACGATCCACCACGGAGTTCTCCATCCAAGCACGCAACTTCGTAAAACTGAAGAGAACACTCTAAACAAGTCGGCTAAACTTGTGTAGAATGAAGTTGTGGTTTAGAATCTCACTTCAAAAACCTTTCTTTAAGTGTGTATTACTCACTAGAAAAAACTAGAGAGCAAAAGGAAGAAGGAGGATGAAGATGGAGGCTTTCTTTGAACAAGGGTTAATATGATAACCATAGAAAAGAAATGAAATATATCTTTATATATTTTATTTCTTCTCATGTCCAACCATGGTTAAGTGATGGAGAGTTTATTTAACTTGAGTTTTAAATGATAAGGAGAAGGATAACCCAAGGTTAGAGGTAGGTGAGCTTGGTTAGGTTAAATGAAGAGTGTAGAAGCTAGAAATGATTATCCTTTTCTTTTCATTTTGTTTTAAATCCAAAATTAAATAAAAAACCATCACTTAATCTATGGTGTGAGTCTTATATTTCTACCATTTCCATGTGCTAACAACCATGATAGATGGGTGTATATGTGTATGCATGTATGCACATCCACATGTGCATGAAACTAGATAGAAAGAAAGAAACATATACACACATGCATACATCCATCATGTCCATGAAACGTTTTAAGTGAGAAAACTAATGGTTAAATGATAAATCAACACTTGATTTATCAATCCGGTCATATCTCATATGACCTCACCAAAAGAAGGCCGCCCGATCAATGTCCGATATCATATACGCACATTTTAATCGGGTGCATGCGCATATCGCATACACGCACAACAACGTTTCGCCTGGACTGGGTAACTCCTTTGTGGGACTCTAAGACTCGTCAATACGCCGGCAGAGGGTAATGATCATATCAAGTCCCCCAAGCCGCAAGCGGTCAGCTAAACGTAACGGCTACCCGGGTATTGAGCGATCAGAAGAAAACAAGCGAACCTGCTACAACTCCCGTCGAGCCAACCGGCAACACTACCGTACAGTCCGGTCTCTTCGTCAGATATGCTGCATATCGAGCCTAGGGATGGTCACTTCGACCCTAATAACTCAATAAGTCGTGCCGGTGAATGGTCTATAACAGATCGAGAAATTACTGATAACACTTATCAGCAATTATCAGCAGCCCTGGCCAGGGACTTACTGATATAACCAGTCGGGCACAGCACAGCATCAACTCCCAATACCGGGAGAGACAAAAACCCCTCCTATCGCTCATTGCCTTCGTGTGTCTCGGGACTGTACCCAACGGCCACCTGTTTGCACGACTCAGTAGAGCCATGGTAGGGTGACAATCAAAGTACAGTGGGAGAACACACAAGACTCTATGACGATCTCGGGTCTACAGACTAACCTGTACCAGTGTCACCTGAGAACTGCTATTCGACGATAGATATAATTCCATATAGGAGTTCTCGGTGAGTCCGTCCAGTGTACCCAGTCACCACTGAGCACCCGTATATGATCTTGATGTCAAACATCGATGAATGTGGGAACATTCATCGCCCATCGTATGGGTCTAGTATCATATACGCTAGTCTACTCTGGTATATCAATGCCCCCGTCTCGATATACCTACGACTAGGGACGTTCCAGGATATGCTTATAGACTACAGATGTCCCACTAGTATGATCTCCATCATAATCAGAGTAGTCAAGCCAATATCCTTAGGGCTTTATCAGCATGTATGAATGAATAGAAGCATGATCAAATCAACATGTCAGATAAAGAAGAACCAGATAGCATACTATCATGTCGAGCAAGAATGCATACTGAATATATATATATATATATATATATATATATACACATGTATATATACATCCACTATCACATAATGGCCTCTAGGGCATACATATATCCAACAATCTCCCACTTGCACTAAGGCCAGTTATTGGCGTATCTCATACCCAACATCTCAAAAAGTCGCTCATGCTGCGGCTGAGGGAGGGCCTTGGTGAATGGATCCGCGGCGTTATTCTTTGTGTCTACCCTCTTAATCTCGATCTCGCGGCAATCTACAATCTCCCGGATCAAATGAAAACGCCTCAGGATGTGTCTGGACCGCTGATGGGATCTGGGCTCCTTGGCTAACGCCATAGCCCTATTATTTTCATAATACAAAGGTATTGGATCAATAATGGTTGGAACTACTCCTAGCTCCGAGACGAACTTCTTCATCCAGACGGCTTCCTTGGCGGCATCATTTGCAGCAATGTACTCAGCTTCCATCGTAGAGTCTGCAACGGTATCTTGTTTGGAATTCTTCCAACTCACCGCCCCTCCATTAAGGGTAAATACAAACCCAGAGATAGATTTGCTGTCGTCCTTATCGCTCTGGAAGCTCGAATCGGTAAAGTCCTCCATTTGGAGATCTCCATTACCATACACCAAGAACAATTCTTTAGTCCTTCGCAAGTACTTAAGAATGTTCTTCACAGCTGTCCAGTGATTCTCCCCTGGGTTGGATTGATACCTGCATACAACACTAAGTGCATAAGCTACATCTGGGCGTGTACATAACATCGCATACATTATAGATCCTACTGCCGAAGCGTAGGGTATAATACTCATGCGAGCTCTCTCTTCATCGGTCTTTGGGCAAGAATCCTTGGAGAGAGTGACCCCATGGCAAGCGGGGTAAGGCACCCCGTTTGGAGTCTTCCATACTAAACCTTTTCAGGATGGTGTCAATGTACTTGGTTTGGGACAATCCCAATAACCTTTTGGATCTATCCCTATAGATCCTTATGCCCAGAATGTACGTGGCATCACCCAGGTCCTTCATGGAGAACCTCAGTGATAAGAAAGATTTGACCGACTGTAGCATAGGAATATCATTTCCTATCAGAAGAATGTCATCCACGTACAATACGAGGAATGTGACAGCTCTTCCTACAGCCTTCTTATAAACATAAGGTTCATCTGGATTTTTGATGAAATCAAACTCTTTGATAACATCATCGAAACAGATGTTCCAACTCCGAGATGCCTGCTTTAACCCATATATGGATTTAAGCAATTTACATGCTTTCCCCGCTGCTCCCACTATTAATGAAGCCCTCTGGCTGATCCATATAAACGCATTCTTCTAAATTTCCATTCAGAAATGCGGTTTTAACGTCCATCTGCCAGATTTCATAGTCGTAGTGAGCAGCAATAGCAAGTAGGATCCGAATGGATTTAAGCATGGCTACGGGAGAAAAAAGTCTCGTCATAGTCCAAACCTGGTCTTTGACGAAATCCCTTTGCCACAAGTCTTGCCTTATAGGTCTCTACCTGCCCATCTACACCAATCTTTCTTTTAAAGATCCATTTGCACCCCACAGGTTTTACCCCAGGGGGTACAACGTCCAAAATCCACACTTTGTTGGTGTACATAGACTCCATTTCGGATCTCATGGCATTCAGCCACTTCACAGAGTCTTTACTCGTGATAGCTTGCTGAAAACTGGTAGGATCATCATCATCCATGATGCAATCTTCTCCGTTACCATCAATGAGGAAACCGTAGTACCTCTCCGGTGGGCGAGAAGTCCTACCAGACCTACGGAGTGGCTGAGGTTCTTCAGTTTCTGTTGCAACAGCTGGTTCAACCAAATCGTTATTTGTAGTTTGTGTCTCTAGAACCTCTTCTAGATCTACCACCTCGCCATTATCTTTATCTGTGAAAACTCTTTTTCCAAGAATGTGGCATACTGAGAAACAAACACTTTTTGTTCCTCTTTGTGCTAGAATAGATATCCATAAGAATTCTTTGGATATCCCACAAAGTTACATAAGTCTGATCGTGTCTCGAGTTTGTCCGGATTCTGTTTTTTAACATAGGCCGGGCAACCCCAAATCTTAATTCTCTTAAGAGATGGTCTCTTCCCATGCCATATCTCATATGGTGTGGTAGACACGGCTTTGGTTGGAACCCTATTTAGTAGAAACGCTGCAGTCTCCAATGCATGCCCCCAAAACGAGACGGGTAACTCAGCGTTACTCATCATGGACCGGACCATATCTAATAGGGTCGTATTCCGTCGTTCTGACACACCGTTGTGCTATGGTGTGTAAGGAGGAGTGAGCTGAGAGAGAATCCCATTCTCTTTTAGGAAGTGTGCAAATTCTGTACTGAGATACTCACCACCTCGATCTGATCGAAGCATCTTGATACTCAAGCGGTTTGTTTTTCTACTTCTTGTTTATATTCAATGAATTTCTCGAAAGCTTTCGGACTTGTGCTTTAATAAAAATACATGACCGAATCTTGAGAAATCGTCAGTGAACGTAATGAAGTATGAAAAAACCGCCTCTAGCCTGTGTAGACATTGGCCCACATACATCACTATGTATGAGGCCCAGGAGCTGAGTAGCTCTTTCTCCGTGTCCGGTAAACGGAGTTTTGGTCATTTTACCTTGATACAAGACTGGCAAGTTGCATAAGATTTATATTCAAAAGAATTTAAATATCCATCTTTGTGTAACTTGTTTAGTCTTGTTTCGTTAATATGACCAAGTCTACAGTGCCAAAGAAAGCTTCATTTAACTCTGAAAGTTTTCTTTTATTAGTGTGTTGTATACTGAAAACTGTGTGTTGATTTAGGACATATATTCCGTTGTTAAGCGTACCATACCCAACCAACATTTGATTCAGGTTAATGTTCATAACATTGTTCTGCAATACAAAATTATACCCTTCATTGTCCAACAAAGAACAGATATTATATTACATAGCATACTTGGTACAATATAACATGGATTTAAAACCAAAATACATCCAGATGGCAACCCCAAGTGATACTCTCCCACTGCGACTGTATGTACATTGGAACCATTTCCAACGCGGAGAGTATGGTCACCTGTCCTTAAAACCTTGCTATTTCTCAGCCCCTGCATAGAATTGCAAATGTGAGAACCTGAACCGGTATCCAATACCCAGAAAGAAGAGTTTATAGAAAAAACAGTTTTCAGTCACAAACGCACCTGAAGCAGAAGCATCACCATGCTTCTTCTTGAGACTTAAGTACTCCGTGCAATTGCGCTTCCAATGTCCTGTCTTGTGGCAGTGAAAACATTCGCCCTTCCCGAGTCTCCAGCCTTGGACTTTCCCTTTCCCTTCACCTTTTTAACTCCGTCCTTAGGATTAGTGGGTTTCTTCTTTTTCTTTCCCTTGGCCTTGGCTTTCGGGCGAGAAGATGAAGACTGTCCAATAGTCATAACGGGAGTTTTTTGCTAACTTCATAGTGCTCTCTGCACTCCTTAACATGTTAAGGAGTTCAGGGAGGTCCTTCTCCATGCCATGCATGTTGAAGTTCACTATGAACTGAGCAAAGGTGGAGGGGAGGGACTGCAGAATAATATCTATATATTGTTCATTGTCCATCGTCCATCCAAGGTCCTCAAGCTCTTCTATAAGAGCTATCATCTTCAGAACATGGTCTCCTACTGGTGTGCCAGGGGCCATTCGCATCTGAAACAATTTCTTTGATGCTTCGTATCGTAATACGCGGGATTGCTCCCCATACAACTCCTTTATATGGAGCAATATACCGTGAATGTCCATGTCCTCGTGCTGCTTTTGATGTGTGTTATCCATCGATGCAAGCGCGAGCATGTGGCCGTGGCACAGTCAGCGTCCCATGTCTTGCGGACTTCAATGTCCGCAACTGAGGATTTTGGACCAGGGACGGGCGGGGCTGAAGCCGTGAGGACATATGATACTTTATTATAAGTCAAGGCGATTTTCAGATTCCTCAGCCAGTCTTTATAGTTGGTCCCATTCAGTTTGTTTTTATCTAGTAAAAGCTTGAGTCCAGTCATGGGTATCTGCCATTAAGAGAGAGAAAAGAATACACTCAGCGAAAGCTCTTGCATAGATTAGATTGGTTATTATCTTGTCTAATCGATATTTCCCACTGCTTTTATCGAGTTTTTCTTTCAAACCTTAAAAAGAAAAACTAGCCAGGATTAATTACAGTCTACAACTTCGCTAACCGTTCAGCCAGGCCAGTGTCGGTACTTGAGGGAGGTTCCCCGTGCTTTCGTACGGACCTAATTAGAGTAAACCTCGTTTTCCCAAAGGCGGAGCCCCGTTAACACCTTTCTAGACACCTAATGAGTTAGCTAATTGTAAACTGTAAAACTATCCTAGGGGCAACTATTGCCCACAGTGGGATCGGGATCCAACCATCACATGGAAGGTATGCAATCTCATTACAAATTTCAACTCTTGAAATTCCCGATGTAGTTTTTACCCCTAGTACCTATGACCTTAACTAAGGTCAACAAATCATAAGTACCAGTCAAGCTCTACCCGTCATTTCTTGGTTAATTAGACCCACTCATATGACCCTTAACTATGGTCAACAAAGTCATAAGAATGTCCTAATTAATCTGCATCATATGCATTGTAGGAAGACATCACTTAGCTACCGTACACTACGCCTTAACTATAGTCAACAAACGTAGCACGAATACTAAGTACTCTACTTTCTAAAATGACGGAGGGTTGTGGATGATTTTTAAGAAAATCTTTAACGCTTTGAGCTTGATATCGTTGTAGAATCAAATGGTTTTCAAAAGGAGTGGCTTAAGCTCCGCAGTTTTGAAATATAGCTTTTTCATAAATAGCCGAGTGGTTTTCAAATCCGATTCTACAACATCTTTTTAGGTTTATTTTCTTTACATTAATCACATTAATGCAATCCCATCATTTAAGTCCTTAAGCCATTCACAGAAAAATAAACGAAAATAACACGTACGCTTATGCCATCCGCATTCGCCGCAATGTTCCGTTATGTAAGCCCGCGGGGGCGCCCCGGCCGTCGATCCGACGCCGGAAACGCGGAAAACAAAAACTTTGCGAACTTTGCAAAACGGCACCGCCGCGGACTTTTTACCCGGATCGGGCCATTAACCTAGCTAGCTAGCAAAAAGAAAAGAGTAGAGATGCTATACCAAACGATCCGTGTCCTTCGGTCTTCGTCTCCACTCCGATCTCCCGCGGAATCTCCGTCACCTTCTCGCTCGTCGGAAAGGGCACCACGTAGCCGGAATCTTTTACGGGCTCCCGCCTCTTGACCGAGGCAACTCGGGCACGAAGTTGGCTAGCCGACGCGTCCAAGGCTTGCTATAGAATAGTGTAGTGAGTTGTCTCTTTAGGGTTTAGGGAAGTTGCCATGAAATGGTGGAGGTAAAGAAAACAACTCAAAAAGAGCTTATGAACTTTTTAGCATGAGAAAGGATATCAAACATATTTCTCACTCAAAAGGAAAATGATCCTCTCTCTCCCTCTAAAGTGGCCGGCCCCCTCTCCATCAAATTAGATTGGAGAGAGAAAAAAAGAATGGCATAAAACAATATCAATAATTAAGAAATGTAAATGAGAGATAAGAATGGAAAAATGGTCACCCTTCATTCTCATCAAAGTCCACTCACAAGAAAAGCAAATGAAAATGACCAAAAGGGAATCTCATGATTAAGCAACAATCATGAAGCCACACTTATGCAAAGAAACCCCTCACAACATGTTAATTGCAAACTTGTAATTAACACCCTCCAACGAAAAGTCCGACCGGGAAGGAATGAAAGAAAACCGGCCGGAACGGAATGCAAACTGGAAACTTCATAAAACCGATCCCGTAATAAATTACAGGAAAACCCCGCTACTGCAAATACATGCCCGCATTTGTATTCCCACTGAACACAAATGCAAAGAGACAAAACTACACTATGTTATACTAGGATCCGGCTTAAGCCAAAGCCGGCTAGTAAAAACTGTCCGATCACGATCCGTGCAATACCGCACGTATCTGATCGAACCCTGCCATATCTCCATACGGCCTCTACAGCGTTTCGCCCGAAACTTGAGTAACTGAGTGTGGTGGACTCTAAAGACTCGTCAATACCTTGGCTGTGGATTTAACCACTAGCACGTCAGAGGTATAAGCCAATACGTGACGGGCCACCAGGTATTGACCAAATGGGACGTCGATGAGGAAGCTCACCCCGACACCCAACTGAGCCTGTCAGTGACAATATCCGTACAGTCCGGTCCGTTCGTCTATGAGTATCGCATGGCGGGCCTAGGGGGTTGGTAAAAGTCAGACCCCCAAAAGCGGTACAAGTCGTGTCGGAGTGCAGCCCAGAACACCCTGAGATACTACTGGAATACCTACCAGCAAATCTCCTGCCTTGGCCAAGGACTTTTCATGTTCTGGCTCTCCTAGACACAGCACGACCTCACCCCCAATACCGGGAGAGACGAACCCCTGCAGATCCGCTCACTGCCTCCATGTGGCTCGGGACTGTACCCAACTAAACCTGTTTGCACGACTCCTTTGAGCCGTGGTAGGGTAGTAATCAAAGTACAGTGGGAACTCACACGAGACAAATGACGATCCCAGGTCGATGAACTAACCTGTACACATGTCACCTGGGAACTGCTATCTGACGTCTGGTATATCCCAACTAGCAGGTTCCCGGCGAGTCCTGTCCGGTGTACTCATAACCCAATGAGCACCTGTATACATCTTAGGTGAACCAACTGACACCAGTGGCTTGTGAGACCGGCCACCGCCCCTCGTCGGGGTCTCGACTGTATACACTAGTCTACTGTGGAGAATCGATGCCCTGTCTCGAATCTCCCACGACTAGGGACCTTTTAAGGATGTGCTTGTAGACCCCAGCTCCCACTTATATGATCGCCCTCATACTGCTGGATGTCAAGCAAGAATCCTAGGGGCTTTATCAACGTGTAATAGCGACTCGAAAGGTCACCTAAAGCAGTACACGATGATAAAGGTGAACCAGATAGCATACTATCATCTCGAGTAAGACTGTCCTACCGGGATAGGTCCTCCCCTCAATCATTGCAATCACGTGCCTGTGATCCAATAATTGACTCTGAGGCCACTATCTCCAACAATCTCCCACTTGCACTCAAGGCTAATTATTGCGATGTCGCATACTCACAGCCCGTGTGATACCGAACACCCAACTCCTCTACTAGTCAGTCTCACAAAGCTCGTTTGCGAAACTATTGCGTTCGAGGAATAGCCTCAGTGAGTGGATCCGCTTTGATGTTTCTTTCTATGTCTCTCTAAATCTCAAGTTCGCGGAGAAAGCCATCTCCCGAAATGAGCAATACCTGTCTTAGAATGTCTGGATGTCTGATGGGACCTAGCTCATAAGTGAACTCCAAATCCAAACCTTTTAGACTGTATAGACAACTGAACTTAATCAGTGTCCTGCGCCATGCCTTCCCTCAGTATCCACCTGGACCAACTGTCCAAAATACTGCCCCTCGTTAGAGGGAAAACTATAACTCTGACAGCCACTCTGCCATCCAGGTCACCTTGGAAGCCTGGAATGATAACTGTCTCCCGAAGAAGACTGCCGTTATCATATCCCTAGAACATTCACTTATGTTCTAAAACTGCTTCCGACTGTTTCTCCAGGATTGGATCAATATCAACTTATTGCACCTACTGCAAGAACAACATCTGGTGTGGTACTTGACATCTCATGATTGACTCAATTGCCTAAGCAAGTGATCTGTCAATCATGCGCATCCCTCTCCCCTTTAGTCTGTAAGACACCTTTAGAGAGGGTGACTCCATCACCTGCAGGTATACTACCGTGCCAGGAGTCGTCCATTCTAAATACTCATAGAATGCGGTCAAAGTACCCAGATTGGGAAACCACCCAAATCTAGATCTAAAACCATAGATCTAGTAACCAGTATGTCAGACATAAAGTCCAAGTCCTTTGTGGAGAAACTACTGTGTGACGACCAAAGTATAACCGATCGTAGTATAGGAATATCACTTCCTACTCTGTATATGTCATCAAATACCAGGACATCACACCCTACTACCTTCTCAACAGATCCATCCCCTATTCTGATGAAGTCAAACCTATGACTGTCACATCAGAAATAGATGATCTATCTCCGCTATATCTGCTCTAGTCTATAAATAGACATAAGCCTGACATCCACCAATGCTTCCGCTGCTCCCACTGACTACGACAACCCTCTGGCAGAGTCATATAGACGTGCACTTCTAAAGCCAGTTTAGAACGACGCTATACTCATCCTCCCGCCGGGTCTCGCAGCCTGGAACACAGCAATGGCAAGTCTGGGTAAACAAGAACCTCCCTGCCACCGTCCTTGAGCATACCGAAGTACCTCTCGGGTGCCTGAGGTTACCCACCTTATCTGCAGAGTGGCCAATGGAATGTCAAACCAGATTGAATCTTTAGGTTCTCATCAAATCTTCAGTAATCGTTTGTGGTTCTGAATCACTTCCAGTTCTACCATACTCCCACTACTGTTTTCTGAAAAAATCCATTTTTGATAAAACTGTGGCGAGTCAAGACAATATCACTATTGATCTTCCAGATGGTAGAAAATCAACCCTCGTCATAGCCCGAGTCAACCCACAAAACAGCCACTACTGAAACGTGCCTTGAGGTTGTCCAGAGTCTGGTTTCATGCATAAGCCGGACAACTCCCCGTATCTTACAATGTCAAGATATGAACTGTTCTATATCCAAGAAACAGAGGCACTGATTTAATTAAACCAGATTCAAATCATGCAGCTGTCTCCAGTGCATGTCACTAAATGGAAGAGAGGCCGATCAGCGTTACTCAACTTAGGAGCACTTCCAATTATGAGTAACCTGAAAGAGAAGTTAGTTCTCTTAATCATTACTATCAACTGAATACCATTCACAAGTATCTACATCTTCGATCACCTTGAAGAATCCCGATACTTGCAATACCTGGTTCTCTACTGTATTCTTTATACCTATAACTCCTCAAAACTTAGACCCTGTGTTTCTACGAAACACATGTCTAAGAACTAGAGAAGTTAAAAGTAAACAGAATATAGTACGAAGACCAACCCCTCTGTCCTAATGGACACTGGACAATATACAATACTCTGTATAAGTCCCCTGAGTCTGGTGACTCATTCACTGTGTGTCGTAGGTTGAAAACTGTACTTATGGTTAAGAAGAATTACACCGTTGTTCAATGCTCCTTACCTAACCATCCACTGGTATAGGTAAATGTCATAGACATAATTCAGAAAGGTATATCATCACTCTATAAAAATAGACGTACAGATATATCAATTTGAAATTGGTGCATAACAACGGATATTCAAAACCAAATATTTGTCCGACCGGCAAACAACCAGGTGACTTCCTCAAATATCATCGATTACAACGAATCCCGATATAATGAGGATGGTCACCTAATTCCCAATAACTTACTCCCACTCATCATCTGTAAAACCATACAGATGTGAGAATCCAACCTGGTAAATACATACCCTGGAGTAAGTGTCTAATCGGGAAATCAGTTTTCTTTTAACAGCACACAGTGGAACTGAA